>CM020219.1:31886022-32336022 GCA_009819775.1 Phoenicopterus ruber ruber | reverse complement strand
CAAAACGAGTATTATATTTGTAAAAAGTGTCCTTGAATTATAACTTTTGGTGTCTTCTTCTTTC
Organism: Phoenicopterus ruber ruber; assembly: GCA_009819775.1. Lineage (NCBI taxonomy): Eukaryota > Metazoa > Chordata > Aves > Phoenicopteriformes > Phoenicopteridae > Phoenicopterus > Phoenicopterus ruber. The sequence goes on along the minus strand of CM020219.1, from coordinate 32,335,958 downwards.
TGTGGGAGTTTGTGTGACCTCCATTGAATAAAATCAAATAATCTCTCTTTACCAGTCAAAACCTTCGGAACCTGTAAGGCTTTTTGCTGTATCCTGGAGCCGTTTCTCTGGCCTTATATTTACTCTATTCCGAGCTCTGTTGTCCAAGAAGTAGAAATTCATATTGGTGCAAATGTGGTAAAATAGCAATCCAATTAGCACCATACTCATTTTAACACATATGCAATATGTAACAAAAATCTAGAAGTTGTTTGTAACTGTGAAAAACCTTCTTGGTACTCAGTACTTCCTAGTGTAAGCTTTTTGCAGGACAATTAACCTTAGCATATAGAGCAGCAGCTCTGAAAATAAATACGCTGGAAAACACAGAAGAAAGACATCATGGTTAATGCAAATTAATGTAATCATAGATTCAGAAAAAATAAACTACTCCAGTGCCACAGTTTATTTAGTTTTGTTACTTGACAGTCTTAACCTTTCTTTCTATTCTGGTGATTCATATTTATCATCTTCTTTGTTGTGAAATGATTTTGCCCAAATATATTTATATTAATCCATCTTTTTTCCATTTTTGATTGATTCCTGAAACAAAAAAGCCCCAAAGAAAATCGAGAATGGATCTATTCCACAATTATGCTTGCTCAATGCACTAGGATTTTTTTATTGTGACTGAAGTCTTTTTGCTAGGATCTGTGTGCTACAGACAGATTTTTTTTAACCGGAGCAAATTCAAGTGCAGCTTTCAGACCAGTCAAACCCAAGAGACAGGCAGGAGGGCAGCCCTTCCTCAGCTTCTCTCTGCATTAGCCTTTCGTACTCAGTCTCCATCGACCTGTCAGAGACATCACAGTGATTGACTGCCCTGGCAGATGTGCCGCTATAACAGGTAACTTGATCATCCAGACCCATCTGTCTCTCAGTCCTCTTCAATTCGCACTTTCAAAAATATTAGAGATTAGGGAGGGGTCGGATTCTTTGTTGTGATTTTTTTTAATGCAGGATATCTGTATTTCACAAAAGGTTACCCTTGGTAAATGAATGGTGATGTACAGTACTCGAGCCACATCCTACTGCGAGGAGCTTCCTCGCATTGTTCAGTGTCAGTGTTTAAGATCTGGGTTAACAGTATCCAGAGAATTTAAAAACTTGCTTGTAAGATGTCTAAAATTAAGGACGGTTTTTTAGAACCACTGTGGTAATAATAGAATGATGTTTCAAAGATAACAGTTCCAATGTGAGACAGATGGGCTGTTTAACTGCGCTTAGTGAGAGGAGGGGATCTGATTCAGTGGGAGTATTTTCACGTCTTCTCTTCAGTGCCCACAGCCTGGCAAATGTTGTGACATCATTAAGCTGAACTGCTGATTTTAGATGGGTCTGGAACAAGAACGGGCAGGGGTAACTCAAGCTTCCTGCTGAAATGTAGTTAACTAATTTACTCGTGTCACTATTTCTGATAATTACTTTTCACCAAAATATTTTGCTGTGCTTGTGTGTAGAGGATTTCATTCTACAAGTCAACACCCTAAGTGTTGTAGCCTCGCAGGATCTATCAACAGCTTCTATTAAGAGAGAATATAATCTTGGTGAGAGCAGTGGCTAACACTTCTCTTTTCTATTTCTCAGTAAAGTCTACTGCATACTCACTATCAAGGGATGTACATTGGCACAGATGACATAGTTCACAATATAAGGGGAAGTAACATACTGAAGCAAGCAAAACAAGGTAAAATGAATGACAACTGACAAAAAAGCAAGTGAACTCAGAATATTTTTTTTTCAAATGAGAGGAATAAAAATATGTTAAGTGTGTACATAAGCAATGACACATGCAGAATAAAAAGAGATAAATAATGGGGGGAGGGGTAGAAGACTGAGGAGTACGTAAAAGCAGAAAAGACCTCTCAGGTGCATATCTGCAAGGCTTTTGGATCATACTAGAAACTGAGGTGACATTGGGAGCCATGGCAAAATTAAAGCTCCATGCCTTCCTGAAAATGATGCTTAGCATCCTGGACCTACAACTTCAGCAGGATCTAAACCACTCAGGCGGCGCCTGTCATTTCATTAATGAATTTCAGTGAGTAAATGAGATCAGTACATTTTTGTGAAGGAATCTGTAATTATGACCTTATTGCTTTCATTTTTGGAATGGGGAAAAATCGGAAAATTATTCACTTTTAATATGTTACGTGATATGCATGGAGGATTTGTGGTGCACAGTTCTTTTTGTTCCAAAGCCAGCAAACCAGGTAGTATGACAATCATCACCTTGTCATGATTCATGCAACACAGCACTGGGGGAATCCAACATGCGGCTGAACGCAGACATTGGCATTGGCACAGGCAAGGGAAGGTGTAAAGGACTCAAAAGAGATTACTCTGTGCATTAATCAGTCTTCCTTTTTCAAATGTACATCTGTGCAAGATGGGCACAACCTCTTCTAAACGGAATAACGACTGTGATGTGGGAAACTAAAATGCCAACCTCCCTTCTTGGAGTTCTCAGGCTGGAGATGGGGTGAAGAGTTGAAATAATGAATTTTGACTAGATGAAATTGCTATGGACGCTTTGTGGCAGAGTTGCCTGACCATGTCTCTGTATGGTTGTAAGCCAAGGTAAGCTTCTTCCAGGAAAGCTGCTGCTTCATTTAATGTACATCTCAGGAACTTCTGGGTAAGTAATATTGATACTGCATTGATCTGTTGCAGGCATGTTCTACGTCAGTCTTGCATAACACTTTATCTAGATTTTAGATAATTCATCAAATGGGTTCCTCATGCAATAATCTTTAAATAACAGGCACGGAAATTCTAAAAAGTAAATCTATCCCAATTTAATTACATCTATCAAAGGAAATGTGCCTTTTTCTGAATGATTTTTTTTCTCACCTGGGAACAAAGTTATCTAGAGGCTAAACATTAGGACCTCACGGCAATCAGCACTCTTGAAATATTAGACTAGAAGTCACATCCAAATAAAATACATTTATAACCAGATATTGCCCCAGAAAGCTCAGAGCTTGATCTGCGTTTATTTGATCACCTTCTAACTTAACAGTAAGCATGTTAAAATATGCATATACAGTATGGAAAATATATGTTGGTATATAGGCTTTGTATAGTGCTTAGAAATTAATGCTATATGCATACAGGTAAGATGACATATAATCATGTGTCTATGACTGTTTAAAAAAGACTTAAGTCTGTAAAAACATTTCATGGTCACAAAATCTAATCAAATAATAATGAACTGTAAGTGTACTTCACATTCCTCTAGAAAGTAACTGTCCCAGTCTATCTTTCACTGCTAGGTGCCAGTCTTGCAAAATGAATAATCTGAGCTTATCCATTTGGCCTGGCGAGGTGCAGACTCACACAGCTGTTTTTCAAGACTCAAACTGTAAGAGTATATAACTAGAAATGCTGTATTCTGCATATGATAAACCACAAGACAATAGGCCTCGAAAAAAACAGTAGAGTGGGCTTGAATAAAAAAAGAGTGGAAGTATATCCATTCAAATAGTAGGACTTAGGGTGTGATTTGTGGTCAGACAATCTCAAGATTTCTTCACTCAGCTCTTTGAGAAATCTGGTTTTGGTACAAAGGAGAAAATTCATTCTTTAGCACTATTACTCAGTCTTCTGTCTTAATCTAGCATAACCAATAACACTGATTCCGTGTTCTTTTAGGGCAGATACCAAAAGATATCTGAAAGGTATGTGAGAATTGACCATACAAAGCTAAGAACGAATTTTGGACCAACAGGTTTCACTACTGTAATGCCCTCAAATATCAATTGAAAGTAAGTTGTCTGAGCAGATTGAGAGCTTCAGTCTGCTTCTTCACTTACAGTGTTTGCAGAACAAAGCTTTTTCTTTGTTCCATCTTTGCGCACACCACAGTATGCATCATCTCTGTAAACCAGAAAGAAAATAAGAATTTTTTACTGCATTGTTACTATTCGAAGTTGTATTTTGTGTTTATGTTTTTCCTTTGCAATTCTAACAATTCCCAGAGTTAATGTAAATACACATAAGCTGAAGTTGTTTCTATGGTTGTTTAGATTTAATGTGAAATACATAAACAGGACTTGAATCAAGGGATTAGAACTCACATGTTTCCTCGAAGTAACACTCCGATATCTTGCTTAGTTTTGTTTTCTTATGGTTTTCTCTTCTCAAAGCTTCAGTGGAAAGGATAGAAAGTGACCCTCTCACACTTAAGTCATTCTGTAGAGCATCTTGAAAACAAGGAAATGTAGGATGAGTCACTCATCCGCAATGGAGGGAAAGGAGTCTATTGCTTGCATTTCATATGAAAGGCAATCATATAAAAGTGAGACACCATTTCAAGTTGTCTCTTAGAAGACTGTAGCAAGGGCACTGCACTTTGTGAGGACCACAGTTTTTTGAGACACGTAACAAGACTTTGAGGATTAGCCGTTGAGTAACTTTCAGGCATTTGAGAGAAGGAATGTCTGATCTGTGGCACCCCCTTTCATTTTGGTGGAAGCCAGCTGTTATCCTCACCAAAATATGAAGGAGTTCTGGGCACTAGGCAGGTATGATTAAGTACCTCAAGAACTTTGAAGGCAAAATATGAGCAATCCTCCAGAGGTCAGAACAAGTAACCAATTTCAGTTACAGGCACTTGCAAGTGAACATCCCTTCTTCACATAAGAACTTGCTTGTTTTGGATCTGGTCCTAGGCTCACAAAAGGACATACGCTCTACATAATACTAGGTTTCTGTACCTAACAATGGGATGCACCATAGCTCATGAGATGAGTAGAAAGACACTTAAAGTAGACATTGGGTAACTGAAAAGGTGAAGGTGCACTTCCAATATTGCCTTTCTCTGAGACCGCAAATCTTAGACTGCGCTAGCCTGGAGGCAACACCCTCCCCTTGAGTTCCCAGAGCTAAACGATTTCCTAGAGTTAGGTGCTGAAGTTCCGCATTTAAAAAAAACGAGGAAAGCGGGTAGATTTTTCTTTCAAAAAGGATCACTGAAAGTTTTAAATCAAGGTGCTTTCCATATGTGTAGTCTTTTAGAATTTAGAGCACTCACTCATACAGGACACATACGTTCAGTTTTGTGTTTGACTGAAATAATTCATCAGAATATATTGAAGGGTTTTTAGGGAGAGGTTTTGTGCATTTTGTATCACTACACAGGTTTTCTGGGGTACAATTTAGTTTAAAACTTTTCCATTACAGCTATAATAGTTCTTGAATTGCAGAGCAAAAGGAAAATGTGAATAAATATAGGTATCATTCTGTTACCTAAAGGGGAGGCCACCCATCTGTGAAAAAAGAAGTTTAGGCTATCTTTGCCATTTGGCACTTTTAAGGCTTATTTTTTCTGCATGCACTCAAAAGCACAGGCTTTTGGAGAGCTTTGCTACCAAAATCTTTGGCACATTTCAGGTGCCCATAGGCTGCTCTAAAATGGGAACTTTTGAAAAATTGAAGTTTGTAAAGTAGTAGTTAGAATCCTCTTATCTGAACTTACATTCCATTACAGAAATACCTCTAGATTATGATGACTGTCCTATGCGTCTGTTGGTGTGTAAATCCTTGGGTTTCAGTGAAACCATACCACGGAAGATTTTTAGGTTTTGGAATTTGAGATGCGCTTGAAAAAGTATCTTGATTAAAAAAAAAGAAAACAACAGCAACAAAAATAAGCCAAAACAACAACAAAAAACCAGCTTTCTAGTTATCAAGTTATGCTTAATATTTTTCCAAAAACCTCTTCTGAATGATGTTTGGCATTTCCAAACTGTGTTTTCTTCTGTTTTCTGAAAGATAGCTATAGGTCTATGTATATTTTATCTCTGCCCTTTTAATGCTATTTCTAGCTAATTATACCAATACAAGAAGCCTAAAACAAATATGATTTTAGCAGTTTATAATATGGAAACTATCTTGCCCTTAGTGTATACTAAGAAGATCTGTACATGCAATTATTATTAGCAAGCACTCCACCTACTGGTTCAAATTATGCCAGGCAAGTAATCAGAAAAATAGCTCATGTTCTAATAAAAGCTTTACTGCCTAAAGGTACAATCGTTCTGGTCCCCAGTACTTTAAGTATTTATACATCTTGTGTGGAACCAATCAGGTATGCATACGCCTTTAAACTGCTATTCCAATTCATTAGCAGAATTCACCTAATTTACTTTCACAGATAACTATCCTAACTAATATTTCCCAACCTTAGCTGTGAATGTCAATTGAATATGTGCCAATAAAAAGCAAAAGGTACAAAACCCACGAGATGTTTTTCGTTTGGTATTTCCTACGTATATGATCTCTATAAATGAGTTTTTAGAGAAGCATTTAAAAAACCCCATGAATAGAAATGCAGCCTGGTATGGTAAAAGGAAGCACTGAAAAACATGTAAATGCTGATTAAGCTCCTAATTCTTCATCTTCATAACCTTGATAAAGGCAATAGAGGAGAAAATACTCTAATGCAGTGGTGAGCTTTTTAGCAGAGTTAAGATAAAATAAACCATTTATAGTTAAGAAATTTTAGTAAAATAGGCTTCCTTTTTTAAGATACACACACACGCACATACACGTATCAGCAAGACATCTCTATTTATTTTTCAGTACAACTTGTTACGCAATTATTTGCGTATAATCTACATAATGGCTGGATATTATTTCTTTCACACACACGTTTCCCACTGAAATCTATGGGACATTTGCGTATTCAGGGAACGCACAATTGCTTCTATTCATGTATAGTTTAATACAGCAAACGATACGGACTCACAGATGAAAATCATATTAGGTATGGATGCAGAAGCAGAGCTGCACCAAAATAGCATTACTTTAAGAAACTGTGTTGCAAGAAGGTATGTTGTTTTTCCAGACATAAATATACTGCAGCATATATGTTTCTTCAGTGGTCATCGGAATTTTGTTATCAAATTTCCATCAAGTACACTGTCAATAACAAGACGTCTTAAGCGTGTTCATTTTCATTGATATGATGAGGTCTTCTGCTTTCAGCAACTTTATGTAGTGTTAACTGCAACAAACACTGATACAATATGGTACCATGTGATAGGAAAGTCATGCACTCAGGACTGAAGGTTGTCTTTCCTGCCCATTCCAGCTGCTGCTTTTTAATACTGCGTAGAAGCCTGACATAATAGTACACGTGTCAATATCAACAAATGCAGTTGTGGATGGAGTCACTCTCTACAGGAAAGAATTTTAACACAGAGAAAAAAAAAGTAGCCCACTGAAATAAACACAAAACAAAGAATGTGGAAACACAGCACAAATCTACCCAACAAAATTTACCTGACCCTTTAAAGCTCACCAAAACATGACAGAAGGTCCCCTTGATAGTCTGTATTATATATATGTTCTGAGACTGTTCTGCCCATATGTTCAATAAAACTGTTGAATCTCAAAGTTATAATAATTTGCAACGAGGTGCCAGAACCAATTATTAAATATCATATGATCCAGCAGAGATGAAATAAAAATATACAGGGTCGATTTTACTGGCTCTGACTATAAAATACTTAGAATTGCAGTTTAACTTAAGGGGAGTCTTAAACACTTCCTTATGCTTAAATTTTGCTCACAGCAGAATATCAGAAGCCAAATGCAGATGGTACGTTTTTCTAGGTACAAAGAGAAGATTGCCCTTATCGTTATTGATTTGAATATCAATTTAGTAAAAAAAAAGATATGCTATTATGATATCTTTTAATAGCATAAACCTTTGTTCAAAAGAGCAAGTGACAGCCAAAAGTACAATTCAAGTGAGAAAAAAGGTACAGTGTGATTAGATCAGTGAATGATACCATCTCAGCCAAATAGCTGCCTATAGTGTGGAAAAAGAAGACACTTAGGACTAAGTGTAAACAGTCATTATTTATTTACCATGACATCTCTTAAACATGAATGAGTGAATGTTTTAAATACTAGTTCCCGTCTTTTAGCCAAGGTCAACTGTTTCACACTGGTCTGTGCTTTTCCTCAAGCTTTAAAACCTAGAGGTTGACCTGAGATGTTTATATGATTTTTTAATTGTTATTAAATACCAGGGAGGGGTTTTGCTGAAATGATTATTTATGAAGTTCCCATTAAAACAACACAAATGTGCTTTTAAATTAACTACAGAGCATCTTCCTTCTCTGTGTGTCTAAGAACTAAATATTGTATTATACAGCAGGACAAAAAAAGTGTTTCATTTCTACCAGTGAATGCAACCTTGATCTTAATGTATTATGGCTGCGAGCATCAAAATGTTGTTGCTGCAGGAAGAAAAGTATTTCTGCCCTCAGTTATTGGAGCATTGCAAGAATAGGACCATGTTTGTCTATGTATGTTTACAGCACCTGTCAGCCGATACACGAGAAACAAGAAGAGTAATGTAAACTGATCCCCGCCTTTTGCTGAATATTTAATGCGGTCTGCTGGAAAGAAAAGCACAAACATTCTACTTTTCCAAAGCCTGTCTTCCTTGCCCTCTTCTAATTTTCTCTGGGGAGGGATGGGTTTCGAACTTGGTCACTGCTAGCGCCCATTTGCTTCTGGATCTTTACTTTTCAGGCTTGGCTTTCTTCCTGTCTCCTGAAACTAAATTTACTTCATTTTAGCCACCTCACAGCAGACTTGTGTGTATATATTTTCAAGGAAATTTGATTGCCTGTATAGATTTTTAAATTAGCTTTCAGATCAAGTTCAGAAATTTGTAAACTGTTGTGTTGTTGCGTCAGGCAGTAGTGGAACACAGACCTCAGATGCACATCACCCAATGCTATAAAGTGATCTTTAAAGGAGACAACTAGGGCATAAGTAGATTAAAGTGGCCAATAATGGGAAAACAAGTGCCCATTCCAAGAGCAATTGTAAGAAATTTAAGCCTCAGGAAGTTGCATTATACATTTTATTAAATTGAGGGTATATTCACACTTATTGTGGCTTGAAATTTGAACCAGTATTTTCTGTCTTTGGTTACCTTACTTTAGGATTCCTTAATGGGCTGAAGATGTAATGCATAATATCATATGACTGCTTTAAGTTTGCAAGTTAGTTTCTCAAAAGTTGTAATTTAATTTAAATTGACAACTCTACAATAAACCACTGTTGTCTCACAGCAAACAGTATCTGACCTAAAATGCATGTAACAAGACCCTAAGATTCTAACAAAATCCCACTTCTTTGTCATCGTAACCTTGTTTGCAACAGAAAACATCTAATTTTGAGCACTACCAGTTAAGAGTATGTAAAACATTAGCTTTCAAAAAGATTTAAATCACATTTATATTCAGAGCCTGGTCTTTTTCCAATAATCAAGAGAGAATGAAAAAAAGATTGAGCATCCCATTGATGTACAAAGAATGAATTTATACATACTCCAAAGAAGTCTTTTTTAAAAGGATATCTTAAATGTTACCTGTTTACACAGGAAGATAGAGAATCCGATCAGTGCCAGACAAGATAAACTGTGGCAGGGAAAATCACTTTAAAAATTACATGTAGTGCACCGTGTAAATTGTGAAACATGATAACTTCTAAGAGGCTAAAGATTTGGTTAATCAAAGGAAATGAAAGAGCTGTGGCCTTCGCATCTCTTGACTATTTGAAGAGTCATTGGTTGCTTTGCCAGTCTCAAGACCAACCTCTGTGTAAGTGCCAGACTCTTTCTCTGATGTAAGATTGATTCAAAAGCTGTACTGAGTCCAGCTGGCTGCCTGTGGAGAAGCCACTGCAGCCAGTTCCTGGTGAAAAATAAAAAACCAATTCTTTCCCATGGGCGCTGGTTTGTTTAACAACTTCATGGTTCCACCTTCCTGAACCTTGGAATATTCTCCTGGAAACCCCATCACGACTTTTTATGCAAAGGTGCTTCTGCCAGTTTTGAGAGAAAGGGAGGCAAAACTGATTTGATCCCACTCTTTTCCCTCTGTTATTTTAGTGTATTCTTATGGAAAGTAACCTTTTATCTCCTTTATGCAGCATTGTCCTGAGGTAATGTCTATATTGCTGAAAAATACTGTAATTGAAAAAAAAAAAAGATATTTCTGAGACTGTGCCACCAATTTCTAGGCCCTAGAGATGAATATAGTCTCTTACGAATTTTAAAGACTGACACTTATAGGAAGGGTTGGCTTCTTTGAATGTCAGAAGTGCTCTTGCTCACAGGATTAACATGAGCTTGTTTTTGCAAACAATATGCTTGTCTTTTAACTTGGTTATGCAATTTGGTAAGAATTTGAAGACTTATTGGATTAAGAGTTATAAAGGATGAACATATAATTAAAACTATGAGAAGTGTAGCATAACTCATTTTATTCCAGTTTTGTCTTGGACCGCATCACATATTAATGGTGTGTTTTCCCCCGTCAGTTTTGTATTTTTCAGAAATTAATCCTCTATCAATGAAAAGTGTTACAAATTCATAATGTGTCAAGAAGGGTTTCATATTATTAGTTTTATCTGCATTCCTACATACATTTATGTATTTCAGACACATGCACATACAAATATATATATATCTATAATGTAATTTCTAAATGCTTTGGAGTTATTCTAAATGTCCATAAAAATACAAAAATTGTCTCTTGCCTGTTGTTTCTGTTAACAGCAAACAATATATAGTGCCATATACAGTACAGGTTAAGAAAAAGGTAAAGGTGAAAAAAATTTTGAAATCTTTTACATAGATTGATAGGGAGGCCTTTCTAATATTTACTCTAGGTATATATTAATGTACATGATTTTTTTCTGGTAACGATATTTTTATTCCTCCTCCTAGTGAACAGGCATAACTGATGCTTCACTACGCTGTTAAAACATGGTGCAATTCCCAGTATGGGAGTGACTTTTAGTTGTAATAAGATAGCAAAACATTATTCACAGATGTCAATGGCAGGAATGAGTGATTCACTGTATTGTGGAAAGGAAAGCTAAAGAGCAATGCACTGCTACTTAAGTTTAGGTTATTTAGATTTGGTGGCTGATTTTGGATGCTGCCTCCCCATACAGGCAATTTAGAGTGCCTGAGCAACCTCTGTCTTTTAGCTCTGTAGGAGCTCTTTGATGAAGACAACTTAATGTGACACCCTCCAACTAAAAGACCCTGAGGGAAGTTGAGATGCTACACCGTTTCAGAAAATATGCAACTGATGCTTGGTTGAGGGAGAGACAGAGAGTCAAAAAACTTGAATTAGGACTGTGAGGGAAACTGCTGCAACATTTCGAAATTGTACCTTCACGAAAGGAAACATGATGATACCATAAAAAACCCATGTTGTTGTTTTTCTTATTTAAGAGAATGTTTTTAGTGTCTGAAATGCCCCAAAGTTTGTATTATCTACCCTTCATCCTACCTTAGATTTCAGTGAGGACTAGAATACACTTACTTGTCTCTAATGAAAGGTATAGACACTAAGAAATAATTAGAATTGGGCTGATTCCATAGCCAGTGGAGTCAATGGAAGGACTGACTTATTCCCATGGGTATTGGTTCATCCCTGTACTGTGTTTTCACTCTCTTCCTACGACTAATTCTTCTCTCCCTCTGCATTTTTTTGCTGTTAGTAGTCAACAATAGTGAAATAAGAATAGAGAGCAAGTTTGGAACAACAAATAAATATGAATATAATATGCTAGAACTAAATAAATTCTAACAGCATTGGTTTCTTAAGATTAAAAGTTAACTTGTGAGAAGTGTAAGGAAGGCACATTGTGGGTAAAGCGTCTTTGAGGGCCTGTATTATGATTAAGATTTCTAGGCAAGAGAAAAAAAATCCTATATGCTACATATGATGGTTGCATTTCCTGTTGCTTGTTTGAGCCATACATGTCAGTCAAATTCAGCCTAAACTTTGTACCTGATTGTTTTGCTTGAAGTTGGATGTATGGAGTTGGGCTTTGAGCTATGAAGTTGGGCCTTGATTGTTTTGCTTGAAGTTGGATCTGTTATCTATGAAAAAGCAAATAATTTTCTTCTTTCTGCTTGAAATCTCCTTTCTGGAGGTCCTTCCTTACTCTAAATGCTAAGGTTGAGTCAAACTTTTATAGGGAAATGTCTGTCATCTCTCTGCCCAGCTGACTGAGCTGCTTCAGTTTCCTTGTTCCAGGCGTTTAATTCTAACTGCGAATGGGAGAAAACAGCAGATTTGGGATCTTTCTCCACCTGCAAGGGAAGATATTATTATGAAATCACAAACCTCCTTTTTGGGGTTATCAGCTTCATTATTAATGTTCCATTGAAGTTATGGTTTAGTCAAGAATTAGGAGAAAAAAAGCTGCAGTCTCCCAAACTTTTTTATAGTTAATGGGAGAAAGGGACATTTTGACATCTAAGCTTCATCCTTTGTCTGAGTCACCTGCTGAAGAATCTACAGAAATAAACCTTCAAAGAATGTTAGCTGTTGTAAATAGTCTTATAATTGATACACTTACACTTGGGGTTATCTGCTTTAGAAGGTTAAAAGAAAAAGCAGGTAGTTCAAAAAAGAGGTACTGAACTCTGAATGGAGAATCTGAATGACAATCTATGCCACTATTAGAATCACTACCGACAGCTTCCCAAAGCACGGTTTTTCTGTGGAATTTTAACCATATAATAAAAAGCTTTTAAATTTACATCCTGGTTCAAGGTTTTTGGTTTAGAACCAGAGATTTGTCTTCTGCTGAATTCTCTCCTTCATAGCTTCCGTTCCATTTTGTGTGTATCGATCACAGAGAAATTCTTGAAGATATGAAATGAAAAATTCCACATCACGCTTTGAGTACTTTTCTCTCTCGCAATCTGTTTCTTAACATAATGCAAGCACACACAAATGGAGTCAAAGCCAGTCTGGTGTCCAGAATGAAATAGAAACCAAGACAGCGTTCTGCAATACCAGCTACGGTCTCACAGGTGTGAAAGTGATCTGTCGAAATTGCCCTATGAATACTTGAAAAATGAATGGGGACAGTGAACCTGAAAGGGTTCACAAGAGATGTTGAATCCTTCTTGACCTTAGGCTACAGTCTTGTCAGTCCCCTCCCTATAGACAATTAAAAGTGCAATTAACTCCTAGACCTTTGAAACCTCACAGGTTTCAGGATAATGATATCTAGTTGTACTCTTCTGGGAAGAAAAGTTATAGTCACAGACTATGGAAAAAATTATATGCAGGTGGGCTGCCATAATTCAAGAATTTGACTTCATTTAGCACAGGAAGCTGAGGGTGTGAAAACATTAATGCTGACACACTATCCAGATGGCTAGTTTACCATGTGCAAGAAGACAGTACGGCAGTGATTATGCTGGAGCCAAAAATTACACGTGGAGATGGAACAAACTTCAAAAAGTCAGTCTCTTAAATGTGCCATTATACAAATTAATCTAAACTGATATGTTCATCTATTGCCCTACTAAAATATTACTGATAGAATATTACAGACAAGCTGTTCTGAAAACCAAGATATTATTTTATTGCTATTTTTATGATGTCTGAGATGCTCCATCACAACCTTTTCTGTACATCCATTCTTCATAGTGTTGTATGAGAGTCAGCCTATGCACTTGAAATACACGGATGGATGTACAATGAACATAGCAGGTGAAGTGAATATTAGCACATTTTAATAGGCTTTCTAAAGCGCAGGAATTGTGTTATTTTGGGAGTGAGAGAAGGAATCTTGAAGAAACTTACAGATTCCTATAATCACCTGTACAAACCTGATAAGAACTAACTGGAAGTTTGTGTACTGAGCAAAATGATCTTCTCCTTGGTTGGGAATTATTTTCTTACTCAAATGACTAGTTTAGTTCAGTTAGCTGTTTCGAAAACTTAGATTTTTTTGAGTTAATTTTGGCTGTACTAAATAGTCATTGAAATGAAGCATTAGCTTTGAAAATATTTGCCAGAATTGTTCTTAGAAAATTTTGAAACTGGACAAATTCTGAATTTCTAGAAATCACTCCCTAGGATTAATAGTGGGAACATGAATTGTTTTATTTTTGTTTATGCAAATCACCTTTTCAAACAGGGCTTTATTTTCTTTGCTAGGGTACTGTGTTCCTGCAGCAGAAGTAGTAAAGAATAAATCCCCACAACTGACATAGCTGAAAGCAGTAGGCAGAGTGATCTCCTATCTAGGAAGTCTGAACATTTGTCTTTACTATATGATCTTGAAAAATTAGTTTTTTCTCCTTTCTTCTCTGACTGTTTTGTTATTCATACAAACCAGCATATAAGTGTTTTAACTCAAAGATTTCCTTTTGCTGTGTGCTTTTTTATAACACTCAACCCGATGGGGCTCCAATCCCTATGGAGGCTCCAGAAATAATCAGAGTAGACAACAAAATGTTTTTCCTCCTTAAATATATGTTTGAAAAACACGGAAAACTCTTATCAATGTAAATGAAATAGATATACTATCAGGATATAGCATAGCTTTGTCTGACGCAGCTCAAAACATCTGAATTTGGAGTTAAAATTTAGTTATGTGTGAAGCACAATTGCATCAGACGGTAGCTTAACTGAAAGACGCTGAGAGCAGATTTGTGGAACAGGTTTCACTTTACGAGAAGAGGAGACTGAAATGCATAGTGCTGAACATGTGCTGGGTAGCTTGTTTTCAAAATAAACCCCAAATTTATTAGAAAGGTCTATGGTGGTCCTGCAGATTTTAAGAATTTTACAAAATATTTGTCCACCCAAAGCAAGATGATTCACTTAAATAATCTCAAACTAGAAACTCATGCAGCAACCGTAGCACTGAAACCCCTGTGGACAGGTCAATTTCCTTAGCTTGCTTCATTGCAGGTAGGTATGTGCAATCTTCCTTTTGTCCTTCGAATGGTGCAATTGCGTGTATACAATGGATGGTGTTACTCGGTATTCTGTTTTCCTTTCAGACCATACTATTCAATTGCTGTTTTAAAGAAAAAAAAAATAAATACATGTTTTCTCAAAGTTCTTCTACTAACAACTCTATTTTTGTTTGTTTGTTTGTTTTATAGCAGAGATAAGAGTAATATCACCCATTTTTCAGACTGAAATGAGGCAAATAGAATTTAGATTAATTTCTGGTGTTCTGTTGGCTCTGCCTATCATGATGTCCAACAGTGTTTCCTTGTTTCCATGTATTTCTTCATTGGTTTCTGTACCTGGGTTGTTGCTCATTTAATTGTTAGAATATAAGCTTCTTGGGGTGGGGACCACCATTTTTTCTGTGTTACTGCAGAACTAAGCGTAATGTGATTCTAGTACATGACATTTAGAACAGCATTTGGTAAAGGAATTGAAATTAGAAGAAATTGATGTCTTTTCAATCTCCTTGTTCTTGGAAATAGCTGAAACTGTTTTAGTTTAATTGTTTCAGAATTATCAGCCTAAATTAGACACTCAGCATGAAAAATTACAGCCTAAACCAGTTAGTCTGGCAAAGTTACAATTAACTGAAAGCAACCACATAAGGAAAAATGTCAAGCAACTCTGAAAATAGGTCTCATACGCCTCATCAATAATGGGACAACGCAAACGTTTAGGCCAACTGTTTAGTAGTAAACAACTTCTAGTTACATGTTCTAAAGAAAACATTAAAATTGGGGGAAAAAAAAAGCTGCTGTGTCTGCCTGAGATCAGTGTCTCAATCCTAGTATGGGCATTTGTACGGACTTAATGAATGGCTTTTTGGAAGTTTCCTTAATAGCTTTTCAAGGTGGTTCTATGGTGAAATGAATGTTGTTCACTGTTTTCTGCACAAATGCCAGTAGATACTGGCACATAACCTTTTGTCATTAAATTCTAGTAGAACCACTGTTGGAAAAATTCCTCTGATCTGTGAAAGTCAGATCACATGGGCCTAACCTGGTTGAGACCCATAAAAATATGTGGGTTACCTTAATAGGAACCAAAGAAGGTTGTCTGCTGACCGTAAACAGGAGAGGGAGCTCCAGAGATGCAAGAGCTATTCATGATGTTTTATTTGGTAATATAGGCAATTCAGAGATGTTTAATTTACATGAAGAAAATGCCACTAGAGGCTTTGAGTTAAATATCAGACACATGACAGACGTCTTGTCTTGGAGAGTTAGCTGATTTTGTTTTGTTTTCATGTGCTTTGTGAAATCTTCCCGTAAACCACTCTTGCCATTCAGAGCTTGAGTGTTACCAGAGTCTAAAAAGCTACTCGTTGCACTGCTGCTTGTATTGAATAACTGCGATTATCATTAGAGGCACAGAATTAATCGACATGTGTACCACACCGAAGTCCATGATGTTTTTCTGTAATGGAAAAGCGAGATGGCTACATCATTGTTCTAAACACTATATGTGATAAATTGTTTGATATTAAGTTTTGTGGCCAGGCAGTGTTTCTTGCAGAACCTTAAACCTAAATGGTTTTTATAGTAATCATGGTTGCTCCTCTCCGTTGTTTATTTCGTATTCAGAGATAAAGTGTATTTGCTAGTTCATGAAGCTGACATATAGAGCAGGAAGAAAATTAGATGACTTACTACTTCTTTGCCGCAGGAGTAGATCATAGAGGAGTTGTATAATGGAGAATGTTGAACTCCTTTCATGGTCTCATTTGACCCATCAAGACATCTGCCTTCCCTTTGGTTTGGTGAAAGCTCTTGTTCTAAGCTAACTTGATTGCTTCTTTGTTTTCTTTATTCTAACTTTTGGACATACTATATTTTACAAATCATAACTTTGACTAGTAATCAGTTTTGCAGGAATAAGTAGGAACAAGTTGCCTTCAGGGACCTCCTACATAATGCAAGAAATGATAACGAAGGAACATGTGCAAGCAAAAATAATTAAAAAAAAAAAAGTTCTGTGCCTTTTGTCAATGTAATATATTTGATATATTTGAATTTTCAGTGAAATTCACGCTGGACTGTGGTCACCAAACTGTTCTGTGCATCATTCTGATTTCACAGATCTAATGTCAAATGCAGAGGAAAAGCAGTGTGACAAGGTGGGAATTTTAGTAAAAAAATCGATGGAGGGAATCTTGAGGAAAGGAGAGCTGTAGGATCAGAAAAGGCTGGTATTAAGTAGCTTTTTGGAATGATGTTCTAATTGGACCACCACTTACCTGTCCACCTCTCAAAGTCTAGGACTTCTTACGAAGTACAGATGAGTTCACTCTTCTGAAAAGAGGATCGGGTGGATCCTATCTCTCCATATTGGCTTTACACATAAAACTTGCTGAGAAATATGTTGAGAATTGCTCTAGAGGTAATGATACAAAACAGTTTAGCCTCGTGGCTACTTTTCTGTTTCACACGCCATGAAGCTAAGCTTAAGGGCAGCAGATATCAGACTCTAACAGAATTCTTTATGTAAAATCATCAAGTGTTATTTACAAATAGGCTACATTAAATCTGTGAAGTAAATGGAGATGGTGTGTCTGTATCAAAGAACACTGTATATGTGAAGGTCTGCCATTATTATTCACTTCACTTTCTAAGTAGTCAATTTTGCATGACTATTCAGGAAACTAAACTGAATTAGCCCTTTTGACCTCAGGAGTCTTACACAGTTAAATATTTATGAAACATCAGAACACGATAGTGGCTATTATGGCTCCTCAATTTTAGCAATTAATTTTATTGACAGAACAATAAGGACTGCTTCTTTATCAGTGTGGCAACATCATAATTCACTTTTTATTTGTTTAAAAAAACCCAAACCAAGCCACTGCATCTTGCTCATGTGAAATGGGCAACGTCCGTCCTGATACAGCTCTACTAAAAAGCCGTGTGAGGCCATGTATGTATTTCACCATATGTGAGACTGTCATGTTGTCGTAGTACACGTTATGCTTTCTTTCTCAAGACATTAAAAATAATCAATATATTTTTTAAAAGCACACAATCATTCTCTGAATCAATAGAAAACTTTTTCGTGCCATTTAATTTGCCTAATTTAACCCTCTCTAACCATTCCACTGTTATGTTTTGATTTTACTCAGCACATTGAATGCTGTGTTTTGTTTTCAACAGATGTGACTTTGAGAGCACTGGAGAACAATTTATGCATTAAACTCAGAATTTTAAATGAACGTGCCCTCTAATGATTTCCTCAGTCTAAGCAGACACTTAAAAAGTGACACTGAAACCAAGAAAAATTACTTAAAGGATCAGTTACATCTAAAATGATGAAATCAATAACAATATTTTCTCTGGGATTCTTTCTCTTCGATAAGCAAAATCTTTACTTAAGTTAAAAGCCACATTAAAATTTAATCACAATCTGTGTGCTTTAGCAATTGATAATTTCTGGACATCTGTCTTCTGTTTTGTTAAAGTCTTGTATTCCTTCTGGTTTTGTCTTGTCTTTTCATAGCAAGATTAGGTACATTTGAAATTCTCAAAAAATTGAAAAGGGTTTATAATTTAGGCTAGAAAATGTCATGGCCTATAAGCCTTTGCCTTCTTTTTTTTTTTTTTTTATACACATAATTCTTAACCCTAGTATATAAAAAAGCAAATTATAACCTCAAAATAATCATGTTGCAAGATAACAAAAATATTAGCTCTGATATGATCACCAACCAACAAGATTTTTTTTTTTTCAAATTATATGTATTGGTTCTATTTATCCTAAATGGAAGCAAGGTTTATTACAGTCAGTTTATACAAGCTATTTTGTCTTTCTAAGTGCTTTTCTGCTACATCTTAGATATTTTTAACAATAACTTGGGCTTAGAGCAGTTGTAAAAGCATAGGAACGATGTTAATTGCATTTATATATGTTTCTGAAAACTTTTGCCTTTGGAAGGATAAAAGCTTAAGTGTTAAGATGACATATTTCATAATCTAAGAGCAGATTTTATATGAACAACTACTACAGCGATCGCTGCTGTCCCTTGCTTCCTCTCCACCTAATTTCTCAGAGGAGGAGAATAAAGAAAGATTATCTTTCACAGAACTTCCTCTGATTACAGCTCCATTCTCTGATCACCTAACGTGTCTGCAGAGACTTGCAGTGATAATGTAGTATTTATTATAGGAGGACTATTTAGGAAAATCAATATGTTCAATGTAGGCTGTGCATTTAAGCCTTGAAGGCTGAAATAGCTGACATAGTGGTCATACTATAGTGTCTTGTGGTAAAACATTTTTCACTCTATTTCAGTGTGCTTGAGTTAATCAATAAGGTTAACTACATTTGTCAGGATTAGGGTCAATAAAATTTGTACTTGTTCAATATCAGAAGTAATGTAAGTGCTTGTATTTACTTTTGTCATACTTTGCATCAGCTGCTAATTAATTAAACTTCTGCTGAAATTAATAAATAAGTAATAATTAGATACACACATTAAAAAACATAATTCAAAATGAAGCAGATTGCTGTTTCTTGAAAATATAAGTATCCATATAGTATGTCAATTAAGAAAAAAACTGAAATATTCCAAATATGTCCACAATATGTCCAAATATGTCTGCAATATGTCCAAATGTATGCACAATATTACAAATTTCAGACTATTGCATATTTTAGCATATATAGTGTTTAGAATCTGTACATTAAAGATGATGATTCTGAAATTGTTGGAATTGTCTACACTGATTTTTATAAAGAAAATGAGTTGATTTTTAAATTTGTTTTATGCATTAAACATCTGGGTGCTTTATCATGAGATTTTTTAAGATATAATTTATAATAACACTTTCTACGGTCTAGAGAAATGAAAATTACCCAAATTTTTGTTATTTTTCTGCTGTACTTTTTAGGTACCTTAAAACTGCCTCAAAAATTATTAGTTTTCCATTACCATTTCACTTATAGCATGCTGTCTCCTGTCTTATTTGTAGGAACCCTGAACATTTTCTCCTTTCCTTCATCTGTTGCTTTTGATAATATTTCTATTTTGTCTTTTGGAGAAGTGTTTTTTGTCAGCCATCTTGGGTTTTTTATTAATAGGCATCATACTTTTTCTACTACAGAATAGGATACAGAGTGAAAACCTTTTTTAGAACAGAATAAATCATTGTAAATATTGTATATTTGTTAGGCACCAGAAGAATGGGGAATGTTGTTTCTTGAGGGGTGATATCTCCCACAGTTCTATTTCAAGCATACATTCTTTGTAGGATCAAAATCTATGTAATCATGTCCTAACTATTCCCATTTAGGTTTAGTGTTTTAGTTTTTTTTCCTAATGCTAACACTTTCTCTTTAAGTAAGTCTTATGTGTTTTATGGTGTTACTTTCCTCTTAATATCTATGAAGTTTGCTAATATTTACAAGATCTTTGCTTTTTTACTCAATAAATCTATATCATATTATCAGTTTACATTTTCAAACGTAAACACAAACATATATGCTAAATGATTCATGAATACAAATACTTTCCCTTCTTGTCTTTTTTAAAGAGTTAAAGAGACTAAATCATTTCAAATGAATGCAATAACTGTCTGCTTTTCTGAAAGCAAAAGCCAAATGAGTGGTTAAAAATATTGCAAGTTTGAAAATGCAAATGGTGTTATCCAAATATGCAGCCATATGTCCACAAGACACTCATTTTTTGGAAAATTTGTAAAGCTTTGAAGAAAAAATATATTTAGAGATTCATGGCCCTGCTCCCCCCACCCCCTAAATGTAATTAGAAAACAACCACATTAAAATGAAATGTCAATAGTACTAGTAGCGCTGACTTTATTGTATGTTACATATTTTTCTTATAGTAGCACAATTGCTATACTGCATCCAAATGCTTTAATATGCGATAAAATTCTATATAAAGATGAGATACGTCTTCATAAAGCATTTTATTTTCTAATAGCTAGTTTTTCTAAACACTTGAGGAGCTAATAGAAGCTCTTCAGGCTTAGACGCTCACCAAACTTTAACATAAATTAGTTTGCGTAATTTATGCTGCGAAGTTTGTCTAACCTTTAAGCAACTTTGCTCTGCTGATCACAGCATCAGTAACAATAGGGGATATGAGGCCAAATCCAAGTGGTTAAACCCCTAACAGGAAAATATCAATTAATCTTTTTCAATGGAGTTGAAGTATGGGTAATCCTCTCATTAAATAGTTTGAACTTTTCTCCCAGTAAACAAAAGAGGGATAATGAGTGATGTGGTCTGACTTGTTTACATGGGGAATCTTCAAGAGGCTTAGGCTCAGCTTCTCAACACAGGGTTCTTCATAGTCACTTGTCACTAATTGCCCTTTTTAAAGACATTTGTGTCAGTTCAGAAATTCCAAAAAGAAAAAGTTTTCTGGTTTGAAGAATGATAATAAAAAATGCCAATATTTTTATCTGGCACACATTAATTTCATTGTTTGGAAAATTCATTTCCCAGTTCATTAGTTAATGATATTTTACAACTGCATTATGTTTCAGTGATGGCTCAAATATTTTAGGTAAATACAGGAATCCTTCATGGTAGTTCATTTTGATTTGAAATATGAACAGGAAAAAAGATATTTTCTGGTTTAATTCTTTTACGTGAAAACACTGTAATTTCAGAAGTACAAATTTAATTTACAATATCTTTTGTGCTTGCTTGCTTCTCAAACCCAGACTCAGAGATCTGGCTTTTGATTTAGCTTTACCTAAGAAGTCAGACAGAATCAGCCAAGCGCGTTTAGTTCTCTAATGCCCTTTCATTGTTCCTCCCAAGACACATTCTCCATCAGTAAGCTCAGTTATCTTGGAACAAGATGAAGTGTTTTAGTATGCAGATATAAGAACCAATTCAGAAACAGTAAGGTTAAGAAATTTCTGTAGGGCTTTGCTGTGATAATTCAGAACATCAGAGACAGGGACTGAGCATACCAGGGACAGAATATAAATGCAACTTTATAACGATTTCCTCTTCAACTGCCTCTGATACTCTGAAAGAAAAAAGTTATGGTACAGGATGCCAGGCATACTAAACCTTTTACAAAACAAAGAGCTTCTATTTCCTCTAATAGTTCTATTTTCTGCTTTAAAAAAAATAAATGAAGCAAAGAAATATACTCTGGCCAATATTTTTTCATTAGATGGAGAAGAAAACTTTTAGTATAGCATACAAAAACTAACAAACATCGTTTTGTCTGCAATGAGGATTGCTATGATAAAGGGGAAGTTTGATTCCAAGAAAGTTTCTCATTTCTTGCCATTTTCATACATAGAGAATTTGGAGGCCAGCATATTTTGCATGTTTCATTTAACAATACTACGCTAATGAAAATTAAATGACTTGGGAGGAGCCCATGTCATGCTTTCACAGAAGAATGCAGTGGGTGAATTCATCAAAAGTCCCATCTCCCTGTACTGTAAACCAAATCCTGAATTTGCTTGCTTAGATCAGGAAATTGTTTGTTTCGTTTCCATCTGTTATCTCTACTTGATGAGGGTTTTTGCTGGGGCAATGTTTCTCCAAATACATCTGAGTGTCTCTGACAAGTCATCAAAATCCTGTACATAAAGCAAACTATGTGTAAGTATAAATAGAGGAAAAAAAAAGGAGCAAAAAAGGAAATATAGACAATATACTCTTCAAAATTATTTATTACCTTCCAGGGAGATGCACGAAGGGATTTTTGAGGAGCAATCCTGGGGACCGAGCTCTTCTAACAGCTCTGGAGATAGCTCTCCACAACTCTATTTTCAAAGGTGTATTGGGGCAGTTACTCTTGCAGTTTAGGTTTAATTCTTCTGAACTTCTTCAGCAATGTTTAGTATACTGTATTAATAGGTCAAGAGATCAGAACCCTTATATGAATTGTAACTTTTAAAATTTCTTCTTTAGCTTTAACCAAAGCTCAGCAGTGTTTCCTCCACTGTCCAGAAACACTGAAACATTTGTCTAGAGAATGCAGTTTCCTGGATGGTGTTCTTACTGGTAGAGAAGAATAAGCTTATCAGGCATTTAAGTTAAAAAAATAAATTTAAAAAAAAAAAGTCACAGCTGTTGTTTACATAGAGACAGGAGCAAAATATGCAGAGCACAATTCTTGCTATAAAAGTAAAGGTGAATATTCGTTATCTGACCAGGCAAATCTTATTGTCTGAAATGCTGTGTTTTACGAAAAAAGGTCATGATCTTTTGTTTCATGACATTTGGATGATCAACTGTCATCTAAAATAGGCTTCAGCTTCTCTTGTCTATTTCATTTAACCAGAAAATTTGTCCTGAATTGTCTTCGAATTCTGCAAGACAAAATATACATTTCCCTGTTACTGCAACAGCAACAGCCCTGATAGAAAAGCTTTTTCTCTCCATCTTCTCCTTCTTCTTCCATACACCTCAATCACGATAGATTGTCGTTATTTGGCTTGTGTTTGAGTGCAATTTAATTCTTTTGAATGATTAACAGAAGAGTGTGCATTTTCAAAGAGCAGTCCTTGTATTAAGAACAAGGCTGTGTAGACATGAGAATGCAGAACTTCTGCATTTTGTGAAGACTTTTTATATGTGATCTATATATATATGTTTAAATGTAAGTAGGAATATTTGAGTTGGTGTTAATAAGCATCAAATAAGGATACCTTTGTTATTTAAGTAAAAGTCAGACATGTCCCCCAATGGTCACATTACCCCCTTGAGCTGCTAGTGTAACTTGAAGATTTCTTACAACCAGAAACTATACATACTGTTGTCCTAATATAGTTTTGTTCATTTTCTGTTGGTTGGAGTCACTGATACCTGTACTCAACTTAGAGGAAAAAAAAGTAAAAGAAATTGTCTCAGATTCAAAAATTACATTAATAATAATTTGCCTGATGGTTGTGGGAGTCGCAGTCTCTGAGGTCATTTTTTGTCTAGCTGGCTAGCTGGGCATTTAGCCTGGAGTTTATCTACATATAATCCTCTATAGAAATGAAGAACTAAATATTTACATCACAATGCAGTATGTGATATTTAATAAAAGTCTGAAAATCCTTAAGGGCTCAGTCACAGTGAATTTACTACTGCTTGGTAAGTGGCTATGTGCATTCCAGCTATGATTACAGTGCCTGTTGATGTGTGTATTCAGTGAAAGAAGTTTAAGTTGAATTACCTCACAACTGACATGAATTAAGATTGCACAGATGGTGTTTTCTTACATGTATCAATTGATGTGCATTAACTCATTAAGCTACAAAAACTTAGTTTCTGAGAAGTCTGAGACTCAAAACTCTGGAGAAGGGAAATATTAGCAAACACTTTTGTGGTGGTTACATAGATGTTGCGTACTTAGATTTTTTTAATCCTTGACTAATGCTGATAAAGACTTAGTGGGATTTTAAAATTAGGTATTATCTTTGTCTGCTTGGTATTTGACTTGATAACAGAATAACATCTACTCTGCACTTTAGAACATCTGGGTAGTCCTCTAGCTACATAGACACCTTACATTCTTGGAAACAAGTTCTTAACTATAGGTATGTTTTTGAACAGAGATATAGCTTTTAATTTTCAGTGTGATTTCTGTTCTAAGTTACTTCAGACCTTTTCAAAATATATCACCTCAGTTGCAGGACATGTTCTTAATGAAACTACTTACCATAATGGCTCTTCTAGGGCTTTACTGTAAAAACCTAAAATCATTATTAGAAGAATTTCATTTCCCTTTTGACTGAAAAAACCTGATGGTTGCCTAAATAAAAGTATATGGCCCACTCCATGTTCTCTTAACATCTGCAATTTATTTTACTCAATCTACATAAAAACAAACGTCGAAGTTAATTGTTCTGCTGGAAACTACTCTTTTTAACCTCAGTTTAAAGGAACACACATGGTGACCATGAATTTGTGCATTAAAGCTGTACTGATATAAGACATGTACAGATGAAAAAGCTGAAGTCCTTCAGCTGCCCACCAGTACCATTCGTTATGCCTTTTTCATCAGTTCTGACACTTATGAATCTTGTAGAGAACCAAATCTACTCCCCAGTCTGGCAGAAAACTTTTACACTTATTTTGTTAGGTTGGTTTTCTGCCAGGCTGGTGAATTGAATCAGCTCAAGGCAGAGCTTGTAAAACTCAAGATCGAGCAAAACAGAGAAGAAAGACGCAGAGGTGAAGGCCAGTTTCCCTCTTTTGTCAGCTCTAATGTGTAATTTCACCCTGAATTAACATAAAGGCATTTATATATTGCAGTAATATTATAGTATGAAAACCTAAACAGAAAAGAGCTTCTCCGGGCATTATCTTCTTTCTCTCTTATTGCATTACATGAAAGGAGAATGTATTTCAGCCCTAGAGAAAGGGAAGTGATCTTTGCAGGAAGCCATTTAGAGGATAAGTTTCTTGAGAAAGATAATTCCTAGCAGAACACAGTGTCCAGTTCTCTGAGAGGATAACGGAATTTTTCTTCTTTCACAGCCATGGCAAATCATCTACTATTTGTTCCTTTATTGCTTCTCTTGTAAAATAAGGTCAACAATAGTAAATATATATCAAAGTTATAGTAGACTAATGTACTAAATATAAAATGCTTAGGATCCTCAAGTGGAAAGTGCAAGGTAGTGAGAGAATGATGAATGGTATTTGGAGTGACACAGAATTGTGTTGTAACAGTGGGAAGGGAAGTAGTGAAGGAAGATATTTTCATGGCGCGGTGCTAGTAGGCGCTTCTGATCCATGGCCTATTCTCATTTATCTTTACTCTGAGAAAACATATAATCTCATTCCATATCATCAGCATGGGAGGAACTGGATTGTTTAGATAAACACTTATATAATTGTAAGATTTCTTCTACTCTGAACTGAAGTGAATTTCATGCCAATTTTACCAGGAAAAAAATCTTATAGATGTTTATAGATACTGTAAAACCAGACTAGTGAAGTATTTCTGTTTCTTCTACTGGCTGTTGGGAAGATTCATAGTTCCTGCTTTGTGAAGGTTTGGAAAGAGATCTTGAGCTGCTATTATGGGAAAGGATCTTTTCCAAATATTCTTTGTGGCCCGAAGTATAGCGTATGTCTGAAGACAGTGTTCAAAGAATGGATGCCAGTGGTGCTGAACTTAAACCGTGCAGGATAGTGGGTTATAAACCCTGTGGGATGATTAGACTCGGAATCAAGAGAATGGAGTTTTCTTCTGAGTTCTGTCTTCCTGGGATTCACATAATGAGAATAAAATTCAAGCAGGCTGGTCCTCCTGCAAACAAAATGCTACATCATCTGAATCATTTGGATAATGAATAAGTCTGATTACTGCTTTAACTGATAAAACCCATTACCGTGTAACACATGATCCAAAGTAGGAGAAGCACATGGCACCCCATTGTAAGAGGAAGGTATTCTTTATCATCTTCGGCACTAAGGAAGTAAAAATAATAATAAACATCTTGGATATAACTGTTCAAGATATTCTTCATACTCATTTTTATTTGGATATGATACTCGTTATATAGTGCTGACTGATACAAGAAAGAGATGTGTAACTTGTGGTAACGATTTAAAGTAATTTAGGTTTCTACATAATCAGATGCTGAGAACTTATTTGAAAAATTACAGTGGGAACTAAGGAAGAGAACACAGACAAACCTTTCATCTTATAACAAAAGGAGAGTTTCATCTTCCTATCAGGTCTCCTAGTATGTCCCAGCTCCCGTCAGCCTGCATTTCAGACTTAAAACAGTAGAAAATGGGACGGTAAGGAGAATCCAATGCATTGTGAATATAGTCCATGAGAGCATTTGATTTTAAAGTATTGTTGGGATGTACGTAGGCAACATGGTCAGCTTTCTTAGTTCCTAAAAGCCTCTTCCTATGCATCCTCTTCATTTGTTAGAAGGAAGAAAAAAACAGCTATATTTGCACTTTTTAACTATCTAGAAATATAGAGCTTCTTGTATGTTTGCAGTGTTTGGCTATTACATTAAAGATGTTACAATCATACTCTCCTAAATATGTACTAATCTAATATATTAATTGTCTTTGGGGTTTGTACTTTCACCCACCCCATTATACACTTGTTTCTTTCCACGTACTAAATCACTGAACTGATTCTTATGAAAATCTAAACACAGTATCTGGTGATACATGCGTATATAAAAATACGGACCTTTGGAAATACTCAATAAATATTTGTCTTAATTATATTTGACTTTAGGGCAATGCAAAATATAGATGCTGCATTCACATTAAATGTGTTCATGAATTCCTATATGATCAGTAAAGTTCCATATTCCTGATAAGCTGAAGTTTGCCTTAGAAAGACACATAAGTACACCCCAGATTTGTCATTCTTTTTTTTTTGAACCTCCAGTGTGTTTTCCCCATCACAGACTATGAAAGTTGTGCCGAATTTTAAACTTTTCAGCAATTCTTCACACCTATCCAATCTCCGCATCCATAGGAGTTTGTCAAGATCAGTTCAATGATTTGTATGACCCTTTTTCTCTATTCATTGCTGTAGAGTGGTCATGCTTAGGAGGTCATTACCTTGCCAGATTTTCCAAATCTTCCTTGGCCCCTAAACTGTTGGTGTAGGAGATGCTAGTCAAATGAGATAGGAAGTTAACTCCTATCTCATGTTTTCAAGGGACTATAGGCTGGCTTTCTATCATTTTGAATTCATTTCTGTGTGAACAAAGCCTCAGGTAAACCTTGTTTATGAAAACCAAATGAACTCAATCCTAGAATGTTCATTCCACCCTAGTAATTAGAGCTGCTGATTAACACCTCACATTCACAGCACTTGCATAAACATAAACCTAAGCAACAGCAACAGAAAGTGTCATTAGGACAATCTTAAGAACAAGAAACCTGTCACCTGCTGCTGACACCGAAGTTTGTTGATTGAGCTGAAATATGTTGCTGGCATATAATACTGCAAAGTAACAGGCAGAGATCTCTACCTCTCTGCAGCAGAGGTGAAATTACAAGTCACTGAGGGACCAAGGAGGAGCAGTAAAAGTGATTCTGAATTTGGGCCTGATTTTGCCCTACATACCCTCTGTTCTTGCACATCTTCACTTTGAAGTAATGAAGTGTGAATGGATGACATTTTGTGAACCGCCTTTCGCCATTACTACTGAAAGCTCTCACTAGGAAAAAAGACAGAAAATGATGTATCTTGCCTTGTGCTTGATTATCTTTTCTCATACTATAAGCTAGTCCCCTGGTAGAAGTGGGAGCACTGTAAAATCAGATCCTTAACCGTGTCCTCCTTAACATAGTAACAGAGAAGAGATAGCTACATGTGTTGAATAGTGAATGTTTCAGAAACTATAAGGTGGATGGAGGATAGGCAAAAGACAATTCATTAAATTTGTTTGGGCTTTCTTGGGAAAAAGCATCCCAGGGCTTGCAAGGACAGAGGTTATGGAACTATGATCTTCGTTTGGTGATTAAAAGAAGGCTTTTGATATGTTTTGCTGAGTCAAACAAGGCACAGTGCTGGAATAGGAAATCTAGAACTGATTTTATTAAGATTATTAAAAGGATATCTCACAGTTGGCCTACCCTGGATAGGTTTCTGAGAAAAGTATGTTATCTAGATAAAACGAGAGAGAGGAAAAAAGGAAAAGAATGGAAAATGGCAGAGATTTTGTTGATTGTCCAAGAAGCATCCTTGTTATACCCAAGTTGAGAATGTTTTCATCAGAAGCATTGAAAGATGGCTTAAGGTAAGAAAAATGTGTATAGCTGGAGCTGAGAAACTAGATGAGCACACAACATTAACCTTCGTGGCTGATCCCAATGTAGACTGGCAGATTGCATAGATGTTAAGTGATACCAGCCATTTTCCAATATAATCAGGGTCACGTTAGGGTAAATAACTCATTTTAATTTAGCATAAGTAGGGGGGAAGAGGGTGGATAGGACATGATTGAGAAGAGTGAGGAAGAGAGGTTTGATAAGTAGTCATTGGTGTTGTCTGAGTTTTCTCCATGTTTCCCAAATTCACTTCTAAGATCTTCTTAGGCTTTGTTTCATTTAATTTTTCATATTTTCGTAGGGGAATGACTCGTATTTGAATCCGCATTTTTACTTCTGCTTATTTAAGAACCTTGTAAATACCTTGAGATAGAAGTACTCTATGGGTTACCATGCTAGCCGCCCGTTGCCAGAAATGCAGTTAATTAGAGTGGAATTTCACCAGTAGAGTGCAGGACTTATTTACGGTTCCTAGTTTTCTTGTATTTATAATTTTCGAATTGAAATGTGGTACAAATGAGAGCTGAATTTCATTTGTGAAATACAAAGGTAGAACAACAAATAGCTTGTGTATATAGTTAACTCTGAATTATTGGCCACAATATATCCACATTAATGAAAAGACATAATAAAATCTACATCTTAATTTTAATTCAAGATTATTCAAGCCCTAATTAAAAGTAAGACTCTTTGGGGATTTTTTTGTCATCAGAAAGGAGGTCACTGCTGAAGTAGCCTGTACATGGGTTTTTTCTGCTCAAGGATTTCAAAGTATATTATAAAAAATGAGGACTCGCTGTGATGCTGTGACATATTTATAATTATACCCACCTTGAAAGTAATTAAATAAAAGAAAAAATTATTTACTCAAGGACAGACAACAAATGGGTGATAGAGACAAAAACAGGAGTCAGGAGTTCCAGTGGTTAATCTTGCAAACACCAAGTTAGTAACCTTTCCGATTCTTAAGGTATTGTTTGAAGGATGTTTTTAACACATACAGTCTCAAATTACACCTTTTAACATTGTGTGTTTTGGAGGTTGATATAAGAAAGTTTTTAACCATTTGGCTGCTTATTTTTTAAAAAGTCTTTTGTATTCTTACTTGTTTGAAAACCTAAACTAAAATCTTTCACTAGATTTACTATCTCAGTATTAATCTAGTAGCTAAGAGAGCTCCAGTCAACAAGGGCAGTTGCACAATAGTATGGGCAAATATTATGAAAACAGGTGTGTTAGAGAAGGAAAGTACAGGACTGCGAGAACCTCCAAGAAGACAGAAGGTTATGTAAAATAATATTGTTAAATACATGTAAGAATTACTCTTAGCAAATGCTTTTTACATATAATGCCTAATAAACAGATTTCACTAAAATTTAATATGTCCGTGTGGTATAATTACATAAAACAGATGTGTATTCAATCCAGCAGGAAAGAAAGAAAAGAATGAATGAAAAGAGGAAAAAATTTCACAGAGCTTAGCACAAACTTACTCTGTTTCTGACTTTTCAGATATAATTTTGTTTTACAAGCTTCTTGAATGTTACCAGATAAATTTTACTTCTTTAAGTGCATTTTGATGGAACTTCTGACAGAGGGGGAAAAATGAATGTGCTTCTTACCCATAGACCCTCTTCCAAACCATATCTGCAATAGTAATGAAGATGTTGCTCCAATAATATTGACTCAATCAGATCATATGGTGAAACAATTCCAGACATATTGATAAATTCATTGATTCTTCCCATTCTTTTGGTCACCGGACTATAGAAAAAGGGATCACTAGCCATTTGACCTTCATTGTGTATTAAATAAACACCAGATGGTAAGGATTCATTCAGTAAATCTATTCTTTCTTCTTCATAGTCATGTTCACACTGTTGCTTCCCACTGAGTCTTTATCTTTATTTGTCATGGTGCCAAAGCTGCCTCTATAGCACCTTTCATGCATCACAGCTTTCAAATCTTGTCCCATTAGTTTCATTTTGTTTCTATCATAAATAATCTACTACTTTCTCATACACTCTTTCATTACCTAATAATGCTCAGTCTTTGTACAAAAGGGTAAAGTATTAAAAGGTTAGTGAGTACAGTTTGCCCATTAGTATATAGTCTGTGTGACACTTTATTAGAGAAAAATGTAAGCTACAGGTAATAATTATGCATTCTATGAAATGTCCATACTTTCAATAACTAGGGATATTTTTTTTGCTTGAATGATCTTTCCATTTTGAATATGTTGCTATCTAGAAGTTGACAACATGAAACTTCACTTAGGAAGAGTTGGGTGCCTGGAATTTAGCCATTTTGAATATCTGTCCTTTTTTTGAAAGATATGCACTTCAGAAGAATTTACAACATCACAGTTAAGGGCTATTTGGATCCAGATTTAGATTTCTAAATGACCCAAAGCTGAAAATCAAGATTTTGGTTCTGAACCATTATTGATTCAAATAGGTGAAAAAAACCATAGCAATATAATTCAACCTTGTACATAGAAGTGTAGTATGTACTTCTGTGAAAAAAGATACCCATCTTCTTTTCTCCCTCATTATACTCGAGTAGTAGGAGATCGTCATGAGTTATCACATCTCAGATATGTGACTGATTGAAAAAAGACTCCATCCAAATGTCTAATAGAAAATATTTAGTATTGGAACTATATTACTGGTAAAAAGAGAATACAATCAAAATTTGGTGTTTATTTAAAGTGCAATGGCATTATCTCTGTATACAAACCGTGGTCTTTCAATAATCTTGTGCGGTGAGTTACAAAGTTCACCGACCTTTCAGGGGTTGGAGGTTTTTTAGTGGGTTGTTTGTTGGGTTTTTTGTTTGGTTGTTTTGTTTTGTTTTTTAGATTCAGGCATTGCAGTGCAGGTATACTGGAAAGGAGAGAAATGATAAGGAAAAACTTCCGACTCAGCAGCTTTCTGATAGTAATCGACAAATGAGGCTGTTTTAATTCCCTTGAGCACAAAGAAATACTAATGTTGCCAAGAGTTTTGATCTCAGAGTGTATTCTGTTAATCTGCAAGTAGCATATATTTATCCAAATAAATAATAAAGACAGTAAATATTCCCCTGTCCCATTACTAATACATCTTTTCGCATTAGGAAACACTCGCTGAGTCCGACATGAAAGTTTACTCCCTACAGCTGAAACAAAGATATTATCTGAATTGAGAAAAGAGGGGGCTGTTTGTGGGGGATTGTTTTTATTGTCTCCCTGCCTATTCTTATCTTCCCCTTGGTAGTGCAGGAGTCTGAGGATACCAGAAGAGAGAGAGAGGGATAAATGGCCAGACTGTCCAGATCGTGCCTACCTTATTGCCGAGGTGACCCCACTGTGCAATCATTCATTGTCGCACGCTCAGTGACTGTGACTGCTCAGTTCACCTGGAGCGGGCAGCGCCTAACGTCCTGTCCGCAGCCAGCTGAAGTAGATAAGTTGGGGAGAACAATTAAGTTCAAAATGCACTTCTTAATCATGATTCATTACTCTATTGTCACTACAGAAGCCTGGAATACTTTCTGGATTAATCCAAAGAAGCAGCCACTTTTTGAGGGTGAATGAACTGTTTTAAATACATGCATCTTTGTTAATGACTTGCAAAAATGTGTTGCTAATGAAGTAATAGCTTTGATTTTAAACTTGACTAGGAAAAAATGTTTAACTTAAAAGGATAAATCTTTAATCCTTGCTACCTCCTTGTGTGCACATTTTCAAGTATTGCTTCCCAGGAACTGCTTTTTAACTTAGTGTATATTGCAAAGAACATAAATTTCATGTTGTACCAGATGAAACAGAATACATTGAAAGACAATGTCACTGCTGTTCTGCATTGCTTAACATTTGTGTTTCCTTTGAAAATCAGACTAGAGGGACCCATTGGTTTTGTTCTTTCCCTGGCTCCAACACAGAGCTAGCAATGCAGCAGTTTATTGTATCCTCTGTGACGATTGCTAGTTCTAATCTGTTTAGTCCTAGGGGGATTTTAGTGATTTTACTTACTTCTTATTTTAATTTTAATTTTGAGTTGCTAACAAAATGACCAACTTATCCTATGGACAGTCTCTTCTGGATGACATTTAAATTAAGTACCTGACTCAAATGCAACACAAAATTCATATTTCAATTTACCTTCTTGTAGTTACAATAATTGGAAATGGTATTACTTGGTCAAGGTTATTTTGTGTCCTTAGGCTTCAAAGCAAAAATATTTGGCGGAGGAGGAATGATGTCACTTTAAACCTGCTATTTAGCTCTAAGAGCTGAAAAAGGCAGTGTAACCCCCTCATGCATAAATATATCACCTTAAGTTTATATTTCACTACTTTTAAAAAGTACTGGAGAATATGCCACAATATGTCTTGTTCTAGCAGCTGAAAGATTATGCTATGACTAAAATGACATCATTCTGCCTCCCACAGAATGTTTTGGCTCTGAGAGCTCAAGGAGCAGATGAAATTAACATAAAATGTCACTGTCATACAGAAAGGAAGAAAAAATATTAACATCTTCTGCATTTCTTTCACAGATCTGAGTAGGAGGTCACCATAAAGCATGTCACAAGAACTTTGAGGATGAAATAGAGCCCTTTGCTGAGGGCCAGTACAACAAGCATTGCTGAAATTTTCAAAATGGGGTTTACTGTAAATCAAGATGGTCTGTAGGATTTGTGTTTCTTCTGTCCACTAAGAGTTGCTCCATAGGACTCTTTCATTTATCTTTATATCAACATGAGCCAATTTTTAAATTGTTCCTAAATTCAATATAGAACGATCAGCAGCACTCTAAAACTAGATAATGAGCCTAGTTCATACCATTGAATTTTTTTTTATTTGTCCTGTTTTATCTCAGAATCTTATACAAAAATTATGTTCCCATTGTAGTAAGCTATTCTGCGGTCAAATAGTAAGACATTCTCTGACTTAAAGTGTTTAAATCTCAGATATCAAAAAGGACATGGTAGGTTGGAAAGAAAGCCAGACAGCAACCAGGAGGGTGGGAGGGCAAAGTAACAAACTGAACAAAGCCTACCAAAAAAAGACTGAGGTCTCACCTAACAATATTTAACCAGTGTGAAATAGAAAAGTTTCCGTGGCTATCACAGAAGACTTGTGATTTAAGAGTCAATGCCCCTTTTCTTTTAAATTTTAACCCAATTTTGTATAAACAAAACTGACGTGTGCAAATCTTGAGGCTGTTTACCGTCAAGTAAGCGGTGGTCTAGGTGTTGATAGAGAACTTAGTAAGCAGGAAGGCTTACTGTGGAAATCAAAAGATCTGTTTTGATCATGCTAATTTAAAGTGCCAGCTACACATTTGTGAGAGATCAAGAAGGTAGGTCACAATGCTGGATGTGGGTAGGTGTTTAGTCAACAGCGAGGACTGTGAGATCCTGACATAAGGAGCGAGGTGCAGAGTGAAAAATCACTGATCGAGGGCAGAGTAGTAGGAGAAATATACTGAAAGAGGGAGACCGGAATGGAGGAGGCATCAAAGAATGTTTCTGAAAGAATGATGAGAAATGAGAAGAGAATAATAAGTGAAGACAGTGATAGATAAAATTGTTGATATCTTTTAAAATAGCACAGCACTGTAAGAAAAAGCAGAACTTCTGCATTATACCCAGAAAAAAGTCCTAACAGAGCCGTGCAGATGGCAATAACCAGGGAATTCTTGACAATATGGTTCTCACTATATTTTACTGGTCTAGATAAGACTGGAAGGAACAATATTAGCCACAGAGTCCAGTATCATGTTGACTTGATTCAGTTTTCTTGGATGTTTTACCTTCTGTTTATAGAGAATTAGAGTCACTACCAAAATAAAGGAGTGCAAATGGGCCTTCTTATGTTCAATTTACTTTATTGATAATTATTGTAGGATGATTGAAGATACAGAAAATACAACACACATAGAAGATGTTTCTTTAATCATCAACTCTAACCTAAAAGTCAAAATCATTAGAAAATGTCATATTTCACTTCCTTGGTGCAAGCTTCCTTCCTTTTTGATTTTACTCATTAGTGATCAAGATAAGTATTTCCAATGTAGTTTCTAAGTTTTTTTACCCTACTACTGTTAAGGATAACTATGCTTGTTTACGGAACTAAATAACTGGAACTATGGTGGCATCCAAATTAGTAAGATGTACACGTTGCTGACCAAATGAAGTGCATATGTATATAGAGAAGTTTCATTGCTTATTTAAGTCCTCCTGCAACAAAGGCAGAAAAAGAATTAGATAAAGAGGAGAACCAGGGGTAGAGTCAAAATTCCCACTCCCCCCCACCCCCCACACAGCCTCCAGTATATGAAGAAATTAAAAGTCAAAGTAAAGGTTCGAGGGTTTGACCGGGAAGGTCAGCTGAGAGAGCAAATTCAGTGATATGAAAACAGTGTTTTGACCTTACAACATGAGTTTACTTAGCAGAAATATTATGCCTAATAACAGAAGATGAAAAAAAAAAAAGATAAAAGATGTCACTGAGAAGAAAAGCAGTATGATTTATTCAGGTATGCATAATGTATAGGGAGTTTCAGACACTTGCTGAGGGTTAAGTACATGGTAAGAAAGCTGAAATCTTGTGGGTGGAAGCCAAAGTTTGAATCTCAAGAATCTGCTGGAAATCACAGTTACACTGAAGAACTATATGACGAAGCCAATGAAGAGAAGAGAGAATAAAGAGAAACTGGGCTTTGCAAGAGGAGGTTGAACCTGGAACTGATTCCTAAAACTGCTCATAATCCTTGCCCCCCAAAAAGTCCCAATGCATATTCTTTTGTAGCATAAGTGAGTGGTGACTTGTGACCTCAGCTGAGAAAACACTGGTCTCTCCTAGCTCTTGATTTATAACAATAACTGAAGGATCTGTGCAAACCCAGAGTATTGAGGAGCAGCTGAAGAACATTTATCACAACTTGAGCCTGGAGATCTTCTGCCTAAGTTGCAATAGCTTGTGGAGTAAACAGACGGAGAGGTACGATGATAACCCTATCATTCATAGATTACTATGGTAACACTCTAGATTCGGTTGATATTTTGTGGTTGAATATGCAGTTTAAATGCAGTATGGTGATATCTTCCAAGATATTAATTATGATGTTTGGCATCTACTGAGTATTTAAAACACAGCTTTTACTGAAGACAGCATCTGAATGACACAGTTAAATTGTTGGGATATCACTGCCTGAAGATGGTGATGTTTAACTAAGAGGTGAGGAGTACACTGTGCCCAGAAAAAGCTCCCTGTTTGAATTTCAGCTGTCAGTATGACATTACCAAGGGCCATGCAGCAACAATACAGTTTGTCGGCTCACCCAGTGGCACACTCATGCTGTGTGTGACTTCTCAGGAATCCCTATTTTAATATTTCCTATTTTACATTGTAATACGATAAAATATTTCTATGAGGAAAAAATTGGGAAGCAAATATGGAAGGACATAGACTTTCAGAGATTGCTTTCAGGTAGTTTTTAAAAGTTTTAGCTGTCAACAAACGAGGAGGGTGGAGCAATTCTCCAGAGCAATGCACCCTAGTGCAACTTAGCATGTATGTCAGTCCTGGAAATGTCCATTTCTCTGACACACTAGTGTAATGAACTTTCTGAAAACTGAAAAAATAATAGGAAAGAGAATGTTTAGCTGTAGAGGAGTAAAATTTGTCTTAAAAAACTTGGCAAATTTCCATTTCCGTATCCATTATTAACCTACTCCTACATGATTCATGTTTACAAATATGCATACATTATTCAGGCATGCACAGCTGGCCAGAAGCTTAGTTCCTTCATGCAAAAATTTCATTACTTTTAATCAGCTAAAGAAGAAGGATCTTTTTGATTGTGAGAGATCAGAAGCTGAGCTACCTGGGTTATGTAATACTAAAGGTAATATTAAGTATCTTGATCTTCTAGTGGAGCTTTGTATTACATTTCATTTTGAAATGGTTTAAACTTTTGCTAGCTGTTATCCTCAGTCTGACATATGAAATAACTGAATTTAATACAACATTGTGAGATTTAGGGAGCTCCATTCTCCGGTTTAGAATGAAATGAATAAAAATGTTTTTGCATGTCAATAGGGTCAAATTATGCATTGCTGTCCAGTAAAAAGTAAATTTCAATTAAGGAAAGTCTTCAGAGTCTGGGTCCACATTTGGTTTTGAATATTGTAATTGCTTTCTGTATAGGTAGATATAGGCATACACACAGATTTCTGATCTATATTGTAAGCATTTAATATAAAACTATTCCACTTAGTCTTTATGCATAAGTGTTAGGTTTTAGAATTACAGCTGCGTTCAGAATCTAATAAAATTAACAAAAGGCTTGTTTAAGTTTCTGTTCTTAGCTTCGTATTCAGATGCTTGTATATTTTACATATTCTGTAATATAGACCTATATTCTAAGTGTTAGCAACCCTCTTACGCGGTTTGTCTCACAGCCAGATGTATCTTAGTACCATTATAGTTGAAAGAACAGCATTAAGGAAGCCTTTCTTTTCAATTCCTGATTGTGATTGCTAGCATATCAAATTTATTCCCTTGTAATCCAGATCATTTTCCAGAAGCTTTGAGAACTGTATGTAGTAGTTTGTTAGAGAGCTCACAGAAACCCTATACTGACAGACCAAAAAGCCCTTCGACTGTCACTTTATGTCATTAACAATTTCTAAACCCATTACAGATGGGATGGACTGATTAGAACTGAGGAGGGAGGATCTTTTTCCCAGCCAGAAATATCCCCTGAGACTTTTCCTGCATGTGAAGTTTCTAATGATTAATGGGAGAAAAATAGGACCGCCTGCCCCACAGTTGCCACACACTTTATTTAGGGAAGAGGTTATTTATATTTGGTGATCTCCTTGCATTGGATGTCTTTAGAAGTTAAATACTAACTGGATAATTTTTTAAAAGAGCTAACAAAATAAAAAAACAAGCTCTACGCTCTAATTGCTCAGTTTTTTCCTTACTTTTCAATATTCACTTTTTAGTAGCTTCGCTGTAATTTGTACAAATGGTGCTAAAAGACTAAAATGTTTACCTTCTCCCCCCCACACCTCCCTTCCATTCTGATGTTTTATTTCTGCAAACGAAAGCTACAGCTGGAATATTGTTTTACTACAAATCTCACACCAGCACTGTCGGTTGTGATGTGACACCAGAGATTCTTATCTGTAGGCTGGGTTGGTATTATTAAACATTCTCACATTGTGCAAAGTGTTGAGGATGAACAGCAGTGCAGTGAGGTGCATCCAACACTTCTGTGCTTCCCACCTGATCCTTGAAATATGACTCCTTTAAAAGGCTAATATTTGCTTTATAGAGAAGTGACAATATTCAAGCACTAACATGTACTGGAAATATTGCTGAATTCTATGTTCCTCTGAGTTCTTTTCTGAAGAGAAAATTTGGGGGAGGAGGGAGGAAAGAATGAGGATCATTCAAATAAAAAGAAG
The DNA here is from genome assembly GCA_009819775.1 of Phoenicopterus ruber ruber. NCBI lineage: Eukaryota > Metazoa > Chordata > Aves > Phoenicopteriformes > Phoenicopteridae > Phoenicopterus > Phoenicopterus ruber. The sequence goes on along the minus strand of CM020219.1, from coordinate 32,297,896 downwards.
GAAAATGTATTATTTCTACCAAACGTATCTGCAGTGCTTTTATGAGAGGAGAATTTCCAGTTAACCCAAGTGATTAGCTTTCTTTGAGATGACATAATATTTTATCACCTTTAAAAATAAGGAACTAAAAAGGGAAGCAGAAATACATTTCTGAATGGCTGATTTTATTTTTTTATCTGACAAATATTGTTGTATTCACAGTGTCTTCATTCTCATGATAATTATTAAAATGCAAACACTAACAGCACCATGGATTCAAGACCATCCTAACCACTTGAATAATAAATCTGCACTGCTTTTATGGAAACGTCAGCATGAGGTGTAGAAAGGGAGTGACAGTAAACTCGTGTTTGTGCTATAATTACATATACTTAAAATGCATGAACTAAAGTTAGCTCACTAGTCTAATTCTACTGAGTAACTGTATACCACATCACATGAATCAGATCTTACAAGGCAAAAGGTCCGGAATAATGTGACTGTCATGGATGTGGAAGTCTGACAAAACACCTAGATGCTCTACAAATGCCTGACACAGATGAGATGATTTATTTCATTATGTGTTATAATAAGGTGGTTCAGAAAGAGGCTATAGGGACATAGGAATCCGTCCAGAACTGCCCTAGCTTTCCTTATAATGCTACTGGGAAGTAGCTGCCTGAAAGAGAATAATGAAGACTGGGTAAGAGGAAGAGCCCAATCCTAATTACTGTCTGGTTGGGATGTGTGATTTTATTGCTGCAAAAACAATGAATGAAACAAAAGTTTTCTCCAGTGTTTTCTTCATATTTTTGTGTTTCTTTCTTCTGAACTTTTTTTAATTCTCTATTTGTATGGCTTACAAGACCTAGTAATAGAACTACAGAATTACATCGCAGCACCATATCTCTCCTGTTACACATATTCTAGCATTGCTACTTCACCCAAAATATCCAAATAATAACACAGTGCCTTCAAGCCTGGATCAGCTGGGAACTGCTAGGAATACAAAGAAAATAAGTCTGATGCTATACCAAGCATGAGAAGTCTTCTATCAGAGTTTTTTCCTTCTATGTGAGATACAATGATATACGTGCGAGTATATGTAATGATTATAGTTTCCAAGGCCATGGCATTGGTGGAAGTAACAACCTAATAAGTAACTAGTTTCAGGCAACTTAAGTCAAACAGGACATTAACTGAAAGGGAAAAAAAAAGCTTTCTAAATTGTAACGAGGATTAGAAGTCTACACAAAAATTGTTTGTTCTAAGTCACATTGCAATATAGTTTTGAGGAGAATAAATACTAGACATGAAAACTGAGAGTCCAAGATGCAACACACTTCGAAGTTTACATTCTCTGTTTCCTAAGTCAGTCCTGTAAAAACCCAGTCACTTGTTAGTTTTAGGCATTCCTTTTTTTTTTTTTTTTAATTAACGTTGTCATGACAATGGGAAATTTTTATTTTTGGAGTGCTGAGCAGCCATGCTCAGGTTTAAATCAGTGGGAAGAGCTGGTGCTCAGCACCTTTGAAATAAAGTTTGGTGGACAATAGAATTTGTAGTCAATGTTTTTGATGATGTAAATCTGAGGTTAGCAAATGCAGATGTTTGTTCCATGTAAAAACTTTTTCCTCATTTAGTGGCTTCATCATCCCCTGAGCTTTACCATTCTGTATCGCAAATCTCATTCTGATTAATGTTCCTGGGTGGGTGGAAGGGTTCAATTTGTACTTCACACTAGTATCAATACTGCTGTTTGAACATGCTTTTGTCAGCTTAATAGTTTTGTTTTCATAAACAGTTGGTACCATAATACTACAATTGGTCCTGCTGCATTTGTCCATGTAAATTGGGAATACTTCAAGCATATTGAACAGAGAAGTAAAGGAAAGCTGTAAAAGTAGATTTTCTCAATTAGGTCTTTTCTAACCTTAGGAAAAGTAATGTCTTAAAAATCGTTTTTTAAATTATTATACAGTCAAGTTCTGTCTTCTAATTTAACTTCAGAAATATACCTTTCAAAGAAGTATTTATTGTATGTACTCATTAATGTATATAGAAGAGCTATCAAAGACAACAAAAGGAATATATATGGTAAGTTAGTCTTTTGATATTGTCACAAATCCATGCCTGTTGTTCTGTTACAAACATGTGAGAATGTTTCAAGAAAAATGGTTGAAACTTATAAATTAAAGGTTCTTCAATATTGCATCTGGCTGTAACATCTAATTAACATTTTAAAGGCTACAGTTTAATTTAAATGAATGGCAGGCCTTTGACTGCACAAGACAGCTCATGAACATGATTACAACAAAGTAATTTCCCTTTGTCAGATACAGACTTTCAGTAATAGTGTTCTCTTAGCTTAATAAAGTTAAGCACCACTTACAATCGGCACTTCATTTTGCTTCTTTCTATTATATAGAATGGTGGTTGTTCAGTTCTTATAGCAGCCATCTGCGTAGGTGTTCATTTGTACTCTCCTGCTGTGTGGGTACTCTGTCTAATTCCCAAGCTTCTAGCTTTATAATAGTTTCACAAAATGCTGTTTGAATTTTTATAAGCTAGTTTTCATTATCATTAGTTGAATGTTCCAAAGCTTTATACTGCCCAATATGGTTCTATTTTGACTCATGTTTGTATGCATTGATAATGCCTCCGTGCTGTAATATTAGTGTTACAATATCCACTGGAAAAACTTGTTGTATAAGTAAGTTCAAATTCATAATGTTATAATTTATTCTATAATCTTCCCTTTCCCCCCAAAATTAAATAAAATTATAGATATATTTCAAAATCATGATATAGTTTTCATTTAAAAGTTTGATTCCTTTTCAAAGCAGCTGCAAAATTTGTGCAGGTTAAAGATATCCTAATGGGTAATGTGTAATCTAATAAATTGGAACATTCTGATACCAGTTTGACACTATCTAAGACCCCTTGTTGCTGTTAGTTCCTGTAGCTCTGCCGCAGACAAAAGGGAAGGATGTGACGGAGTGGTATTCTGTCATTTTTTCCGTATTACTTTGCCCTCCTCTCTCAAGTGAATTCAGCCATTATTACCCCTTTGCTCAGAGCCTGTTAGAGCATTCCACAATAGAAGGTCCCCTTTGTGTTCCTCAAACATGTCTTGCATTCCCTTGGAGAGGCATATTTGGAAGAGCAATTAAGCATTGTTGTTTGCAGAAGAAAGCAAGACATCTACTAGTATTCTATACTTACACGAGGCCCTCCTTCTTAGGATCCCAGAATGCTTTAGAAGCATTCATTAAATTTATAGCACTAACTGAAGCATGTACTTTGCACACGTATATTATAGTTATGGTGTGGATGATTAAACAGGGTCCTGCAAAAGAAGAATGAAAATTACTTGTTATGTGATTTTTTTTAAAAAAACCAAGTAAGTGGCAGAAATGGAGTGCAGCTATCATGGTTCTTAATATTGCTCTGTAGTTTAAAATCCATAGGCATTTGGAAGAAGGAATCAGGTTTTGCCTTAGTTATTTACTGTTGAGGGAATAGTTGTTTCAAAATGTATTGCTGCTCAGTATAGCCTTTTAAAACTTTTATTTGAAATACATACAAACTCAAGAAAAATCAGAATTAAATAACTCTTTTCCTTAGTGAATACAGACTAGATGTAGCCATTTATTAATTTAGCTTTCCCACCTCATATTAATGGAGTGATTAAAAAATAAGTCATCTCTAAACTGGGATACAAAATACATTCTTAAATATTCAGGAAATTATTTTTTTTATTTTGAAATTTTTATAATTTAAATTATTGATTAAAGATTCATCAAGTTTATATATTCTAAAGCCTTGCAACAAAAAGACATATAGCTTGAATTTTTTTAATAGAATGACAAAGAATTATGCAATTAGCTCCTAAGTACTTGTCAGAAACGTTTTGAAACAATAATCTAAATTCTTAGTTGTCTTGTCATTTGTCTATCGTATCTCAGGCAAACTTTTCCTATTTTGCAGTGCAAGAAACTTGTACTTTCAGTAGATTCACAATACCATCCCTAAAACTGAAGACGGTATGGCTAAGAGCATAGAAAAACTTCCTGTGGCAAATGGGAAGAACAGGTAAGACTGAGAAATCTGTTGGAGTTTGGGAATGAGTCTTATGCATGAATACTGCAACTTAACCGGGAAATTATTATTTTATCAATCACTGGGTACTGTGCATCTGAAAAACTAACGGGAAAAGAAGAAATACAGTTGTGTGGATGAATTGGAGTGGAAACAATATTCCTTCATCTCTGCTTACTGACTCTCAAGAGTTACTGTTTCACTCTGTGACCATAGCGTAAATTCTGTTGAGGAGGAATGCCTATGTGCCTTGAAGCTGCATATCAACTACTGTTAAAGAATGGTGCTTAATTTTTGTCATGTTTTCAGAACATTAAAGTTGTTTTGCCTTAAAATCCATGCTAGAAATCCCAGTCCAATTAGGTCAAGGAGAGTTCTGTTGTGTTTCACTGCAGCCAAAATTTCCCTTTCTGTTCTTCATTTAAATATCTGAACATCAGGGAATCCTCAAGTTTGTATCTGGCAATAGGCACTATGTAGCTTATTCTGAGGTAAGGTGTTCTGTTAAGATTGGATCTTCAATGGTCTGTTTTTCATAAAGTACAAAGAATTGTAAGTATTTCTGTAAATCAGACAGACAGCGTGAGATTTTTTTTTTGCTCTAGTTCTGGATTCAGTACATGCTCACTAATCTAAAAAGCCCTGCATGGGCCTGAGCCTAATTAATTCAACGATCTGCAAACTCCATGAGTCTTATCATGGCAACAGCAACAGACGATGCTTCTTAAATTTACATCTTCTAGAGTGCACTTAATAGGATCAGAGCAGTCACAGAGAATAATACTCAGTTATGGAATTTGTTTCTACCAGTAATCGAATTGAGTATGATTCTTTCCATTTGCAGACACCCGCAGTCAGAAAAAGAATATTTTCTTATTGAGCATTAGTTTTGTCCTGAAATGTGTACAAAATGATCGTACAAATAAGAAGACCTCAAGGAGGAGGTGCTGTAGTTTTACTGCTGTTATGACTGGGGTTTTGCACAAGACAATTTATGTAAATAGCTCCGAGAAGAATGATGGGCATTTTGAAAATACATGTGGAAATATATCTTACAGCAATCTGAGTGCCTTGAGATAAAGTGAAAAACTCAGGGGTCTTTGTGAGCTATTTTATGATTCAATTGAATTTTTGTTTCAGTCCTTCTAATTAATTCTTAAGCTCTAGTTCATAATAAGAAAGCAAGTTACGCTCTTTATTTATTTTTTTTAGTGTTAGCTGAAAAGGACTAGGACTGCATCCAAATTTTTAAAGTACCAATGAACCAAATATACTTTTTTGTCTTAGAATCTACTCACAAAAAGTGCAGATGGCACCACCAATAAATGACTGTCATGGACCAAGATCTTTTCTATGCAAATGACTAATGCATCACTACAATTCTGTCAGAGCAACAGAAAGAGGCTGCCAAAAAAAAATCATATCATAATCAGTGAGTGTTCCTGATTGTTCACTGTTTGTAGCACATATGGATCCTCTGAAATACAGAACACCTACCTAAAATACCTAAAAAGAAATACTCAAATCATTATGCATCATGAACTTTTGCATGTGTTTAGAATGTTTTAAGGAAACTATTTGGTCTACAATAAACAGACATATTTTCCCGGTGTCATTACAGCAATAGCTGTGTTAAAAAAAGAAACAAAAAAACCCACAAACCAAAAAAATAAACAACATGTTAGAATCTATGCTTTAATTTACAAAGCAATAAGCAGGACACACTTTGAAACTGAGCTGTCTCAAGCCTTTCTCATAGGCTCCTTGAAATGTATCTATAGTATGAAAAGGAGACACGTAATAAACATTTGAAGAACAGGAAGAGAGGAGGAGATAATTATTCTACTTATAAAACTTTTTATTGTATTGATCGTGGAACACAGCTGACACAGTCTGGTGTCCAGCATGAGAGATCACTAGACCCCGATGTCTATACAGCAATTAAAAATATACCATTTTGCATAAACCCAGAATGTTTAACAGAAACTTATGAGGTATCAAAAACTGTATGTAGAGCAAACCAATTCAAAGGGAATTAAATTCACAGAATTTTTGAAAGGTGACAAAGATAAAATAAAAGAGAGAAAATCTAGTTCTACCGAATACCACTGACAAATTTGGAAGAAGAGGCTCAAAGCAAAGATCAGATAAAATTAGAGTATTTCTTGAACACTTCTTTAAAATGGAAATACATGCTTAAATCAATTCTTTCTATGAGTCCCTGTAGCACTGTGAGAAGAGCTTGACACCCTTCCTCTCAAACTGGCATGGTTTCAAAATAGATGGGTTTGACTGGGGAATGAGCTCAGAGGCTCCCTCTCAACATTAAAACTCTATTGCAAAGATTATACTCCAGAAAAAAAATTAGGAAAAAAAGTAGATGTTTGCTTTTTCCAGAAGCCGCAAAGATGTGTGACTTTAGAGGGAAGCATCTACTCCTGGGAGAATTTGCATGCCTCAATAGTTCAGAAGAGGTTTACTGCACGTTAGGCCTCCTCTGTAACAAAGGCCATTTCCCTATTAATCATGTTATAGTTTGAGTCATCTGAAGATACCTGTCATTCAAGATTTTGCAGTCAGGCAGGCTTCCAAGATGGAAGAGATTTTAAAACTAGGTTAGACCCCTACAATCATTTAATCTGAAGTAACCTATTCAGATTACAGTATACTCTTTAAAAAGTACCCCATCTTTTGACACCATATCCCATAGCATTCTCCTGGAGAAACTGGCTGCTCATGGCTTGGATGAGCGTACTCTTTGCCGGGTAAAAAACTGGCTGGATGGCCGGTCCCAAAGTGTTGTGGCGAATGGAGTTCAACTCAGTTAGAATCTGGTCACAAGTGGTGTTCCCCAGGGCTCAGCACTGGGACCGGTTCTGTTTAATATCTTTATCAACAGTCTGGATGAGGGGATCAAGTGCACCCTCAGTAAGTTTGCAGACGACACCAAGTTGGGCGGGAGTTTTGATCTACTTGAGGGAAGGAAGGCTCTACAGTGGGATCTGGACAGGCTGGGTCGATGGGCTGAGACCAACTGTATGAGGTTCAACAAGGCCGAGTGCTGGGTCCTGCACTTGGGTCACAACAACCCCAGGCAACGCTACAGGCTTGGGGAAGAGTGGCTGGAAAGCTGCCCGGCAGAAAAGGACCTGGGGGTGTTGGTCGACAGTGGCTGAACATGAGCCAGCAGTGTGCCCAGGTGGCCAAGAAGGCCAACAGCATCCTGGCTTGTATCAGAAATAGTGTGGCCAGCAGGAGTAGGGAAGGGATCATCCCCCTGTATTTGGCACTGGTGAGGTCGCATCTCAAATACTGTGTTCAGTTTTGGGCCCCTCACTACAAGACAGACATTGAGGTGCTGGAGCGTATCCAAAGAGGGGCAACGAAGCCAGTGAAGGGTCTAGAGCACAAGTCCTATGAGGAGCGGCTGAGGGAACTGGTGTTGTGTAGCCTGGAGAAAAGGAGGCTGAGGGGAGACCTTGTCGCTCTCTACAACTACTTGAAAGGAGGTTGTAGCAAGGTGGGTGTCAATCTCTTCTCCCAAGGAACAAGAGACAGGACAAGAGGAAATGGCCTCAAGTTGTGCTAGGGAAGATTTAGATTGGATATTAGGAAAAGTTTCTTCACCGAAAAGGTTGTCAAGCATTGAAACAGGCTGCCCGGGGAAGTCGTTAAGTCACCATCCCTGGAGGTATGTAAAAGAGGTGTAGGTGTGGTGCTTAGGGACACGGTTTATAGGTGGGCTTGGCAGTGTTAGGTTAATGGTTGATGATCTTAAAGGTCTTTTCCAACCTAAACGATTCTTTGATTCTATGATTATTTAAAGATTTGAAGTTATGAAGTTCTTTGTTCCAGTTGTGTTGTCATGTGGAATTAATGTCTTGTCTGAATATGTCTAGTTCTTCACTTTTCATTCACTGAATCATGTTGAATTTTGTTTTGTTAGAGTAACAAATCACCTATTTTTTTTCATTTTGCATATTCCTATACTCTCAATAAATCCCTTTTTAATCTGCTTTTAGATAAATAAACCAGATATAGCATCTTACATCCGGATGGAGAATGCTTCTGTACCTCAACCTGTTCTGCTGCATAAATTATTTCCTTCACTAAATTTATAAAAAAAAAAAACCCATAACCTGCAAACAGTGTTTCATTCATGCCTTCATTATTGCCTTGTAATGGAATTGTCTTCCTATTCTTCTCACCTAATGTTACTCAATGTAAAGGTATGTATCTATTCTGAGATGGTCAGAGTTCCCTCTGTAATTGAAGGAGAAGGAAAAGCAATTCTACAATGTCAATCATCCTATTTTAAGAGGGATGACTCACCCTCTGGAATATTTGTATCTCTTAACTATACAGAGAGCCCAGACTGCTGGTTAGATTAGATTTCTACCTTTTAGGCAGCTACAATAGGTGAAATGATTCCCAAGTATATGGTGAGTTATTTCCATTCATTCATATGAGACTTGATTTGATTAAATGAATTAAATCCTATAGGCAAAACAGATGGGAAAAAGCCCGCTTTGAAAATTTTTTTGAGACTTCAGCTCTAACCACTTTGCAGCTTCAGGACTTAAGTAGCTGTACATACTCCCACCAATTTGTATTTAGGAAGGTGGGGCACTTAACTCGAGAACACACATGCAGGTAGATAGTTTTGTGAGCCTCATTCTTCAAGGAGCCATGCAAAATAATCATTCAAAGCCTTCACAATATAGATTTAGCTATTAATTTTTTCATAGCTTAGTTTGTCATCAGGAAAAGAGAGATAATATTTCTCATTTGTTGCATTTGCTTGCTAACTGTATTCTTTCACCTAGTTTATAATCTATTTTGAACTTAGGCCATGTGTCTGCTCTGTTTCTGTGGCACCTGAAGGTTGTGGTCTGTAGACAACATTGCAATGCCAATAATTACTGTTTATACTCTTTGACTATTTAGACTTTGACGTCTGATTTTTACAACATCTAGTGTAACAGAACTCTGATATCTTTTGGCACTTTCAAGTTTGCCGTAATACAAATAAAAATAGCATGAAGGAGGTTTCTTTAGAGGCTTAAAGAGGTTTAAGTACTTGCATCAAGAGTGCTGCCATACGCCCTGCTCACCCAAATTTGTTAGTGGTGTTCCCCTTTATGTACAAGTGTGTGGGTGTGTGTTTCTTTCTATGATTATAATTGCTGGGGCGCATGAATATCAGCATCTTACAGTGCATTAGCAAAGCAACTATCTAAATAAGTTATGCTCTGGCCACGATTTCCACTCAAACACTTGCATTAGCCATTTCCTCTTTCACCAAATTTCAGTGGTAGACCTGTACCTATACATGGTTAATTTACACATCTCGATCCGAACACTTTCTTGTGGAATAGATTTTGGTCTTTGTGGAACAGAAATGAGAACAGCAAGTTTTGCTCTTTGAGTCCTGGCAACCAGGTTTAATTGTCCAAGTCCTCCAGCAACCAAGGGTGGGATCAGAGTGGATCTGTAAGTATTCACGGCACTATGACAGATCAAAAAAAGTAAAAAAAAAAGTAAACCCAAAACATTCCTAGCATAACCAGTGCTGAATGCTTTAATTTCTTAAAAAATTAATCTGGAAAAATTCCCAGATCATACATCTGTCATGCTAATTTACAGAGGCTGAAGTCTAAGGGAGAAGCACTGAAGAAGATCATTCTTCCGCTCTCCTTCCTCTGTTCAGCAGATTACTCCCCCCCGCCTCAAGTGTTTCCTGGCTACCTGGCAAGTTTAAGCATGAACATCTGTATTCTAGCTAGACTTTGCTGTATGCTGGTAGGTGCCATTGTCGGTCCATCTGTCCAACATTTTTCTTATGCATTGTCTAACATCACATGGGCTAGGGTTTGTGGTTGGAGTCTGTGACAGAGAAGGAACAGGAGACTACAGATTTGTTCCCCATCACCACCTTGGTTATTCCTCTTAAAGTATCTGCTATGGTTTGCTTTATTTTTTTCTTCTGTTAAAATGCAGCTGTGGTACTGTAAATGACAAGTCATCCTCAGTCATCTTGAAATTGCCCAGGTTTAGCTCTGATCTCATTTTCACGGGTTCTATGTCAAACACGAGCTATTCTAGATTGCCTCCAGTTTCTGTGGTCAGAATCAGATACATAGTTATAGACCTGTGTAGGTCCTCCTAGTTCACAGAAGCTGCTGGAAAGTTCTTTTTCTTTTCATCAGTATCCAATCTGATTGGTGACAATTTAGTATAAAAAGACCTATTCATTTTTCAGTTTGCAGATTTTTTGTTTTTAAACACATTTTTTTCTTTAGAAAAGCTGTGGTACTTATTGAGATGTAATAGGTGTCACGATGCTAGAAAAATGTTCTAACTTCTACTACAAAACATACTAATGTTCTGCCTTAACATCAAATTAATTGCATTGCATTGACTGACACTTAAATCAGATTTTTGTGTCATTCTGTTGTCAGTCTAGTTCATCAGACACAGAAGTATCTAAAATGAGGATGTGTGAGAAGTTTAGAGGTTCAATAGTCAATTTAATCTTCTGATTTTAATCATTCATAATCCAGTTCTTAAGGCTTAAACTGCTCAGAACAATTCTTCTTTTTCTTACAATATTACAATTTCTTATAATATTATGATAACGCAAGTTGCAAAACTAATGTGAGCCAGAGCTTTACTTCTAAAAGAATGAGTTGTGTCAGACTCAGAGCTTCAAATTTGACCAACTCAGTAGGCTTTGTAGCATTGTCTGTGTAATGCTAGAACAGAAGGATATTTTTTTCAATTTAATTAAGTCACTTAGAAAACTACACTTTCTTTTTTATAAAGCACCTTTGGACAAATCTGGAGACATATCCAGTTCTGATGTCTCTAGTTCAAGAGCTGCAGCTTTAAAGGGGACAAGTTGGGCTTTGTAGAATGATTTGAGAAAACAAAATTATTTTCAAGTGTCTATGCTTCCTATATAAGCAATATGTATATATCTATAAATACATATATAAATCCCACACACTGAGTGCTGCCAACAGTCACTATGAATGAAATGCAGTGAGAACAAGCAAAGAAAGCCTGCTTGCTGTCTTATGGTTAACCATTTTGTTACATCCATTTTTTTTAAATTCACAGATGTACACTTTCCCTTTCATGATGAATTCCCTTTAGTGGCACACATTAAAAGGATTTAGATATTTAATTCCAAAGCTGTGTTCCTGAAATTCCCGTTCAAATGCCATGTAGTAAGGAAATTTGTGTTTCGGAGATGCTGCAAATCGGACCTTAAATTTCCTTTGTACCTGCAGCTCCGTTTTAGAAATTGGAACATACACCATATTTAATAAGATCAATGAGCTTGTTACTTCTTATGCGTCTGTTCTGAGAGATTTAAACCAGTGGAACATGCCTAAAACTGACATACAGGATTGGAATTCACACAAATCTCACTGGTGCTACACTTTCACCAAATGGTCATAGGCCCCACTAGAGAAATGGAGCACCTGAGCTTACTTTTGCCATATTTTTTGATCAATCCTTCTGTTTTGAGAAACTGCCATCTTAGTAAGTGTAATTAAATGAAAGCTGACATCAGTGAGAGAATTTCCATTTGTATCAAAAGGTTTTTGAGTGAGTCACTAGATAGAGAGCTGGTGTTTGCGAACAGAGAAGGATTTGTGAGTGCTGTGATGGCTAGAGGCTGTCTTGGGCATAGCAATCACAAAATGATAGAGTTTTCGATTCTTGGAGAAGTAAGGAGGGGGGTCAGCAGAACTGCTACCTTGGACTTCTGGAGGGCAGACTTTGGCCTGTTTAGGAGCCTGGTTGACAGAATCTCTTGGGAGGCAGTCCTGGAGGGCAAAGGAGTCCAGGAAGGCTGGACATTTTTCAAGAGGGAAGTCTTAAAGGCACAGGAGCAGGCCATCCCCATGTGCTGAAAGACAAGTTGACGGGGAAGACGACCAACCTGGCTGAACAGAGAGCTTCGGCTGGAACTCAGGAAAAAAAGGAGAGTTTATGACCTTTGGAAGAAGGGGCAGGAAACTCAGGAGGACTACGAGGATGTCATGAGGTTATGTAGGGAGAAAATTAGAAGGGCCAAAGCCCAGCTAGAAGTTAATTTGACTACTGCCATAAAAGATAATAAAAAGTGTTTCTATAAATACATTAGCAACAAAAGGACAGTGAAGGAGAATCTCCATCCTTTCTTGAATGCAGCGGGAAACATAGTGACAAAGGATGAGGAAAAGGCTGAGGTACTTAATACCTTCTTTGCCTCAGTCTTTAATAATAAGGCCAGTTGTTCTCTGGGTACCCAGCCCCCCTGAGCTGGAAGACAGGGATGGGGAGCACAATGAAGCCCCCATAACCCAAGGGGAAATGGTTAGCAACCTGCTACACCACTTACACACACACAAGTCTATGCGGCTGGATGGGATCCACCGAAGGGTACTGAGGGAGCTGGCAGAAGTGCTCACCAAGCCACTTTCCATTGTTTATCGGCAGTCCTGTCTAACTGGGGAGCTCCCCATTGACTGGAGGTTAGCAAATGCGATGCCCATCTACAAGAAGGGCCGGAAGGAGGATCCAGGGAACTACAGGCCTATCAGTCTAACCCCAGTGCTGGGGAAGGTTATGGAGCAGATCATCTCGAGTGCCATCACATGGCATGTACAGGACAACCAGGCGATCAGGACCAGTCAGCATGGGTTTCTGAAAGGCAAGTCCTACTTGACTAACCTGATCTCCTTCCATGACAAGGTGACCCGTTTAGTGGATGAGGGAAAGGCTGTGGATGTTGTCTACCTGGACTTTAGCAAAGCCTTTGTCACGGTTTCCCAGCGCATTCTCCTGGAGAAACTGGCTGCTCATGGCTTGGACGGGCATACTCTTCACTGGGTAAAAGACTGGCTGGATGGCCAGGCCCAAAGAGTTGTGGTGAATGCAGTTGAATCCAGTTGGTGGCCAGTCACAAGTGGTGTTCCCCAGGGCTCAGCATTGGGACCAGTTCTGTTTAATCTCTTTATCAATGGTCTGGACAAGGGGATCGAATGCACTCTCAGTAAGTTTGCAGATGACACCAAGTTGGGCGGGTACGTTGATCTGCTTGAGGGAAGGAAGGCTTTACAGCGGGATCTGGACAGGCTGGGTCATTGGGCCAAGGCCAATTGTATGAGGTTCAACAAGGTTAAGTGCCAGGTCCTGCACTTGGGTCACAACAACCCCAGGCAACGCTACAGGCTTGGGGAAGAGTGGCTGGAAAGCTGCCCGGCAGAAAAGGACCTGGGGGTGTTGGTCGACAGCCAGATGAACATGAGCCAGCAGTGTGCCCAGTTGGCCAAGAAGGCCAAGAGCATCCTGGCTTATATCAGAAATAGTGTGGCCAGCAGGAGTAGGGAGGTGATCATCCCCCTGTATTTGTCACTGGGGAGGCTGCACCTGAAATACTGGGCCCCTCACTCCAAGAAAGACATTGAGGTGCTGGAGCGTATCCAAAGAAGGGCAACAAAGCCGGTGAAGGGTCTAGAGCACAAGTCCTATGAGGAGTGGCTGAGGGAACTGGTGTTGTGTAGCCTGGAGAAAAGAAGGCTGAGGGGAGACCTTGTCCCTTTCTACAACTACCTGAAAGGAGGTTGTAGTGAGGTGGGTGTTGGTCTCTTCTCCCTAGTAACAAGAGACAGAACAAGAGGAAAAGGCCTCAAGTTGTGCTAGGGAAGGTTTAGATTGGATATTAGGAAAAGTTTCTTCACCAAAAGGTTGTCAAGCATTGAAACAGGCTGCCCAGGGAAGTGGTTGACTCACCATCCCTGGAGGTATTGAAAAGACGTGTAGATGTGGTGCTTACGGACATGGTTTAGAGGTGGACTTGGCACTGTTAGGTTAACGGTTGGACTTGATGATCTTAAAGGTCTTTTCCAACCTAAGCGATTCTTTGATTCTATGATTTTAGATCCTATTTCAACATGGTCAACACTTTTGTTTAGCTTTTATTTATTAAGAATTTCTACCTATGAAATAACAGTGTATTGAAGCTTTAGGCATGTACTTTAGCAGCTCTAAAAATGTTGGAAAAACCCTAGCACCAACAATCTGCTGGCATTAAAAAACCACACTTCAAACAGAGTCATTACTATTTTAATATTGCTTTGTAGATATTTTAATAGAACATGTAGCCACAGAAAAAACATACACAAATAATAATACAAAAGGCCCATGTTTTCATTACCAGTAGAACGAGTGAACTGATGTTTGCAATGTTCTGCTTTGTATGTAACTTTACTTGGCAACAGAGGCAATATTTATAGTAAAGTCTATCACCGCTTATTAATGTTATACATTAGAGTATTTTGCTACTTCAAAAAATGATATGTTAAAATATGCCGAAACATTTTCAAATAAAACAAGAAAAAATGATCTAACAATTTATTAATTGTATTTCATTGTTTAAATGGTAGAGCATGATGAACCATTGAATGAAGCAATGTAAATATATTGATTTCATCTGTCTTAATTGTTGTAAGCATTTATAAAGTCTTAATGAAGCCTCACGGGAACAATTTCCCACCTTGTTTATTTAAAAATTGCTAAAAAAAAATTCTAAATCACAGTTTTCAAGTAATTTATATAAAAGCAGAGGACTAAGCAATTCATTTGTGATATACATATTTTTGCATTCCTGATTACGAAATGTCCTTCTTATTGGGAAATTTGTGTTTGATGCATTTTAAAAATGCTTGGAGAGGTTATCATTGCTTGCTTCCTTTTAAATGTATAGTAGGAGAATATTTTTTCCGAATATTGTTCATTAGATTTCAAGTATTGAACTGACAATTTGATCTTCCTTGAAGTGAATACACTAAGCAAAGTAATTGTATAGACTAATAATTTATGTAATAACGAGAAGATTTAAAACAGCTGAGTATATTTCCTCGTAACAAACAGTGGACTTTAAATGCGGAATAGTTATACACTGGCAGTGAATTTTCATAGGAAAAAAGTTAGGATTCAATTCTGAGATGTCTTCTATACAAAAGCTGAAACAATTCTATTTCGAGGAGTTATTCTTCCTGTTTTTTCATTAGAGAATTGACTTTTTTTCTGACACTAGCTGCACACAAAGTAGCTGATGGGTATTTCCACTGGACAGCAACTGTAAAGTTCAGATATGCAAAATAAGCAAGGTTCATAAGTACTGCAGATTGCAGAGGAGGCCCAAATCATTCAGTCCATCACTTTCACTTGGAGGTTTGATTTGTATTCTCTATGGAATCCACTCAGGCTTGACAGGGAAGAACCAACCTTATAACCCATCAGGATTTTCTTTTTCTTTTACAAGCTTCCTAAGGCTCCATTTTGCCGCAAGGCCATTCAAGTCATTTGTGAAAAGACAAGTTTTAGTTGGTGATGAAAGGGATGCAGGTTCTTGCAGCTGGAGTAGAGGTGGAAGAAAGAGAAGAACGGTTAATTGCTTTGGAGGAGGTGCTTGGACAGACTGACATGTTACAGGTGTTATGCAAAGATCTTCAATTTTAAAATGCCATCATTTAGTCCTACCCTGGAGAATAGCTACCTATAACTATTATTGGGAAGTTTCATATTATTTCTTCATGTTTTCAAGATTAAACCTGTCCATTTTTCTCTCCCATTTGAAAAGTCAGCATTGTAAATTCTGTTTTCGATATCAAAGTCTGGTAGCAGCATGCATACCAATAGAAAATAAAGAAACTATCCCTAAGAGACACGTTCAGAGTTTGCAAGGACATCTGCCTTATGGATCCCTATGAAGATGCAAATCTTTGAGAAACAGGACCTTAGTAAACAATGTTGCTGATGAAGTACAAGCTGGAATAGAATTCAACTTATTTTTCTGTGGTTACATGTTCTCTTCAGTGCTGACAACAGGGAAAAAATAGTAGAAACTAGTATTACAAAATAAGCAGAGTTGATTGAGAACACAAGCAAGGTTTCATTTTCCTTTCATCTACCCTTTTGCTACTATTTTAGTTTAACGAGTCTACTATAACTAGTCTTGTACCAGTGCACCCGATAACCAGACAAATACTATTTTAATTTAGTGAGGCTTTATAAATCCCTCACTTCTTCATAAAAATATTTCTAAAGATGTGAAGGAAATACAAATATGTTTGAATTAATAATTTTAAATTGTTGTTGTTCTCATAGTGATTTTTCCCAAGCTAAAACTGGCTGATATGGTAAACTTGATTCTTTATAGATTCTTTGTAATTTGTAACATAACCAGAATGTGGTATTGTAACCAGATACAGTACTTCTTATTGCTAGATGAGAAGATACACAATTTAATTGTGTAAATTGAAGATAGCCTTACATATATTTATTCAAGTTCTTAATTTTTACATTATTTCTCTTAGAAAAGTGATGAATTTAATGACTACCTTTAAGTCTGGATTTGAATGAAGTTTATTTTGTACAGAAATTTGAAAACAGTTAAATGTAAAAATTAGGAAGTTAAAATTCGTTGCTTAAGTGAAACTACTAGCTGTGTTGGATAAATAAGAAAACTATTCAGGAAAGCATCATTTGTGTGTAAACAAACAGCCTCCTGGTAAAAGCGAAGTAAGCAAACTAGTCACCATTGTGTTCCCTGGCAGTCTGCTATCACAGGCAATTGCTTACTTCTTGCCTTGAGACCTTTCTGAACTGATTTATTTAACAAAATAAGAATTATTCATAGTTAGAGAAATTAATTGATAGTTTTTCTTTAAACATTTTATAATAAATAGATCTCAGCCTCTCATAAATAATTTCTTTACCTCTCAGTTTCTCGAGTGAATTAGAGATTGAAGAAAACTGAACTGCATCATTCCCCTGTGTAGTCATAGAAGCAGCTCACTCGTTACTTCAATAAACTACAGATTCGGGTGCCCATTCAGTTTTCTCTGCATCCAATGCTTTATCTTTTTTTAAATTGTTGGTAGCTACTTTATTCCTAATTGAATAGTTTTATTTAAATGATTTTCATGTAAGAAACGGTGATCTTGGGGTATAGATTTTGTGACTATGCAAATAACAAAGAATAGAACAGTAATGTGAAAGTTGCTTGTGCCAGGTCTGGTTCTACAAAGAGGGTCCACATGCTTATAAAGTCAGATTATCAATTGTTTTTATATCATTTGAATGCTGTATAAAAACTAGTTTATGTTCAAAGTTCTTAGGCATGTGCTGAGCTGCATCTTTCTCTGAGATGTTGAATGTTCCCTTGATGTGCTTTAAATCATATTGACATGTAAGAAAGCTGAGATATTGCAACTTTTAAAAGGATTAAAATAAATCTTTTGTTTTGGTCAAGAACCTAAGCGTAGACAGCATGTGCCAGAATGGAATGTCTCCTCTTTTGTACTTAGCTCTTTTTGCCTAGTAGTGAAAGCATGTGCATTTAGAGCTCAGCCTCTTATGAAATCCATACCAATTGCACGTCTGATAGGCTCTGGCGATTCTCCAACAACATTTTCATGGAGGCTGAGGATGGAAACTAATGAGAAATATTAAGATTTATATGTTTCAATGCAACACTTTGCTCTGCTGGTGACTAGTGAATACTCTTCAACATTTGGTTTCAGTTGATTTTATTTTGATCCATCTAGAGAACACCTAAATATTCTTGCTTTCATTCAAAAATTGAATATCCTCAATCTCTCTAAACCAGTTTTTGATGTGAACAATTATCATTATCAAACAGGACCGACTAATTCTTAGAAACTTAATTACCAAACAAGTGCCCCTAGCTACCCTGACAACATCTCCCTGAACATTTCAAGAAATGAAATCTGCTTCCCGTGAAGCAGAACCTTATGAGTTCTCTATCTGTTTTTTAATGTTTTTTGTTTGTTTGATCACAGTTCTCCATGCCCCCTTCTGATTTCTATTATTTACACAGGTATATTTACGTGTGTTTTCATTTCTGGGATCTGTGCACAGAAACTGAAGTAACGCTAATTAGGTGCATGAAGCCTACTGTCATTTTCCAAAGTAGATCAGCATAGATCAACGGTACGTGTTCAGAAAAGTTCTGCTGTCCTTATCATATTAAAGGCCTGGTCTTTTCCCGTCTTGGTAGAAACACGACTGAGCTACCACGTTTCTAATGATGACAATTACTTACTCTGAGTCTCTCAGGTAAACTTTAGGCCTGAGACGTAGGCCTAGACTCGCTCCATCTAACACAGAATCATAGAATCATAGAATAGTTTGGGTTGGAAGGGAACTTTTAAAGGTCATCTAGTCCAACCCCCCTGCAATGAGCAGGGACAGAAACATGAGGTCACATGATGTAGGGAAGTAATAACGCAAACTGTCTAATGCTAAAGGGAGAGAGAAGTACCTCCAAGTCTGGTCAGCTCACTGAAAACTGTATTGCCATAACTGCAAGACCGTACTTGCAACCTGAAGCCAGGCAAATTCAGACTCAAGATAAAGTGCTCCCTTTAAATAATTAGAATAAGTAACTACTGGAACAATTTGCTCAGATTAGCAGTAGGTTTTGTGTTGCAGTGCGTTATTTGGAGCATTTTCATAGACATGCTTGGATATTTTTCTGAGAGATAGACTTTTAGTTCAAATACATTGACTCAGAGAAGTCAGCTAACATCTATATTAAAGTTTGGAGAAGAGGACCACGGTGGTCCCTTTCTGCCTTATATTTCCCTCTAAAAGGATCAAATTACTCTGACATTATTTATCACTCTAGCAAGTTTTGTTTCACCTGGAAATTTTATCAGGGTGATATATTACTTAAATATCTCTGATGAAAAGCTTTGGGACTTGTTCCAGTCCCCACGGAAGCATACTAGAAATGCTCCATTTGACAATTATTTTCCATTGACGTCCATTTTTTGAATCTGTCAATTGGCCAGTTCGTTACTGTCTAACCAAATCTGGAGTCTCTTATGTTTATACAATTACTGCTAACAATGAAACTTGAAATCTCATCAAAAAATGAAATGACTTTTATCTCAGAAGACATATTTTCTGTAGGCTCATGCTGACTGGAATTATTTACATTTAAAATCCCTTGGTTTATTCAGTAGCAAGAAGCACCTCAAGTAACAGTGAAAAGTCTTAATCATTACCCTTTTTTATGGGAAGTGCAGATATATAGGTAATTTACACTGAAAATAGAGACAATTTAATGTGTTCAAGTTTGGTAATTTTTTCCTGTCACCATAGGCTGGAAATTGCTGTAGTAAGGTGTAATCCCTCAGTTTTAGATTGGGACTTCTAGGGTATGAATCTGATATGGTAAGGTATTTTGCACTTGCTGGTACAAAAGATTGTAGTTAGTACCCATATGTTTTCCTCTTTTTTTGTTAGTTAAGCTGAGTACACCTCTAACATGGCTTAGTATGCACATAATTGCTTTGAAAAAAATGAGACCATATTACTCAATCTGTAACAACTGTGGGTCTGATTTTTTATTGCTTTCATTTTGAATAATCCACTAGGTAAGGATAAAGTGTGTATGAAATGCAACAAATCAGAATGGTAGCATTTTGTATACACTCTATACAGAGATAACAACTCCACAAGGAGCAAGGCAGGAAATAATCAGACCTGTTCATTTTTCCTAGACCTTTTATCTTTAAAAGAATTGAAACCACACTGGCTTCCCAATTGATCGCAATTCTTGGCGCAGTCGAGAATAAGTTGCCTAAAACAGAAAACAGATGAATCTTTATAGAGAAGGCAGTGCTTAAGATACATGAGCAAATAAAACACCCAGTACCACCACAGTTCATGTTCTGTTTTAAAGAAAACACCACTGTGTTTATGCAGGGCTGCTTATCCTTGGGTCCAAAATGAGCATCTTTAATGGGAAACATTAGGATATGAAGAGTTTAAGTGTCTTGTTCATTGTTATACATCCCAGCAAGAGTGGGTTTGCAGCTCATGTCCATGAGAAGCATTGAAGACAGTGAGATAAATTCTCAGCAATACATTCTATCTTATGGAAATTATTTGTTTAAAGGCAACCAATCAGAAAGATTTTTATCTTGGAGTTTTTCTTCTGCATTTAAATGTAAGCTGAATTAAAAGAACTGGAAAAATACAATTTGTTTTGGCAACACGGTGACAAGACAATCCACACCATCCAGGTGAAACCTGTAGGAATTGGATACCCTTACTGACGAGTTTAGGATTGGTATTTGATTTCAAATTGCTTTATAGGAAATCATTCCATCATTTCAATAATCAGAGATTAAAAAATCTAATGTTATGGCAAATGGGAAGAGAATATTAATTTTAAGTCTGGTTACATGTAATCTCAGAGTTTAATATTCTATCTTCTTACCAGCAACAAGTAACTTTTGCTGTTGACCACGTATTGGTTCATGGAATTCTTTCTTGACAAGAGGAAATGAGAGGAATCATAGAATAGTTCGGGATGGAAGGGACCTTTTAAAGGTCATCTAGTCCAACCCCCCTGCAATGAGAAGGGACAACCTCAACTACATCAGGTTGCCCAGAGCCCCGTCCAGCCTCACCTTGAATGTTTCCAGGGATGGGACTTCTACCACCTCTCCAGGCAACCTGTTCCAGTGCTTCACCACCCTCATTGTGAAAAACTTCTTCCTTTCATATCTAGCCTATATCTCCTCTCCTTTAGTTTAAAACCATTACCCCTTGAGGAGTAATTATTATTTCAGTACAGCAAAGAAGCAGACTCAGTATAATCTATTTGGTAATCCCATTGCTTTGCTCGTTCTCCAAAACTACATTGTTAGAGTATTGCGCGTGGGAAAAAAAATAGTTTACAGCTGTATTTACTACATTATTCTATGTTTTATCACAACTAAGTATAAATGCAATAATATATTTACAATTAATACAACATATTAGGTACAAACTACATGTAGTGTATGAAGAGAAGATGTACATTAAATTAGAGAATGTTAAATTAGAGAGAATGTTAAATTATATTTACATCATGATAAGAAAAACCTTATCTTCAGCAAATATATCTTATAAGCTCACAAATATGTATTTTTTGAAAAAGATGGATCAATCTAAAGTGTAAAAATAACATATTGGACAAGATTATAAAAAGAAATAACTGTACACCACTCTAAGATACGAAAATAAGATAAGAAAAAGGTTATTTGAGTACAAATTCAAATGCTAGTCTTAAAAAATTCATAAGAAAATTAATATTTATCCTTATTACTGAAGAAGTAAGTTATTCAATTTTATTTGTTCTTCTCCATATTAGATCGTTTGGCTTTCTTTTGTCATTTCTCGCTTAAACGTTGAAAACTCAGAAAGCGCTAAAATAATATTCTTTATGTAGTGTTACACATGCCATAAGACAATATTATTTTACCATGTCAAAGATGTTTGCACCATTTGGAACACATCTATCATCAAAACTCAATTAAATAGTGCCTTTCTATCTTCAGCTAAAACAAACTGTTTACTTATATTTGCTCAGTGTTTACTTCACAAGAGGTAGAAGACCCAAATACAACAGTAAAATAGGTGTCTTGGGATATAGCACGGGTCAAAAAATTTAACCCAAGGAAGAAGGTCTAATCTTTTGGTTGCAAGAGAAGACTTTTTTTCCTTTGCCAAGTAAAAGGCAGCATTATAATGTTATTCATACCTCACGTGGTGTCCTAACAATTCCTCTATTCAAGCTGAAAGGGCTATATTCCCTTTGTTGCAAAGTATTAAATTTGTCCCTTGAGATTAGTGTGTAGGCAGTTTTAAAGGATGAAACAGGATTAGATAAGGTTTCTTACCAAGAAAGAGTTCTGAAACTGTGCTGCAAAAACCTCTTGTGTTACATGTGCTGAAAAAACATCCTTTGTTTTAACACTTTGAATCACAAGTCAAATTTTTTAAATTATTAGTTGACAAAATGTTTCTTTACAGGGTTTTATGAAAGGCAAATAAAGTACAAATGAGAGGAAAATGACACTTGCTTTAATTGTGTTTGAATTTTTTTATATGAAATTTCCCTGCCATTTGTAATTTGAAATATATTCCAAAAGATTGATATAAAAAATTATAGTAATTCTACTTATTTTCTAAAATATTCAGTACATTTCTGCATTTCTTGCTGTGATTTAGAGAAAAAAATATTGTACCTTTATGACTTATGAACTGAGCCAAACAATTTTAGTCAAAAAAGCATCAAAACCCAAATGTCAAGGAGAGTCCTAAAAAAGAGTCAGTAGTTCAGCTGTGCTCCACTCACTTGTATATAATTAATACCGTTGTGTACCACATGAAGACTTTCATGAATTCGATTACTGCATATTCAGTGAGCACAGTTTAAGCATTTCTACTTCTTTAAAAAAATCTACTTTTCAGGAATGAAACCATTCCTAATTAGTATCAAGGGGATTATTAACATATGTATATTAAAAAGTAGGACAAGTTAAATGGACTATATGTTGCTTTTACCTAATGACTTGACAAGAAAAGGCAGTTCCTTTTCTTTATCCCCCACATTTCCACAAGCCATGTGGCCTTTGACCCTGTTCTTCCTCAAATCCCTGTTCTTGATTAGTTTTTCTGCAAGGAAGACTAGACAAATTCCCTTTGGTTGCCATCAATGGTCTTCCTATAGTCTTCAAAAAAAGTCGCTGAAGAGTGATAAAGTCCCATCCAAGAGTGAAGTGCACCACACTACATGTATAATAACCTTGCTGGTTTATGACCATAGTTACGTGACTATGGAATCCTCATCCTTCCTGCTTCCTCCGCTGTACAGTTCTTTTCCATTCATATAGTCTACTATGTTCATCCTGGATACAATGTTTGCATTCAGAAAGGCTATGGAAAGTTTCAAGACTATTCTCAGTGTTGCTGTAGAGTTCATTTGAAGAGCGTACTGTAAGATGCGTAGCAATTCGTATTTCCTCTGTATCAAAATATCTCTTACGCTCAGCCATGAACTGGAGTACATCATTGCTGAATCTGAATGTCTGGCATGACCAAATGGATTTTTATAGCTTCATGGGTGTAATAGCTCAAAAAATGTTGGAATATATATGATCTCACAGAGCTATTCTGACATTGTGATATGACTATTTAATCTGTTCCTTTTCCCCTTTTAAAAGATAATTAAAAAAAAAAATAACTCCAGCAGATTGACATAAAAAGAACAACAATATCACCTGCAATGAGAAGTTTTTCTGCACCTACACAAGAGAAGATGGTGTATTGCAGCCAGCTCTGTCTGCTGTTAAAATATATTCTTCAGAATATGTACCAAATAAAAGTTAAACTATAAATATTAATGAAGATTAGAGAGGAAAAGAAAAGATGTTCTGTTGCTTAGTGTTCCATGCATTCAACAAAATCAGCATACTTTAAAACGAGTTGGATGACTTGCCCCTTTAAGTTAGACACAGCACGATGTGACTCCTTCCCACACAAGGCTACTGGATCATAAAAATGTACATCATTAATGAAGTTAAATGGCACGAGGTTTGTAATTTTCAAGGCACAGATAGAAATGGTATGCTGTTATAATTCATGGGCCATTATAATAGATATATTACCTTAATGTAATGCTCTGAAATGACTATCTTCATTTTCTATAGCTGGAAGAAAGCTCACTTTAAAAAAAAAAAGAAAAAAAAGTCACCTAAGAATGTTTCCAAGTATATAATTCAGGAACTTTTCTCTGCCTATCACTGAGATGACATAACATCCTCCAAAGTGAATGTCCAACGTGCTCAGAAGCCTTGTACGGCCATATGCTAAAGTGTAAGGGAATAGGATCTTATTAAAATGATGTCATATATTTCAGCATGACAGTCTCTGTGCATTTTGACTGACTACTGCGGCCAGATCTAAGTCAGAAGATTTCTGAGCCTGTGTGCAGCCTCATCTAGTTTTGTGGAGATTTTGAGGTATGGCGTAAAACAGATGAAGTTTATTACAAAGCATTTGTTTCAGAGAGTATTTCCTCAGAACATTTAGCCAAGAAGTGACAAAAGCTGCAATGGTGGCAGGAACTGCGGAGTAAGTGGCAGCTGTAGTGAAGACCCAGGCCCAAACTCATGTGGTCTGCATCATTTGTAATACGATGATCGGTAAATATACTCCTCCAGCACTGGCAGTGTTTGGATTTCAAGGTGAATTGGTCCTCAGACTAATTCCCTCTCTATCCTCTGGGACTTTTAATTATAGCCACAGGAGTATTTTTTTGATGCCTCATCTCAGTTCTCCAAAATGAGGCAGGAAATGGTGTGTTAATAGGAAAAAATGCCCCAAATACACTCTTCTTCCCGTTGCAAATGCTTATAGAACAAAACAAAGTTAGTTGATATTCACGCTATAAATGTCTGTGCTACTGTCATACAGTGCAGTATGTGAACAAAATAATAAAAGATGATCTGTCAACAAGCTGCTCTCTTAAGTTGGTAATTATTTTGAATGACATCGTATCACATCTAAAATAAATTTAAACAGTATCAGCAAAGTACAAATACAACAATATCACACAGCTAAGATTAACAGCAATAGCTCTCATTCTAGTCAATACTTTTTGTAATATTTAGTTATTGTTTGGAAGAAAACCACTACCACCCAACAGTTTTCACATTAAATATAGACAAATAGTTTAAATTAAACATATGATATTCCATCATTTTACACAGGAAGTCATATATTTAGGCATTTAATTTCTTGAATTACAGGACACAATGGAAGTAAAGATATTCCTATATTTTCAAGTTCTCTTTTGATTGGTAAGGGACAGTGGAGGCCCATCTGTTTTGCAGCAAAGAAAGCCCCAAACCATCTGTGTAGAACCACATGCCAGCTAAAACACAGAGATATGCACAGTTTTTTGTTATGAAAAATTTTGCAGTATTTTTTTCCTGTATTAGTGTGAATAAATTAGCAACAACTAAATTAAAGAAATCTTCTGAGAACATATTAACTTTCTAGTGCACACTGGAAAATGTATCCATTTAGAAGTCATGAAACATTCATTGGCAGAATTTGTTCTCCTGACTTTCTTTTTTTTTATTATTAAGACAGAGAAATCTTTATGTGTTTAATATAAGCATTTTTATTAGCACGGTAATCGAAGCTAGTTTATGTGAATTTTAGTATTTGTTTGTGGGGTTTTGTTCAGAGAAAAACCCACATAATTACAACCATTCTTATATATTGGCCTAATAATAGCATTTAAAAACTTGAGTCCATATGTTTTCTTTCTATCTTAAAAAAAAAAAAGCCAGAAGAGGGGAAACGCACCCGTAAATGACTACAGCTTTGGCTAACCTGCAGGTTTACATCATCTACCATTTACATGGGTAAAAAGAAAAACTGTATGTGGAGAATAGCCCCTGAAATGAATACACAGTGACAATTGTGCAGATTTCTGTCCCTCACTTGCCCTCACACAGGCGCTGTGTTCTGTGTCAAGCAGAGGTAGCACTGTGAGCTCTGTTGACAGTTCATTCATGTTCAATATTTTCTTGAGATTAGAGCAATCTTAGCCAAGTGGGCAGCAGTGGTCCTGAGAACTTCTGAAAGTCCTCGAAATAACTGCAAAACCCCAAGCAAAACGCACAAATAAACAGCGCTGTGTAGTTTCTGGGTATATTAGTGGCCACACGCTGGCAGAGCAGCAGCCAGTTCTCAATTGTTTTCAGAGCCTAAATAAAAGATTTTTAAAATATAAGAATGAAATTATGATTTTGCAAAATGACTGGGCTGCTTCTATACAAATGTTCGCTTACCAGTTCTGAACACTGAGGAGCTAAAAGATGGTCCTTGGATTTTATCCAAAACATCTTTCAGCTGAAGACAGTTGAGCTATTCTAGAACACACAATTTGATCAGCACAAAGCTTTCACAAGCATGTTTTGGAGGAAGATACATGATGTAAAGAGCAGACATTTTCTAAGTTAAAAAGGCCATCACATCCTTTTGCTTGGATTCTCGATGACAAGCCAGATGCCAAAGCTTCTAGCAAAGCTTCTAGATTTTGTTAAAACATTAAAACACTCACTTGGATTTAAACCTTCTAATTTGAAGAGTATGAGGACCAAGGAAAAGGCCCAACAGTTAATGTTTTCTGTTTTTCTAGAAATGTTGTTTGATTCTTTTTTTTTTTATTCTGTTTTGACCATGGACTGGTAAAGATCAGCTTTTGACAAAGAAACTACTCATTCAGAAGTCATCTCTGAATGTGATTTAGAAGACTGATTTACAACATGAATAAGATTTTGTCTCTGCACGTGTGGTTTAGACCCCTCCTATGCAAGCAAGACAGCATTTCCAGTAAAATAAAGCCTAATATTTATGGTTTTCATGGTTACTGTATTACAATCCTAGTTCCTTTTAGTAAACAAACAAATACTATTGTTATGTCTTTACTCTTTTTCTCCATGTATGGAGAAATGGATGCTGTCAACATTTATCTTTTTGTCTTAGAATGATGATGCCTGAACCCTGATTCTGGAACTGCTTTCTTTACTGTAGCAATTGTTACCTAACTAGTTAAGTATTCATGATAACGTGGTACGTATACTAGTACTGCATTTTGTGAAGAAGAGACATGATTGTTAGTATAGAAAATCAGGAAACAAGCAGCATTTTCTAATAGAGAACACCGTGATATGAAATTTGTTCTGATGTATCTGGGGGTAACTCCTCATAAATATAACGTCAGATGACTTGGTTGGATACTTCCGTGGAGAATTTCATCATTTAACAGAATTAAAAGGATCCCTCTTCTTTTAGGCTGTACTGTAGCTTGTTTCTAACCACAATTAGATGATTGCAAAAACCGTGGCTACAGGTGTCTTTTGCATCATGTGCAATTGGGTAGGCAGCACTTAGCAAATGCGCACAGTTTTACGTTTGATAGCTGATATTCATTCCCAAGCTTTATCAAAGATTCCAGCTTTAAATAGATTCATGCACTGATTGCCTAATGGTCTACTTGCAGATGATTTAACTTTTCCACAATATTAGCACGTTATTTCTACTACGATCACTGGCACAAGCTTTGGATTTGTCTTGCAGTGGTATACAGATTCGTATTTCAATACAACATGCACTCCTGCAGATTTAAATGATACTGAACTAGATGCTGTACTGAATTTGTCTATTCCATTAATTTAGAAGTCAAAAGTCCTATTGTAATTTTATTTTGCTTCAAGGTAAAAATTCGTTCAGATTAATAAAAGTAACAAACTTATTTTGCACAACAACAAATCTCAACAAAATGAAAAAATCCTCAAACCTCCTGTCCATTGGCATAGTTTAAAGACACTGAAATAACAACAGAAAGATTATGATTGGGATTTTAATACTTTATTTGTAATAGTTTTTCTACACTGACCTGTGAAAACTCATCCCAGGATATATTCCCTTCGCATTGAATACGTCCACAAATTTTTTTATGTATTTATGTTGCAGCTCAGCAAACGCTATCAGGTACTGAATTCATTGATTTTCATGCTAAAAGGCATAGACTCTTAATATTGCTTTAGGCTTCAAGTAATCATTTTGTGTCAGTGAAAAGTAAAGGAAATGTAAACACAAATAATGGTAGCTAGGAACATACATTTAGGGCAAAGGTAGATCAACCGGCTCCTATATCCACAGCGTGAATTTGCAGAGTAGAGTCCATAAACAGATAGAAGGTGCATAACTTTTGCCAACAGTGACTC
This sequence comes from Phoenicopterus ruber ruber, assembly GCA_009819775.1. NCBI lineage: Eukaryota > Metazoa > Chordata > Aves > Phoenicopteriformes > Phoenicopteridae > Phoenicopterus > Phoenicopterus ruber. Next base: position 32,270,147 of record CM020219.1, on the reverse strand, counting down.
TTGCTGCTCTAGTCCAAGTGAATTGTCTACGGATTAAAAGACTGCCGAATGAACCTCAATATTTGCAGTTCTTCATAAGGATAAATGGGACCAATTCTAACATGATAAACTAAGCTGAATGGATTTCAGAAAAGTAATTTCTTTCAACCAAGAGATACAGCATTATCTTCTTGTCTAATACTTTTCATTACGCTATACAAGATAACTTTGTGATCCTATAATTATTTTTACATTCATTATTTTAGAGTGTGTAGAATTTCCCCCCTCTTGCTAAATAATGAATGACCTGTTTTGAACTATACAAGAGTTTTGAAAGGAGAAACTATTCACACATGAAGGAGTTTGGAAAAGCTGTGATTTTCTGCTTGACTTAAAATCAGTTTATGATTCAGTTATGAGAAGGTTAATCAATCTGAACTAAAATGGAAAAGAATATACATAGAAATGCAAAAAGAGATCATTATTGTTTCAGAATAATATATTTATATGCATACAAAGTGATGAGACATTTTCTGTTTGTTCCTCTTGTGAAACCTCTAACAGTTTTATACTTACTATCTTTGGTTACCCATAACTGAGGAGCACTGCTTTCAAACCAGACCCTTTTTTTGCAATATGGCAGCTCCTAAGACATTCTTACACAAAAACATATGAATTGAATAAGGAATCCACCTAGCGCTTGACAATATTTCTTTAAAAGCAAATTTATAGAAATGATTTTAATGTAATAGCAATTAGCAAGCTTGAGATAAGAAATAATAAGCCAAAGCAGACAAAACATTTCCCTTTTAAAAAGCAAACTTATTTCAAATTTCAGCTTCCATTAAGGTTAGTTCTCCTGTATAAAGGAAATATAATTAGATTTCTTTTTCAAGGAAGAATATAATGTCATGCCTCCAAAAAAAATTCTTTTCTCTGGAGTTCTTTACAAAACACAAAAGTCTAATGAGATATTTACCTGTATTAGTCAAGATTATACCCACATACCCACAGTGTATGTGCTTGTTAAAGCCTTCCAGTCATTCTAGGCTTAGGGAAATAGTGTCCAAATGTACCATATTTAGCTTCTATCTCAAATTCTCCCGAGCTGTCAATTTAGGTGTTAAAGAGACCATTTGTAAAGCTTGGCTGGGAATTGCCATTATTGACTGGAATGTGTGTTTATCATTACATTCAATGATGAAAGTGGAACATGTAGCATATGAATAAATGTCAGCAGATGTTTCTTTTAAATGGCCTGATTTCAACCTCCTGTTGTTTGTCTTGAATACAAATATTAAAAAAGAGAAAAAGGCAGAATTTTTTATGACATAAGTGCAAGGGTAGTTATATTAAAAAACAACAAAAATAATGATGAAAGTCACAGAAGAACGAGGAAAGTATAATTAATAAGAATCATGTTGACGCTCTTATGCTACTATCTGGTTTGATATTATAAAAGATACAAGAACAGCAGTTCAGTGTGGGCTATATTACTCCCTAGTCACTCCATAAGGAGTAAGGAAGACTCACAGAGTCTATTCTCAGGAGCGTGTTACATGAAGTTCAGTAATTTTTAAAATTTTGTAGCATTGTTAGAAAACTCCTTGCTTAAACTCAAAGCACCAAGAAAAAGGGAGTCTTACAGAAGAGGGGTCTCTACGTACATTATTCTTCGCAAAAGCAAATATCCCCTTTGAAATAGCAATAATTCTTTAATCCCTTGAAAGATTCTCGCCAGTTCCAACAGGTAATACTCGTCACCGCAAAATTAAAACTTGAATGTATAAACGTTTTTGCAGTGTGTGGAAATGCAAATAAACGATTTACACAGACCTCCTCTTTTCTCCCTTTTTTTCTTTTTTTAGAACAATGAAGTAAGATTAGCATAAAAAACAGTATACAACTGTCTGCTACCAGAACCATGTTTTGCTGCTCTTCCTCACATGGTGGTGTCCCATTGAGCTCCATGGGACTACCCTGAGAGTAAAATAATGCTCAGTGTGAGCAGTGAAGGCAGAATCTGGCAGGAATTAGTATGCAGCACTGTAAACTCAGCAGTATTCCAACCAAATCAATAAAGTGAACAGAGACAAAATTAAATCAGCCTTGTGTTTACTGGAATGTGTTGCATTTTGTATCTATCTAAATGACAATATGCTATCGAGGTGTTGAATATCTGAGGCTCTCTGTCTTTACCAAGAGATGCAGGTGCTCAATGCCATTGTAAATCTTGTTTTTAGTAAACAGAATAGCTTTACCATGATTATAGTCCATATTGTGTTATCAGAAATCTACTGGTTAGAGAGGGGATTTAGGAAAAAAACCACCTTCTTTTGATACAAGGCATTGTTTCAATACGTCCCTATTAAAGAAAGTATTTAATACCTTGAAGTCTAAAATACTAAATATATGGTACATTTCTATAAGACTATATCTAGTGACTGTAATGGATGCATATTTTGTAATTAAATGCTGAGGACTATCTCCAGTTCCTGTCTTGAAATATATTATGTGTTTACTACAAGTTTCATGAAAATCACATGTGAACTTTGAATTAAGATAGAAAGGCTGGGGTATCCCCCTTGCTACGCATTCTTCTCAGCTGACCTTTCGTATTGATTATGTCCTAATTACAGCAAGTGGGAAAGAGCATCTCATATCACCTAGACAAGATAATGATTTTTACAAATGTACCTGTACAGATAGCTAACTGTTAACAGATGAGTAATATATATCTTTAATAGTGTATAGCCTACAACCCAGTTCTTGATATCTTCACAGTTCAAGGATATGTCTTTTACCAGTTTGTCTGGTAATAGCAATATGGGCCAGTTGTTTATTGGATCTGGTAATAGTCATTTTGGACAGCTGCTTATTGGAACTAAGGGAAAATTATTCTACATTTAGTCACTTTTCCTTTTGATAAGAAGTTTTAAAAATAAGTTTTAAAACATACGCAATATCACAGTTAGGAGGAAAGCCCGGTTTATAAAAGAAAGACAGTGTAAGAAATAACAGTTTTTAGACTATGATTTTTAAAAAATAATCTCTAAACCAGTGAAATCTTATTTTAAGTGGGTAAGGAATTATTTAGTGCTACCGAGTATGAGTGAACTGCTCTACCTTCATCTCATTTTAATGCAAAACACCCAAATGGCGATGCACTCAAGACTCACTTTAAGGAAATTTATTTCTTCTCCTAAAGCAGTGGACCAAGAACCACAAGATTACACAGCATATATTCAACTGTTGTCTTTTGCCAGTGCTGGTGATGAGCTGAGAGTTGAGCAAGTATTTATAGATCAGCACAGGGTAATAGACAAATACAGTACAGAGATACCTGAGTAAATATAAAATATAATAACAAATTTTAAGTGAATATATAAATATATTTGATAATAGCTAAGACATTGAATAAAAGCGTTGCTTAACTTCAAGCAACAAGTGAGAAGTTAGAGCAAGAATTGCAATTTGATTATCTTGGTCTCCATTCTGGAATTTAATAAGCAGATCAATAATGTTATCTCTATGATTGCATTCCAAGAATATCATGCTAGTTGTTTTTGTACTTCATACACTACAGCATTTCCTCTTAAGATGTTTTCAGAATGTTTACAGTCATTTCTGTTCTTAGGCCTGGATTCATCAAAACACTGAGCTTATACTTAGCATTATTTCCACAGCATGAGTAGTATATTTATATGTATGTATAAATGTTTTCTGGAATAGGGTTGATTATAAACATGCAAAATGATTTGATGAATTTGAAACCAAACCTAAAAACCCAATATAAATTGACAAAATATGCTGTTTCTTTTGGAGTATCCTCAAATAAGCATATCCTCATATGATTTAAAGTCATGATATAAAAATATATGGATTAAGATATGTTCTCTATGTTTAGAAAATATTTAATTTAATATTATCTACAATATTAAATGTAGACTTCTTTCCAGGTTCACCCTTCAAAAATCTATAGGTAGTGTTGACATTCAAGAATCAGAAAGCAAGGAAGAAACCTAAGAGGGAGGCTGCATTTTCCCTGTCTGCTTAGATCTTGGCACATTCGCTCTTCAATTGCTCCTCACCCTTCAGATAAGCTTGAAACCAAACTTCAACCTTTCAGCACTATGCACACTTCACACATTCCTTCACTTCAGCAGTTAACTCTTACCTCCTTGAACCAAACCAAAACACATACACAAAAATCCTTCCACGTTCTCACTTCTAAAGAAACAGTAATTGTAGGTCAAGGTCACTTCAGAATGACTTAAACTTTTCTTCATTTTTTCTCTCCTGTAAGTTACTTAATTTCCTCTTTTGCCACGGAGGTTTTGGAAATGTTTATGTGCTTCCTCCCTCCTCCCTCTAGTAATTTTTAGACTGCTAAATATAATTCTGAAGAATTTGGAGGTTTTTTTCATAGAATATTGGAAGTGACAGGGAGTGTCCTGTGGAGCTGCAGAATCTGTGAGAGCAATTGTCTGATGTGAAATGTGGTGTGAGAGTACACAGAGTAAAGCACCACCTTTACAGGAGACTTCCCTGTGTTGTACTGATTAGGTGCACTAGTTTTTAATTTAAACAGTCTTAGATATAAACCAACAAAGTTTTTGGATGTTGGGTTGAATATTAATGAACAGCTTGTTATTTGGCACAGTTCCAGGAAATCTCCTTCCTCTGTTACCCTGCCTCTGCCTTGTTGAAAGGGCACTGGCAGCAGAATATTACTCCCATTAAATCTGCTGATTTTCCCATTTCTTCTCACAAACTACTCCTAGATAGTGTTTAGCATCCCGATTCTTAATTTTCTAGTCCAACAACAAGTGTTTATATGCTTTACTGTAGAAATTGTACACAACACTTAAATTTTGTCCCTAAGAACAGCTTGAGATTTCTTACTTTTGATCTTTGTTCAAATCCTCTTATATCTCGGACTTGTGCAATCTTTTCCCAAAGAGCAACCTTTTCTATTCTGAGTATGTACAAGTGTATTTTTACCCCCCAAAATGGTATCTGATATATTACTTTTTTAATAGTCAAGATGCATATTGTTCTTCTTGCTCTTGGCTTCAGTTTAAAACTGTGGTGGCTTTAAATAGTTACAGTAGAGCTAAGGCAAAAAGTCAAAAGTAAAAGATGGGGGGGTTCACTCCTTTTTCTTGTTCACAAATATCAGCTTGTGGCTGATATCAGTTGCAGCTGTAATGCCTATATTCTACTGAGTCTCTCAATGTGTTGTAAATTAGCTGGAAGTTGCAAGGAGTAAGCAGAAGTCCACTTTATTCCTACAGGATGCCTATTCTTTAGGGCTGAGACACAATCTAGAACTAGAAAATATCCTCTGAAAGTCTGAGGACAATTGCAAAGAGTGAGCATTGTATGACATTAAGAAACAGAGCTCAGAGTCCAGGGTTAGACTCCCTGGCCACCCACAGCCCTATGAATAAAGTCCTCTCCTAAGGTGATGGAGCCATGGATGATGACCCATTTCCCAACTAAACGTTCTAATCATTATGTTAATACAGAAAGGACAGGTGACATTTCCTCCCTTTCCACATGCACTTTAAAAACATTGAGTCCTCTCAGGAATCCTGCCTCAGGAGAGACCTCTGCAGTTAGAGGTCACCCAAAAAAGTGGAAGCAGACCACTTGCAATGAGGTGCCTACACAGTGGAGAGGCTAGTTTTTCTCTGTCTCTCATTTCTCATTCTGCTTAACGTTCCTTATGCGCTACCTCCAGGCAGCTCCATGATCGGTGAGTGGGAAGCACCGAAGACATGTTTATGCTTTAGTCATGGAAACACTCACACCGTTGCAATAAGCAAGCAGTCTAATTCTTATCCTTATATATGTTAAGTAAGTGAAGTGGGCCAAAGGAATGAAGGTCTCGATAAAACAGAAACAGGTATATAACTTTCCAGTCTCTCTGTAACAGGCAGAACTGAAGTGTATCATAACCTATTTTTGTGCAAGTCTGGCCTGGTGAGGGCAGTTTGGTGTGAATCAGCATGCTTCTGTTCCTGTGTACAATTAATTATATTTTCTATTTTCCCAAGCCACATATTTGTCAATCTCATTCTTTAACTGAATGCATGAATATATCACTCATGGTACCTCTCGAAGTAAAAATGTGATTACCATACCGTGTCTCTGTACAGGCAAACCATACACTAACTCTGCAGGAATTTTTATGCTACTATGGATTTACGATCATTTCCTTGATTCAATTGACCTGAAATTGTAACTTTTCTTCTATGTGCTTTTTAAACTTCTCCTCATACACATTTGAGTGTTTTCATCTCTCTTGCAAGATGCCTGACTTGCAAGATTCTTTTGTCCCGTTACACGTTTTTCTTCTTTTAATATGCACGTTTTCCTCCCGTTGACAATGCACTCATACTGAAGAAAGAATTAACACCTTAATCCTGCTTGGCAAGATTTTCCCTTTAAGCTTTAGCCCCAGCCAGGCATGTGTAGTGTTTGTTGACCTTTTGCACCAGACCAGTCAGTGCATTGTGGTCTAAAGTAAGACTTCCTTCTCTTGGCAGGCAGCAAGGCAGAGCCTGATGACGAAGGCTTTGAAGTATAGCATCTGAAGCCCCAAGCATAAAAGCTGCTTGAGCAGCCGTGTCAGTAGCAAAGGTTGCTACAACATTTTTTTTCATTGTAGTGTAATTTCAAATACTTTGAAAAAATCTGAATGTTTAAAAAGTTCTGTTCCAGTGAAGCATTAATGAATAAGTCTCCAAGTGTAGTCATGTATTTCCATCAGACCTGATTCTCTCCATGCTGAATTCAGCAGTAAAATGTCAATGACTTCAATAGGACCAGGATAAGACCCAATGCCATCCTTGTGTCAATATGTGAAGAACAAACTCTTTTTTTAAAGTCAATTTAACTCCTCAAAGAATCTTAGTAGGAAGAGATCTGGGGTGCTTAAATGCTGTTAATGTTAACAAGGCTTGCCCATTTCTTTTAACACTGTTCATTAATAGAACAGAGATCTCAGTAGTTTAGGAGACAAATCATGCTCTAATGGTAAGACACTTGGTCAGTTAAAAGGAACACTTGGCCAGGTTAATGCAAATTTTGAAAAATTCAGAGTAGTTTATTAATTTAATTGATTACTACACGAGTCCCTATGGGCTTTTTCCTATGAAATGGAATTTTTCCCTCTCCTCTTCTTGTCTTTGATTCTTATTTGGTTATTTGATATTCTTTTGTTTTATTTATTTTTAAATTTGATTTATTTTTAAATTTAAATTTGATCAGAACTCATCGTTCCTGCTACTTTATTTCTACTCCATTTCTCTTAGGAAACTATTTTTACTGTTCTTCATAGTCATTACTTTTCATAGTCCTATCTCACTTTCCTAGAACCATTGGGAATGGACTGCTTTCCTTTTTTCCTACCCCTCTGCTCAATAAAAGCAATTGGCTGAGGGTGGTAATTAGACAATTGCAAGAGCGCAGCCAACATTAATACAACTGTAAATAAGTAGGATCCAATGTGATATGTAGGATCTAATGCAACAATAAAGGGATTTGATTTTTTCTGCATAGGCCAAGACTGTATAAAAGGATGTACTGCTTTGGGCTTGCAATGAATTGTATCACACAACACAATGCAGAATGAAAGGACTTGACCTTTGTGACATAAATAGCAATATGTGACTTTGCGTTTCACACCAAAACTGCAGAGTCTGAAGATCTGCTACAAGTAAAATGTGCTTCTCCACCATCTCACATGAAAATTTTAAAATTAAACATTATACCTGCAAAGTTACTCAGCCATGTTCAACTCTGGGATAATACGTAATGTCATAGTGCTAGACATTATTTTAACCCCTTATTTCTATGAACAATCACGAAAAGCCTACCATATTATACCAGATTAATGGCACACTCAGTCTCATTTTTGATGGACGGGAGGACTGGAGAGGGAAAAGGAAATGGAGTCAAACACAGTCTTTCCATAAACTCATATAGAATACAGTTTTCTGGTGTTCTGTAAATCAGTATTTTCCTATAAACTTTTCATGTTTATGGCTATAAAGATATGTTTTTCATACAATAACACATTTTGTAATAATAATGAGATCCTCTGATCATTTTCCTCCCTATTACTGGGTAGCACTTCCAGCACTATGCAAGCACAGTTGGCTACCCAGGGACCCCGATGCCAAGTTGCGGAGGATATTCTTGTAGCAGTGACAAATAGCTTGCTGGTGGGCTGTGCAGAGTGTTGTTCTGGCAGCAATGAAGTTGTCTATGTGTCTGTCACTTGGTTAGGCTACAGAAAGTCTAGGTGGTTTGATTTTTTTTTTTTTTCCGCCTTTGGAGAACTTTGTTTTAAACTTGCATGTGTTTCTGGTGAATTAGTTCGTTTGACAGCAAGGTTCTTAGCAGACCCCTCGCAAGTGTTACATGTGAGTACCTATACGATGAAAGAGAGAAAAAATCTTCACAGTGCCATACTTGTTTTCCATACAAACCTACATGCTGCCATTACAGCCACCCACATATCGTTTGACAACTCACTTACGCATCAAGCATCTTAATGAATCAGGACTAAACAACAGTGTCCCTGTGTAAAGCCACATATTTTAAATGTTATTCTGACTTTATGTCTTTCCGGTGAAAAATTTGGGTAGACTGCGCGGTCTGTAAATAAGAATTCAGGGACAGGTTCTGTTTTACGGCTCATATTTCTCATATTGACAGCATTCTATGTTATTGATTTAATTTTAAAAATACAATTAGTAAAGTCTGCTGATTACAAAAATAACGACAAACCTTAGTAAATAAATTAGCTTGTAGACATATATAGGCAATCCCTACAGTGTCTTTTGACTACCTAAGAAAGTGTATAATTTAAAGCTAGATAATTTATGGGTAAAATACAAACTAGCTGCAACTGCTGGCTAAAAAATAAATACTCCTCCTATTTTACTTCTGAGTTTATAATTAAGGGTAAATGTGAAATTTAAATAAAAAACAAAATAACAAATACGAGTTATTGTATTTAAAAACCGGAAACAAAGGCATCAATATTTGTATAAATACGCAGGAATAATTTAAAATTCTTTGGAATGATAACAGATATACTATATAAAAGCTCTGCTGAATGATGTAAGTCTAGACTAAGTAAAAGGAAGTAAACGCTATTTTCATGAAAGTCAATATACAATGGCAGTGTTTTAAAAGGGCCTAACAGGCTTTTAATCTTATAAAGGAAAAAATGTTTATTTTTGTTCTTTCTGTGTATATAGATGTATTTGCTGATTTGATTATCCATATTGGCAGATCAGGTTAAATGGACTTTGAAACAGCCTTACATTCTTTAGTAGATTAAGTCACTGTACTGGTTTTACATTCACAAAAATATTTCTAATATTTTTTTTTTTAAATTCCCTATATAAAAAGAAAAAAACCTTACTGCTTGTAATTAGAAAAATAATCAAAAAACTCTAAGTGTAAGGACTTGGAAGAGATGTTGAAAGGTATTTTAACATTGTAAATTAAGGGTACAGAGAGGAAATTTCAGCTAAAAGTGATGTTTGAGTTAGTTTGTTTTCATTGAGACCGGTGATAGTACTTAAGTCAGCCTTCTAGACTACATGGGTATTACTAAACTAAACTCATCAAATTTGCAACTATATCTTTGCCAGAAACATTTCTGAAAAGAGCCGACAGCAGAGATTTTCTAGCTTTCATCACTTAGAAGCACAGAGTGAGGCTATTGATCCTAAAATTGCTGGGATTTTCGAAGGAGACTGCTTGTTTGTTCTGTGCTGTTGTCACTGAAGTGGTTAAAGCTTTGTTTGTTTGTTTTGGTTCTGAATGGCTCTTAATGGATTAAGCTTTCCAGCTTTCACCAAAGCTGAAACTGTTTATTAAAGTATCAAGATATAAACTAACCTCTGAGAATTTTAACGGACTATATGAGGCCATGCAGTCCTAATGACCTATCCATGTGGATCCTTTTGAAGGCTTTGGTGTGTTTGTTTTTGCAACTCATACCATACCGAATTATTTTAGTTGTTTGGGGGAAAACAAGTCTACGGGAAGTTGGACTTTATCATGAAACAAGGGTTTTTTCCTCTCGTAGATTTTATGTAGGTGCTCTAAGTGCTTTATCAAATCATCATCATGTGTACAGAATGTTGGAATGAAATATTTATAATGTTTTATTGGCATTAAATGTTTTACTATTTATGATATTTACTACAAAAGTGACCAAAAGAAAACCTCAGTGGAAATTAACCCAATAGACAAACTCTGTTCTAAAAAGTCACTAGTCTAAAAAGCCAGAGTGGACATGGATAGGGATGCTCTAGAGCCTTAAAGATTAATATCAAATATATTTATGGGGTAGATCATGTTCATTGTGTTCACAATCGGATTTAACCAAGTTTTCAACAGAAAAGTTTAAAAGCCTATCTCAGAGTAACACAATAATCTACTGGACATAGAGCTGATGGAGAATATAATTCACAAAATGATTGATAATGGCAGACCAGGTAGAATCCTTTAATTTCCGAATTTTAACAGGTGGGGCCTAAAAAGACGCAAAAATTAAAAGTGCATAATGGGAAATATGAATGTGAACACCTATTATTATTTTAAAGATTTGCATTGCTATCTAGTCCCAGCTAGAGGTAGTCTTATACCAGGCAACGTCCAGATACACAGCATTTGTCTCAGAAAATTTCAGTGTAAGGAGAAGTTAAAAAGATCATGCCAAGCTAAGAAGAGATGTATGTGCATGGGAAAAGTTATTTGATATCAACTATTCAATGAGATTATGATTATGTTCAAAACATACTCCACCATGCTTGGTGTCTATATTTCTAATATCTTCAATGAATTCTTTTACACTTATGTATGTATTTTAATACGGCATATGCATATGCATAGTATTGAACAAACACGTTCAACTTCGGTTTCTCCTTATCTGTTTAGCTGTTCCTTAACAACAGAAATCAATAAATAATACGTACCAATATTTGGAAACTGCATTTTTTTTTAATATGTACATATGTCTCACAAAAGCTTTGGAATTCTGGAGTAATCTTCAAAAGTCCTGTTATTAAGTAGTGTTAACTGAATTAAAAAAAAAAAAAGGCATGGAAGCCTGGCATAAGCAGAAGTGCTTTTGAATGACACTATATTTAGAATCATAGAATTATTTAGGTTGGAAGAGACCTCCAAGATCATCGAGTCCAACCGTTAACTTAACACTGCCAAGTCCACCTCTAAACCATGTCCCTAAGATCCACATCTACAGGTCTTTTAAATACCTCCAGGGATGGTGACTCAACCACTTCCCTGGGCAGCCTGTTCCAGTGCCTGATGACCCTTTCAGTGAAGAAATGTTTCCTAATATCCAATCTAAACCTCCCCTGGCACAACTTGAGGCCATTTCCTCTTGTCCTATCACCTGTTCCTTGGGAGAAGAGACTGACACCCACCTCACTACAACCTCCTTTCAGGTAGTTGTAGAGAGCGATAAGGTAGAAGAGTCATTGACTTCTTTATAGGCTAATAATGTCTCTATGATGTCTCTGTTATTTTAGATAAAATCTCTCATACATTCATTGGAGAAATAATGAGCATTGTCATATTTCAGATCTTAATATTAAGAGATGCTGTTTAAGTAAGTGCAATACACTGATGTTGCACAATTTTTTTTTGCTGGTATAGTAGTGCAAGAAGAAAAATTAATTACTCCCCAACATTTTCACTGAGGTAACATTGTAAGAATTCTTGACCCAAGCTCTTAATAAGAAGTTTTGAAACATTAAAAGCAGTTTTTCTTCATTTAGATATTTTTGGGTTTGGATAAACAAGAAATATGAGCAGCATGAGGAATTGCCACTGTTTCTCTGTCTAACTACTATCAAAAGGCCATTTATTACAGATATCCCATTATAAACACTTCTGGAGGAAAAGTCTGAAACTGATGTTAAGCTTTTTGAGGGTTGTGAAACACTGGAACAGGTTGCCCAGAGAGGTGATAGATGCCTCATCCCTGGAAATGTTTAAGGTCGGGTTGGATGGGGCTCAGAGCAACCTGATCTAGTTGAGGATGTCCCTGCTCATTGCAGGGGGGTTGGACTAGATGACCTTTAAAGGTCCCTTCCAACCCAAACTATTCTATGATTCTATGATCTAGTTTATGGAAAATACATACACTGAAACCTCCATATTTTGGAGACTCATGCAAGAAAGATGCAGCTTGAGCAGAAAAAACAGGCACAGTAGCTGAGGGCTCTAAAAGGCTCATATTCGATGTGAACCACCACACATGGATCAACATGTAACATCAAGTGGGTTGCACATCCATAAACGGTACAAAGAATTGGAGGAAAGAAAAGTGATTAGGACCTAAAGTTTTGTAAACATTATTCTCAGAACAAACTATCTGACTCCAGTGAGATAAAATACGAGTACAGTTACAGGACTGGGCCCATAATGGGATGTTACATTATCGGAAAAATAGATTTCAATTACTTCATTTTCTTCCTACTATAGAAAGTTACCCTATTTTTGAGACCCTTCACTGTCATTGTACTAAGAAAAAAGTGCAACAATCTTTCTAAAAGATGCTCCTATAACTTACTTTCCTTCACATCATTCTAATCTGGTATCTGAGAATATAAATGTAAGCTGCTTTATTAATTTGTTTCATTAATTTCCAGTAAAGGATGGAAAAGACTGTGTTAACACTATCATTGACAGTGAGAATGTTCTAAGCACCTATGTATGTTTAAATACCTTTCTCTTTTTTTTGCCACAATCAGTAGTTACAGATTTTTATCTCACTTAAATTCAAAGCACTTTGAGAGAAATGTTTATCAGAGAGCAACCATAGGCTAGTAAAGGGAGTAGAATGAAGGAGTGAAGAAGGCAGCAGAAGTATGATCTGTTGTTCATGCAAAATGTTAGAAGCATTCATTTATCTTTCTCTTATTTCACAGAATCACAGAATGGCGTAGGTTGGAAGGGACCTCTGGAGGTCGTCTTGTCCAATCCCCCTGCTGAAGCAGGATCAGCTAGACCTCATTGCCCCAGCACGTGTCCTGATGACTTTTGAATATCTCCAAGGATGGAAACTCCACAGCCTCTCTGGGCAACCTTCAAGTGAATGCTTTAAGTTTTTAAAAATTCATTTAATATATTAAGGTTTCCCTTCATATTAATTTTCTAGAGGATTTCCTAGTAATTTACACAAGGTCAGAGTTTGTTAACATAATTCAATAACCCTCAAACTCTATCGGCCTTTTATTTGAGGTATGATTCTATTGTAGACAGGATATGACTATATTGGGAGAGAATTCAATAAATAATTAAGAAGTTTCTAAAGAATTTGGTTCAGATATGTAGTATGAGTAGCTTGACTACTTCTTCTAGAATGTGTATTGATATTGAAATCTTTTCATCCTAGATGAAAGTCCTTATAAACAGTTGGGCATTCTGGAAAATGCCACCCGTGTCAGCTGGTGTATTGCTAAGAGAACACAGGTGGAGGAAATGTGGATGCAAACAAAGTTAAGTTGCATTTACCTGTTAAGCTGCACTTATAGTTGAAGTAAAAATTAAAGAGTAAAGAGCACTTTAATGGTGCCTAAAATATTACTGACCATAATAGCCCAAATTCATAACTGTGCTGCAGGTTATGTACCCACTTCTCTCAGTACCAAGCTGAAGCAGTGCATTTATGTGGTAGAAAATTGTCTGGGGTATAGGAATAAACTCAATGTTTGAAGTTTACTGTAGTAGTTCTAACTCCTGCTCTCTCTCCTGTACTTGGCAGAAATACCACAAGGTGAGGAATATCTAAGTGATGTGCAGGTGCTATTCTTTACACAGGCATTCAGTCAATCTGTTTATATATGTCTGTGTAAGATTAATTGTGCTTGTTTTCAAATTTGTGTACTGGCACATGCTATGCTCAAAATTACAGAAGAAGAGCTTGAGAACAATGAGAACTTCCACCATGATTTAGAAGAAAATCATGACATCTTGCTCTGCATTTTTTGCTACTTAGAAAGATTCTTGCTTTCTGGTGGAGAACTGAATTGGGAGCTCAGAATCCTGATATCTACCAGCACAATTGTCTTCTGAACTTTTCCACTGTATTTGTGCAGGCGACAGTGAAAGCAAATGTGGATCAGTTCTTCAGCCCCTGTAGCTCACAACTCAAAGTATCACATTAAACCAGTCTTGATCCTGTGCTTTTCTGACCTACATTGTAGGTTGATCTGCAGCTCCCTGGCATTAGTAGCAGGCATGATCTACCTCTGTTTATAATTTCCATTCAAAACAACTTTTACTTCATGAAAATCTTACATAGCTAGTATTTTGGATGAAGTTGAAATTAGCAGATGCAATAAATGCGGGTTATGTAATAATATGTAGGAATTCAGATAATACAAAGTCATACCATGGCATACAAAAATCTTCATTTGAAATATTGGTGTCAAAGCTGAGAAGTCTTGTTTTTCAGTGTTTATATAAACTTGCAAGGCAAAAGTCTATGGTTCTTGAAAACCAAGGAAAGAACTTGATGTTTGGAGCGAGGAGGGCATTGGCTCAGGTGTTGTATTGAAAGCTAAATGCTTCTTCCCTGTTCACACAATCTAACAACACATTCATATGGGGGGGGTGGGGGGGTGGGGATGGGTAAAGAAGAAGACAGGAATAAGCCTCTCTTGAAACAGACTTCCCAGAGTGGTGTATGTGGTGAAGTGAGTTGGATTTCAATTTGGGAGGAAAGAAAGGATCTTTTCTCCAAGGCTGTGTAATATATTAATGATGTCCAGTCAGATATTTGATTGAGTTGTTTCCCCTCTCAGAGAGCTGTCAATGTTCATGTTAGCTATATTCATGTTACCCATTACAACATCTGCCATGCTCATTGGAAAGAATCCCTTTATACACTGCTAGGCTTCTTTGTTTTGTTTAATTTTCCTATCTAACCTATTGCAATCAATCAGGTAGAGGTTTCTTAGCTTATGAGTCTAAAAGTAGTCACAAGCTCTACTTGGTTTACTGTTCTTGCTTAGCATCTGCAAGGATTGGAATATTATTCAGGCAAATAAGATGCATAATAATCTTGATTATACTGTTTTTCATTTTCTGAGATAAATTTCTTGTGTTTCTTATTAGGGACACCAGAAATTCCAAAAGAATAAATAGTTTCTTAGACGGTAGAACTTCTATTTTATATTGATGATAGAATGTGTTTCCTGTGCTCATGAGACTTGGTTGGGACACATGGGAGAGAGAAACAGAGACAATAAAAGTGAAAGACCACAATTTCATCAGCATATATGCAAGAAGATAGTTAATACTGCTTTCCCAATCACCAACACCCCAAGTTTTAGCAAACGTGAGTCCTCATAAGCAGAAATCAGTGCTGAACCCTTTCTTTTCATATACGATTTTAACTGCATCACCTCCTCGTGCAGGAAGAGAATACGGTTGAAGCTGTGTAAATTTACATTTTTATAGTTCTGTTCATCTACGTGGAGGCAAGATCTCTTTTCACCATCCAGGCAAAGGAGGGAGCAGGGCATTCATTTTATCCAACTTCATGATGTCAGCAGACTACTCATCAGGTTCCCACTGTGGTCAGTGGAGAGTGACAGACTCCTTCAGGTGGTGTTTCAGGATATAGTAGTTAGACTCCTGCTCTGAATCTTCGCTAAAGGAGCCACTTCCATTCCCTCCCCTTCTTCATTTCTGCCCAAGGAGTTTAGGAAAAGATAAGAAAAGTAAACCCTAAATACCGGTGTAGTGGGTAGTGTAAACCTTCCAGATGGCGTTAATCTATCATCTCCTGGGACCAATGGTTAAATTATTACTAATTTTTCCCATTAGTAATTCCTATGCCTTATGTCTAAAAGATCGTGAAAAAACTAAAAATCCTTACTCGACTGTTTGCCAGGCTCATCCAAAGTAAATACTGCACAACTCCTAAATAAAACCCATAGTCTGGTCAGACCTGCAGTCAACAGAGAGACACAGTTCTACCATTATTTAGACTATATGGCGAGAGACTGGGGCATCAAGCCTGCTGGTGCAGTTTCAAAAGGCTCTCAGAAGACGAATGAGAGTAAAGTGGTTTCTGGAAGCAATCAGCAAACATGGAAATAAAAATTAGGAGAAGGGAAAGAGTTTACTCTTCTCATCCTTCATTTGCTCACACAGGTCTTCTGATTATGAATAAAGGGCTAGCTAATGCAGAACGCATGTCTTCTCTATCCCTTCATTGTCCCTGTTCTGGTCACAACATACGCAACATTTTCTACTAAGAAGGGATGGGAGACTTGGGTTGTTTACTTAACTACCAGTGGAAGGTTGTACTTACGCCAGAAAGCAAAGCTACACACCAAGATTAGAGGCTAAATTTACAAATACTCATGGTTCCATCTTAAAGGACAATTAGACACATTTTTGTCTATTAAGCCAATTAATGTGACTCTCCACATACAGGATGAAATTAATTAAATGGTAAAGCATAGGAAACACCATGAAGAAGTTCAAAATCAGTGGAGACATACCAGTAACTGTACTTCATGTTGAGACAGTGTTGTCCTGGTACTGAAGGCATAAGCTGTAAATTTTGTGAGTTTCAGTTTACTAGTTCAGATTTTCAGTGGCATAAGTGCAGAAATGCACGTGAAGATTTTGCTTGTAGTGCCATTGGATCATGGCGGCAGTTCATGTCTATGCATACACACCTGCTGTTTATTTCTTTGCCAGTTTTCTGAAGAAAACAATAAAAATTAACCTACAAAGGTATGTTTTTATGAACACTACACAACTAGTATAATTTATGTATAGAAGAGTATTTCTGGTGCTCACCCTAGATTTTTTTAATATACTATCCCCAACAGATCAAGTGTAACTTTAATTGTATCACTGTATAAGCACAACTTTAACTATACAACTATATTTCAATGTATATATTTAATCCTTTCAAATGGCTATTCCTCTGTGACTTTGGCCATTGCCGGCTCTGGTCTGAGGTTAAAGAGTACATGTAAGCTCATAGCTGCCTTTTAATTTTGTGGCCTTGAGCCTTTGACCCAATGCGGTGTTTGGTGTTCACTAGATTGAGATTAAATGGACCAAGCACTTGTGCATAACACCCAGCCCCTGACCTTAAATATATAAAATGAATTGGCTACTGGCTATCGTATCGTTGTGACCTGACAGTATCTCCTGAGTAGAATGAGCAGCAAAAAAATTAAAACACGTTTTATAAGCACTCATGTGTGCCTAACAGCTTCCTTTTCTATCGTAGGGTTTCCCTTTGTACCTTTAAAACTATTATTATTTTTATTCAAATAGATTATTTCTTTGACTTTCAATCGCAATAAAATTTGATTACATACATTGGCTCTCAGAAAACAATTACAGGTCACTGTAGGCACCTCAAGTCGTTTGTTCTTCATCACAGAGAAGGATAGTTTAAGGACTTGTTTCTGCCAAGTTCTTTTTCATCCCTCTGCCCCCCCGCCCCCATTTTCACCCTCCCCAAGTATTTTCACAGCAAAGTAGAAACACTAGGATATAATATAAAATAAAAATAGACGTGATATAAGGGTTGCATTTTATAGCTGTATTTGAGTACATTTCAAATGAATGTTTGTTAAACAGGGGGAAAAATCAGACTAGCATTGTCATGATTCTAAGAGAATTAGGTGATGCAGGAACAGGAAGAATCTGAGTAGCTTGCATTTAATTAGCACTTACTGGTACAAAATAAATTAGACAGATTTGTCTTGTTTTATGAGCAAGATCCTGTTTTTCTATTTCGTTTTCTTTGTGCTTTTGGTAAGGACAGATCTGGCTCTTTGGATACTAAATAGGCAACTAATTCAATTGGTGCTTTCTCCTAGGGTCTGCTTGCAAACCAGTGCCAGGCTCACAGGCTCTTTGTGTACTGCCCTCCCTGCATGTGTCTGTGCTCCCCTGGCTAGTCAGTTTTTTTGTCTCTGATGGTTAATAAGCTTTGAGCCTAGTAGTCAAATGTGGTGGGAACGGGGACAAGACGAGGGTCCTTAGTGAAGGTGTTTGTTGTTAAATAGAACAATTCAGCTGTCTCTTTAGAAAACTTGACAAAAGGAAATGCTCCCTGCTGAAAATTTTCTTAGCCTGTTGCACAAAAGATGAAGTTTGTTTAAGAAATTGCTGCTAAAGAAAGCGTCAACCCATTAAGGTAATTATATGGAACCTGTGCCGTATAACAGCTTAATTGATGTTAATGTTTGTCTAATTGGTGATTGGGAGAGTGCAAAGGACTAAAGGTCTTCATAGCACTTTCAGTCATGGCTCTGAAAGGGGTTCTTCTGGTTTTCACAGTTATAACAATGCCTGCGCGTCTTTCTCAGATTACGCCTTGTTTTCAGCCCCTTACAGCATTCTGCTCCACTACTTAAAGCGTAAAATAAGGGTGAAGAGCCATTGTCTAATGCAGCCTTTTTCAAAGAGTGTTTCTGACAGGGATTGTTCTAGGAATCAGGCAGGAGAGAAGGGAGTGCGAGAGGTGAAAGCCACTATCACCCACTTGTGTCACATCCCCAATGAGCGGCAAGAGCCGCCTAATTGCTGCGTGGGTTTTTTTTTTTTTTTACCTCCAAACGCCCATTCTCTTAAACAAGATCCTTGCACCAGTGCCACATGTTCCTGTGGAATCTATCAAACAAAACAAAACAAAAAACCCACCCCAACCTTGCTGACATTTTAAAAAATTGGCATAAAAAGAACTGTTACGGAAACTTATATAACCCAACGAAAACCAAAAAAAAAAAAGGGGGGGGGGGGGGAGGGAAAAAAAAAAAAAAAAAGAAAAAACTAAACCAACAAAACAAAGAAAAACCCAGGCACTCTAATCCGGAGTATGTGTGTTTCAGATTGCATATGTCAGTATGCACACAATTCTCATATGACATAAATAGAAAACGATTAAACAGAGAAACGGTAGGTGTAAACTGCCTATTAAAAGAGAAGTCTCTCGTAACCTGCTTCCCCTACCTTGTTTCTCCAGACAAAAAGTCATGTTAACAAGCCTGTGGCAGTCCGTGTCGAGGAGCTCAAAGGCTTTCTATATTTTGCCTATTCAGATGAAATGAGAAAGTGAAGCACCCAGTAAACTGCTTTCCCTTTGCTTTTCTTGTGTGTGCGTACGCATAGACACACACACCATAATTTCCTCTCTTTCTACCCCAGAGTTTCAGTCCCAGGCTTCTCCGTTTTAATATTTTACATTCCTACATTTTAAGAGAGCGCTATTTTTATATTTGTTCCCTTCTTTTCTAAACACGAGCACTCAGAGTATATTCATCCACTGTCCTAATGAGGAAATGACGACTTTTATCAACCTTATTAAACATACACCCAGAAGATATCCATTTTAATAAGAGGCCAATTACTAAGTGGGTCTTCAGTTAGAAGGAACGTAGCTTTTACCTTGTTCTTTGGCTCTCCATGTCTCTAATTAATTGAATCTTGAAATCGTTGGACTTTCAGCTTAAGAGAAGACTGAAGAAGGGAACTTAACAACACTGCCTATTCCTTTATGTCTAGAAAGGGCTATAAAAAAAAAAAAAAACACCTGTAATGCTAAAAGACTCAGGCTTTTGTCTGTTTCTAATATTACTTTTCTGCCTAATTGCCATCACTGCCACGTACATTAGGCCCTTTTTCAGCAGGGTTAAAACAGGGCCAGTGATGAATGGAAAACTGATTGTACTGCTGTCAAACTTGAATGTGAGGCTTATTCTGGAGATAGAAGTATGAGGAAAAGGACAGAGAATTGCACTTCATTAAAGCTCTACCAAGCTGATTGGAGTGGAGGAGGTAATTGAGATTTAAAGTGGCATTCCCATCACACTGTCCCTTTTTCAACTTAACAACTGTCATTCAAGCCACATAGGGCAACAATTGGCCAGATTTCCCAGCTCTTCTGAGTAATAAAACAGACACTCACCTTCTGGCTATTCGTTTTACTTACTTTGTTCTAATTTCCAATTCATGTGTCATTAGTGAACGAAGATTGACAAGAAATAGCTTTGACCTCACAGATTTGACCTTCAACCTCGGAGACCCAACTCTAGACTGAACATAGGTTGGAATATGCTAAGAAACACCTTTCCTTTGCACAAGAATGAATGGCAGTTTTTTTCATCATTGTACCACCCCCTGCTTGCCACTACATTTAGACTATGAGACATGTCAACTGCCTGTCACAATTACAATAGACACAGCAAACCAGAATTTTACCCAAATCCAAGGGGAACTTCCTGAACAAAGAGTAAATTTTACTGCACAGATTTTGGAGACCTCCAATTTGTGCAGGCATAATGAATGCAGCCTACAGACAAATAGGTAGTTGTTAATTATCCCAGCAATTTCTTTTTTTAATGTGCTAACAACACAGCGTGCTAAGCCTTCATATCTTACACTGTTACCTGATGATCTCATCACATTTGAAAAGATGGTAAGCTGAAGGAAGGCATTATGATTGCAAGTGTTCATGACAATAAGTTACATCGGAATGGTCCTTATATTTTTTATCATTTAATAACGCGTGTCAGAATGAAAACTGGTTCTACTACACCTTTCACAGTGGACTGCAGTTATCTACCTATATAGTACTCCTTTCGGGGTAACTTAATCTTTTTATTTTCTTTACGCAATTATCCCAAGGCCTGTGTGTACTAATTTAGTGTCATATTACTTATCAGAGCATTTTGTGGATGAATAATAACCACAGGGCAAGACCTATGACCTTAATAAGAACCTTCAACGAATTTTAGAGTAATTTGTGCCTTTTGCGTAGGGGTCTTTTAGAGCTCTACTGTTCTGAACAGAAACTTGATCCCAGTAAGTCTATTGTATTTAGAACATTGTTTTTGTTCCTTCATATTTAGTGAATAAATATTTGGATGGTCCCGGTATTAAGCACCAATAAACACAATAATTGAACACACTAATTCATTGTTGTCAGGTGTTTAAGAAGTTGATTGTGGTTTTGTTTTGTTTTGTTTTGTTTCATTTTCTAAGATGAAACATTTTGAAAACACAGGCAGGCTTCCTTACTGCATTGACTTCACTTTAATAAGATGTGCAGTCATTTCTCTTTTTTTTTTTTTTCCCCTCTATGTAATATTCATTCTTCTATGCATAAAGAAAACAACATGGGCAGGTTACTGCATTGACTTCACTCTAATGGGAGACACAGTCATTTTGTTTTCTTTTATAATATTCTTTCTTCTATTATAAGATATATTTGCATAGCTCATTGTGTTGCTCTGTGTTTTCTGAATTCCCCATTCATGTTGCTGAAGAAAAAAAGAATAAAAAGTACTCTATTTTCTAACAGAAGGAGGTATAAACTTTTGTGAAGTCTCACAGTTGTCACCACGTCATTTATAAATACTGTTACAATCCTCTACCTTCCTAAAATTTAAATACAATTCAAAGAACTGGCTTCTATTGAAAGGATACTATTAGCATATAAATACAACAGAATCATTTTGGAATAGTACACATACCCAGAGTATGACATGGTAAAGAATTTACTCATAATTATAAAACCCATGAACTCTATTGAGCGTACAGTACCGGGCTTTGTTGAAACCACGTTGCAATTGTGCGAGAAACATGCTTTTGTGTTGATAAAAATAAATTACTTTACCGTCACTCTACTTTGTTTGTCAACTTAATTATTACACAGTTAAAATATTGCTTTGCATTAGTCAGAACGGAGTATTTTCCTTTTATATAGTTTCCTTTTCCCAGGGGTAAATTTTAATGCCCTGAAAGGTCATCAGAGGTCAGGACTTCTTGACTATATCTCAACAGTGCATTTCTGGTCATCAAAAGAAATAAGCCTCTGACCACTGGTAGCTGCTGTAGGGGTTTCTTTTATCCTGCACCTGTGACAATTACCCTGTGTTAGTGAAGCTAACAGGAGTCAGGTTGTAGGTTAAGGGTCAGGGCACTGTCAAGAGGAAGTTATTCTTCAGTCCACTAAATCTGTTATCATTTTCATCTAATGTGACATCCATCTGTCAATCAGAGAATTTAGGCAATTGTCTTATTCTAAGTGCTGCACTTTATGCCTCAACCAGCTCACATTTTACTGCTTTTCCTATAATTACATTTTTCTACCTCTGAAAACCCATCTGCAAAATAAACAGGGAAAATCTTACTCAATCATTCTGAAGATCCAGGCTTTTTATGCTAAAAGCTGTTTCACTTACAAAATTGAGTGATTTCTCTGCAAAGTTTTATATTCATTTAATTTTCATTGTTATGGCTTTTTAACACGTAGAAAGAGAATAAAGATCCTGTAACTACATGGATATCAAAATAAGTTTTCACGTAAAACTGCCAAATGCATACCAGTCAAAAGGGGTATGCCTCGTACCCCTTAGAGGCTGCACTTCTCAAACACCATGAAAATGGCATGCTATAGTTATGAATGACAAGGGTAAGTTTTTACAACGGACTTTTGAGGAATTAGAAGCTAGCATACAATTGAATTGACTACAAATGAGCAAAGACTCTGAGTAGCTCCATGTATACCCCCACAGAATGAAGTTCCAAACTCTTGTTAATTCTAATTCAGCACTGCTCTTAAAGATACGCTTAATTTCAAGCACACGAACAACGCCGGCCGGTTACCAAAACACTTATATAAATGGGAAGGCATATAACACCTAGGTGTAAAGGTAAATGTTCTACTGAATATGGGTGAGATTGCTCATATGCTTCAATGTAGGCACACTTTTAATTGCTTTGATGAACAAGAATCTAAATACTTTGCCAAGCATGAAAATCGTGGTGTGGTTATATGAAGCAGTTGAGCCAATCTAACAGCTTGTTACCACTGAAAAGGATGGTCCCGTTCCCCCTACTTCCTCCCCCTGCCTTCCCACCCCAGATTAGTTTTCTGCTGGGTTAGCAAATTTAATTGCCTCACCAAGTGGGTAGGCAAGCATGCAAGCCAGTATAGGGACAGTGACAAGAGTATGAGGCTGGAGAGAATGTTATTGGCAAGCCATCACATAGATCCGATCATACAATTAAACTGTAGTTTCCCCTTTCACTTTTGCCAAAATTCCCCACTTTAAAAATTAAACTTAACTGATTTGCGGTTGTTATCAACAAACTCTCCAGGACCTATGCTGCTGTAATTTCACTGATAGCAAAGGTGGTAGATATGAGATGCTCTTACAAATTCTAGAGCAGAACCTACCTCAGTACAGCAGCAATAATATTAATAGTAACTGGCTTTTAGTATATTTTATTAGGAGTGCTTGAAAGAAGGCTAGTATCCTTGCTCCTACATTACAAATGGGGAAACCGAGGCACTGAAAGGGGAAAAAAACCCACCATGGAAAGTCATTAGCAGAAATAAAAAAGGACTATAGTATCCTTAAACCCATTCCAAGAGTCTGTGCTCTAGGCCATAGTATTCTTCCTATCAGCTTTGTGGACTTGTATATAAATTATTAGTGTCAGATGCTTAATTGCTCCAGAGCAAGTTGGGTTCCTTGCAGCACCCACGAATTCTTGCACTCTTCTACTCTTACCAGCATGGTTTCCTGTAGTCCACACTCTCTGAGCTTTCTGTTTCAGGGGTTCTCTCCAATTACTCAAGCTCTTCCTTTTTGTAAGATTTATTGTACTTGTTTCCACCTAGTTTGTCCAGGCATGAGTTAGATATGCTTCCCTTCTTGCCACACGCCCGTCTTTAACTCTTCCTACTTTCTGGCTTTCATCAGAAACTTCACAGGGTTTTCACTTAATTCCATAAGCGCCTTTTTTCCTTTCCTTTTCTTTTCTTTTCACTTGCCTGTTGTGATACTTGAAAGTTGTCACATGCATTCTATTTCATAGCATTAGTTTTTATAAAACCTTACTTCCCCCAGAAATTTAAGCCTGTTTCTTGAAGAAGCCAGTGACTGCAGATTCCACTGCAGTCCCAGAATGGGGACACAGAAAAGTTATTCATGCAAGAGAGAAGTTGTGCAAAGCTGGGTGCAGAGAGGCGTAGTTAATGTCAATATCTTCTCCTGACACAGTGGTCAGACTTTGCTGGGTCATATAGCTAGATGGGAAGTAGAGAAATACTTCCCATTTCTTCAGTATAGATACCATTTATCAGCAGTCCTGGCTAACCGGGGAGATCCCAGTCGACTGCAAGTTAGCAAATGTGACGCCCATTTACCAGAAGGGCCAGAAGGAGGATCCAGGGAACTACAGGCCTGTCAGTCTGACCTCAGTGCCAGGGAAGGTTATGGAGCAGATCATCTTGACTGCCATCACGTACAGGACAACCAGGTGATTGGGCCTAGACAGCACGGGTTTCTGAAACGCAGGTCCTGCTTGACTAACCTGATCTCCTTCTATGACAAGGTGACCCACTTAGTGGATGAGGGAAAGGCTGTGGATGTTGTCTACCTGGACTTTAGTAAAGCCTTTGACACCGTTTCCCACAGCATTCTCCTGAGGAAACTGGCTGCTTATGGCTTGAACGGGCATACTCTTCGCTGGGTAAAAAACTGGCTGGATGGCCAGGCCCAAAGAGTTGTGGTGAATGCAGTTGACTCCAGTTGGTGGCCAGTCACAAGTGGTGTTCCCCAGGGCTCAGCATCGGGACCAGTTCTGTTTAATCTCTTTATCAATGGTCTGGACAAGGGGATCGAGTGCACCCTCAGTAAGTTTGCAGATGACACCAAATTGGGCGGGTACGTTGATCTGCTTGAGGGAAGGAAGGCTTTACAGCGGGATCTGGACAGGCTGGGTCGATGGGCCGAGGCCAATTGTATGAGGTTCAACAAGGTTAAGTACCAGGTCCTGCACTTGGGTCACAACAACCCCAGGCAACGCTACAGGCTTGGGGAAGAGTGGCTGGAAAGCTGCCCAGCAGAAAAGGACCTGGGGGTGTTGGTCAACAGCCAGCTGAATATGAGCCAGCAGTGTGCCCAGGTGGCCAAGAAGGCCAAGAGCATCCTGGCTTGTATCAGAAATAGTGTGGCCAGCAGGACTAGGGAGGTGATCATCCCCCTGTACTCGGCACTGGTGAGGCCGCACCTTGAATACTGTGTTCAATTTTGGGCCCCCCACTACAAGACATTGAGGTGCTGGAGCGCGTCCAGAGAAGGGCAATGAAGCTGGTGAAGAGTCTAGAGCACATGTCTTATGAGGAGCGGCTGAGGGAACTGGGGTTGTTTAGCCTGGAGAAAAGGAGGCTGAGGGGAGACCTTATTGCCCTCTCCAACTACCTGAAAGGAGGTTGTAGTGACGTGGGTGTTGGTCTCTTCTCCCAAGGAACAAGGGACAGGACAAGAGGAAATGGCCTCAAGTTGTGCTAAGGAAGGTTTAGATTGGATATTAGGAAACCCTTCTTCACCAAAAGGGTTGTCAAGCTTTGGAACAGGCTGCCCAGGGAAGTGGTTGAGTCACCATCCCTGGAGGTATTGAAAAGACGTGTAGATGTGGTTCTTAGGGACATGGTTTAGAGGTGGACTTGGCAGTGTTAGGTTAACGGTTGGACTTGATGATCTTAAAGGTCTTTTCCAACCTAAACAATTCTTTGATTCTATGACTGTGTAAAAATTTCAAGATAAATACTAGTTGTCAAATTACATGTCTATATGCATTTATGCTGACAGAAAGTTTCATATGTTTCCCCACCACCACCTCCAAGAGACAAGTCGTCTTTGATCCAAAAGTGTGTAATCCTGTCTAGTATGGCGCTCTGCTCAAGACAGTAAGGTCTCAGTAGCTAACGAGGCCTGAACAGCTGGCCTGAGGCTGGTCCAACACAGTCCATTCATCTTCGCACTTCAGAACGCCACACATTCTCATAATTACTTGTTAGATTGAGTTAACCACATAGCAACAATATAAACTGTCCCCAGTATTTGACATGCTGATACAAGATATATGGATGAATAATGAGGGACTTTTAGGTACCATTTTGAGCATGAAAATATATGTTGCAAAGTTGTAGTAGTATTGTTTTAAATAATTACAAGCCATAGTTTCCATATTTAAAGCCACAGAAAAAACTGTCCAAGAAATGTCTTATTTCATACTTTGTTAACTGATAGTCGTATTCAATGGAACATTTCACAAGAAATAAGTCTAATTTTGCATAAGGGAATTCTGGTAATAATATGAGTCATCCCTGTCAACACTGTGCTCTGTTTACAGAAAAGCATTTTACAGTTTTGGTACCTAGCCCGGTACCTCTTAAATGCTCCGTGTACTACCTAAGTGCAAATAGTTATAGTTTCTTTGCATCTTTGGATGGTAATATTTTTCCACTAAATTTCCACAAAATCTCAGTATTTGATGTCCCTAAAATACCATTTTTTATGTCCTCTCATTCCATTTCTCTTTCATGCTTATGAATAAATTAAAAAACTCATCCATTTATGTCTCTTGCTGTGACTCCTTTGAAAATGAGTAAATTCTATAGAGAAACCATTAAGTCAAGGCTGTATTGAGCAAATCCAATTAGGCAAATATAATTCAGTTTCCTGTGCTGAGGCAGTAACACAGTGTATGGTAAAGAGAGAAACATATGAATGATTTTGGTTTTGTTGGTTTTGATTACCTGTAATTTAAGTTGAGTTCAAGTATATTTGACCTTTCAAATAGCAAGGAGAAAGGCCAACAATTAGAAAGGAAGCTGCATTGGTTTCAGAGTCCAAGTTCTGCATATTCACAGAAAAAAGATTGGAATATTTTCAAAATTTAAGTAGGGAAATGATTCCTGTAAAAGGAAAGTATGCAGTTCACAGTAATCTAGAAACAATGCATTTTCGCAGCTTTCCAATATAGAAACTTTCTTGTTCATTTGAGTCAACCACTGGAGTAAGACAGACTAAAACTAGTTTTCAGAAGTCAGTTATAGACAGCTGTAAAGTCAAGCTGTTGGTAATCTTTCCGCTGTTACATTATAGATTATAAAGAAAGACAGAGGGAAATAAAGATTTTTTTTGGAAAATATACAGAAACATGATGATATTTTCTATTATTTATTTAAGCAACCTATGGAGGCTGCTATTGTAAAATCTTCTGGATTAGTCTTAGGAATAGAACAGAATAGTTCAGTTGGAAGGGACCTGCAACGATCGTGTGGTCCAACTGCCTGACCACTTCAGGGCTGACCAAAAATTAGAGCATGTTATTAAGGGCATTGTCCAAATGACTCTTAAACACTGACAGGCTTGGGGCATTGACCACCTCTCTAGGAAGCCTGTTCCGGTGTTTGACCACCCTCTCAGTAAAGAAATGCTTCCTCGTGTCCAGTCTAAACCTCCCCTGGCGCAGCTTTGAACCATTCCAACACATCTTGTCACTGGATACCAGGGAGAAGAGCTCAGCACCTCCCTCTCCACGTGCCCTCCTCAGGAAGCTGTAGCAGCAATGAGGTTGCCCCCCAGCCTCCTTTTCTCCAAACTAGACAAACCCAGAGTCCTCAGCTGCTTCTCATAGGACATGCCTTCCAGCCCTTTCACCAGCTTTGTTTCCCTCTTCTTCTGTTTTAAGATGTGAGAATTTAGGTACAACAAAATAACAACTTAACTAATATCAAAGAAAATAACACTAATCCACTAACATAGGTGTTGTTTCTGTTTGTAATTTCAAAATTACCACATATTTTCTATGTAGTTTGTACATCACCTTTTAATGGGTCTAGCTTTAATAAAAGACTGTGGTGTTTGGTAGACTAGTTTAAATGTGCAGCTATTTTTGAAAGAAAAGTTTGCAAGAGTTCATTCAAACTATCTTAACATTCTGAACCTGGTAGTTGTTGGCTCCTGAAGCATAATAGCTTATATATTGTCCTGGTTTTGGCTGGGAAGGAGCTAATTTTCTTCCTAGTGGCCAGTATAGTGCTGTGTTTTGGATTTAGTATGAGAATAATGTTGGTAACACACTGATGTTTTTAGTTGTTGCTAAGTAGTGCTTATACTAAGTCAAGGACTTTTCAGCTTCCCATGATGTGCCAGCAGGGAGGTGCACAAGAAGCTGGGAGGGGGCACAGCCAGGACAGCTGACCCAGACTGGCCGAAGGGATATTCCATACCATATGATGTCATGCTCAGTATATAAACTGAGGGGAGGTGTCCAGGGGATGATCGCTGCTCGGGGATGGGATGGGCATCGGTCAGTGGGTGTGAGCAATTGCATTGTGCATCACTTATTTTGTATATTCTCTTATCATTCTTCTTCTTCTTCTTCTCTCTTCCTTTGCTATCCTATTAAACTGTCTTTATCTCAAGCCATGAGGGGTTTTTTTTGATTCTCTCTCCCATCCCACTGGGGAGGGCAGGGGTTAGTGAGCGGCTGTGTGGTGCTTGGTTGCCGACTGGGGTTAAACGATGACAGCTCTTCTTAGCTCCCAACGTGGGGCTCAACGGGTTGAGATAACAACAGATTTGACCAGAGCATGTTAAAGTAAATTTGGTACAAGTATTCATTATATTAGTTTAATAGTCGGCGGTCATAATGTTTATTTATTTGCTCTCCAAGTTGTTGTGCTTGTTCTCAGCGCTGTTATGTAACTAGTATGTTACTGTATACTTGCAATATATGTTCTCTGTTGTGTTGTTTATCATCCTTAGGAACTGGGTCAAGGTTATCATTTTGCTGTACTTTGTAATACTGGCTTATGATATGATAAACTTGTGGTCATGAGACTAATCTGGTATTCGTACCCAGCATTGCCATCATCTCCCTACTTCGGAAGCCATCTATCAGAAATAGTTAATAATTACACTTCTCACTTTTTCTCCTTGGAGAGCCAATCTATGGGGGAGACACCTTCCTTCATCTTCCCCTTCTCCTCCAGGCTAGGTACAATAGCTCTTGAGAATGTTGAATACCCTTGGGATGTGCAAACCAGCATGTTCCTATTGCTATGTCTCCAGAAAGTGGTTCAGGTCTTGTTTAGGGTTAAACAACTATTTAAGAATACCACCCAGAGATGAATCCCCACGACAGGCACTGTGGCTGCTCATACCCCAGTGACAGGTACTGCGGTTACTCCAACCCCCGCTACAGGCACTGCAGCTGAACCAGAAAACCAATCCGTACCACTATCAGTCGCCCCTGTACAAAAGAAGAAATCTTGGAAGTGTAAATCAGCTCATTTAGTAAGGAATGAAGAAGCTTCTTCTAAGAGGGAGCAGGAGGAAGAAATCGAGGAGGCAGACTAGTCCGAAGCAGGACCATCACAAGAACAGGAGAGGGAAGAGGAAGAACTCATAAATGAGGCAGTAACCACCTGATGCCTATCCCTGAGTGAGCCGTGAGATATGCAAAAAGATTTCATCTGTTGTCCAAGTGAGCACATTGTCACCTGGCTGCTCTGATGCTGCGATAATGGGGCCAGGAGCTTGGAACAAGAGGGTAAGGAAGCCAAGCAGCTGGGATCCCTTTCTAGGGAAGGGGACATTGACAAAGCGATTGGAAAAGGGACACAAGTCCTCAGCCTCTGGAGGCGACTCCTGTCAGGTGTGAAGGAAAGGTATCCCTTCAAGGAAGATGTTATATGTCACCTAGGCAAGTGGACCACCATTGAGAGAGTTATCCAGTACCTGAGGGAATTAGCCGTGCTGGAGGTGATTTATGATGACTTGGACAACAAGCAGTTATCCAAAGATCCAGATGAAGCCAAGTGCACGCAATGCATGTGGCAGAAGTTTGTACCTAGTGCACCATCATCGTGTGCTAACTCATTGGCAGTAATGGCTTGGAAAGATGGAGAGGAACAAACAGTGGATGAATTGGCTGGTCAACTTTGGCAATATGAAGAGAATCTCTCTTCCTCCCTATGGGCCTGTGTCTTGGCTGTGGAGAAACTGCCAGACATGCTAGCCAAGAAATTATCCGAGAAACTGTCCTGGGAGTTCCAATGTTTCAAAGAGGATGTGTTCTGCTCCCCACCCATACGAACCAGTATCTCAGCTATTAGGAGTAAGCGTTCCTTACTATATCTCAAGAGAGAGGATATAGAGGGTACACACCACGGGCCACCCTGCGGTTTTACCTGCATGACCACAGAGAGGACATGAGGAAGTGGGATGGAAAATCTACCTCGATCCTAGAGACACAGGTACATGAGTTGCAGGGAAAAACAATCACAAAAGGGGATTCTTCCAGGAAAATTGCTGCTCTGGTTTCCAGTGGGCAGTTCCCCAGACTGAATAGAAGGGCTGATCTTACTTCTGATCCTCTTGAAGGGACTCCTGATTCATATTTACAAGAAGTGAGTAACGAATACTATGACCAGGACTAGAGGGGCCCTGCCTCCAGCCAGGTGGAGGAAAGGGACGTCTGAGTTTACTAGACTGTGTGGATTCAATGGCCTGGCACGTCAGACCCACAGGAGTATAAGGCTCTACTGGACACTGGTGCACAGTGTACTCTAATGCCATCAAGCTATAAAGGTGCAGAACGCATCTGTATTTCTGGAGTGACAGGGGGATCCCAACAGCTGACTGTATTGGAAGCCGAAGTGAGTCTAACTGGGAATGAGTGGCAAAAGTACCCCACTGTGACTGGCCCAGAGGCTCCGTGCATCCTTGGCATAGATTACCTCAGGAGAGGGTA
Organism: Phoenicopterus ruber ruber; assembly: GCA_009819775.1. Lineage (NCBI taxonomy): Eukaryota > Metazoa > Chordata > Aves > Phoenicopteriformes > Phoenicopteridae > Phoenicopterus > Phoenicopterus ruber. The sequence goes on along the minus strand of CM020219.1, from coordinate 32,239,502 downwards.
TTTCAAGGACCCAAAAGGGTACCAGTGAGCTTTTGGTGTAGCTGCCTTGGAGACAGAAGAAATTAAGCAGCTGTCCACCTCGTCTGGTCTCTCAGAGGACCCTTCTTTTGTGGCGTTGCTGAGTGTTGAAGAACAGGTGCTGATCACCACCACAACAGTGCATTGGCAGCGATGTTGCACCCATCGAGACTCCCTGATTCCCATCCAAAAGCTGATTCGTCGACTGGAGAGCCAAGGAGTGATCAGCAAGACTCACTCACCCTTTAATAGTCCCATATGACCAGTGTAAAAGTCTAATGGCGAGTGGAGACTAACAGTACACTATCGTGGCCTTAATGAAGTAATGTGGCCACTGAGTGCTGCTGTGCTGGACATGCTAGAACCTCAGTATGAACTGGAGTCAAAGGCAGCCAAGCGGTATGCCACAACTGATATTGCCAATGCATTCTTCTCAATCCCTTTGGCAGCAGAGTGTAGGCCACAGTTTGCTTTCACTTGGAGGGGGATCCAGTACACCTGGAATCGACTGCCCCAGGGCTGGAAACACAGACCCAGCCTTTGCCGTGGACTGATCCAGGCTACACTGGAACAGGGTGAAGCTCTGGAACACCTGCAATACATTGATGACGTCATTACATGGGGTAACACAGCAGAAGTTGTTTTTGAGAAAGGGAAGAAAACAGTTCAAATCCTTCTGAAAGTCAGTTTTGCCATAAAACAAAGTAAGGTCAAGGGACCTGCACAGGAAATCCAGTTCCTAGGAATAAAATGGCAAGATGGATGTCATCAGATCCCAATGGATGTGATCAACAAAATAACAGCTATGTACCCACCAACTAGCAAAAAGGAAACTCAAGCTTTCTTAGACATTGTGGGTTTCTGGAGAATTCATATTCCAAATTACAGCCTGATTGTAAGCCGTCCCCATCAAGCGACCCGGAGGAAGAATGATTTCAAATGGGGCCCTGAGCAACAACCAACATTTGAACAAATTAAACAGGAGATAATTCGCGCAGTAGCCCTTGGGCCAGTCTGGGCAGGACAAGATGTAAAAAGATGTGCTCTACACCACAGCCAGGGAGAATGGCCCTACCTGGGGCCTCTGGCAGAAAGCACCACGGGAGACTTGAGGTCGACCCCTGGGGTTTTGGAGTCGGGGATACAGAGGATACGACACCTGCTATATTCCAACTGAAAAAGAGATATTGGCAGCACATGAAGGGGTTCAGGCTGCTTTGGAGGTGGCTGGTACTGAAGCACAGCTCCTTCTGGCACCCCGACTGCCGGTGCTGTTCAAAGGGATGGTCCCCTCTACACATCATGCAACTGATGCTATGTGGAGTAAGTGGGTCGCACTGATCACACAGCGGGCTCAAATAGGAAACCCCAGTCACCCAGGAATCTTGGAAGTGATCATGGACTGGCCAGGAGGCAAAGACTGTGGAATGTCGACAGAGGAGGAGGTGACATGTGCTGAAGAGGCCCCACCATATAATAAACTGCTGGAAAATGAGAAGCGATATGCCCTGTTCCCTGATGGGACCTGTCGTATTGTGGGAAACCATTGGGGGTGGAAGGCTGCTGTGTGGAGTCCTATACAACAAGTTGCAGAAACTGCCGAAGGAGAAGGTGAATCAAGTCAGTCTGCAGAGGTGAAAGCCATCCAGCTGGCTTTAGATATTGCTGAGTGAGAGAAGTGGCCAGTGCTCTGTCTCTATACTGACTCATGGATGGTGGCAAATGACCTGTGGGGGTGTTTGCAGCAAATGAAGCAGAGCAGCTGGCAGCGCAGAGGCAAACCCATCTGGGTTGCCACATTGTGGCAAGATACTACTGCCTGGGTAGACAACCTGGTTGTAAAAGTACATCACGTAGATGCTCATGTACCCAAGAGTCGGGCCACTGAAGAACATCAAAACAGCCAGCAGGTGGATCCGGCTGCTAAGGTTGAAGTGGCTGAGGTGGATCTGGACTGGCAACGTAAGGGTGAATTATTTATAGCTCGGTGGGCCCATGACACCTCAGGCTGTCAAGGAAGAGATGCAACATATAGATGGGCTTGTGATCGAGGGGTGGACTTAACCATGGATTCTTTCCCTTATCCCACTGGGGCGGGGGGTGGTGGTGAGCAAGTGGCTGTGTGGTGCTGGTTGCCAACTGGGGTTAAACCACAACAATACACATATATATTCTATTATGTGTGTATATCTGTAAAGGTGTAAATGAAAAGAAAATCTATGCTAGATCTCAGTGGCTGTGAAGTCATGAAGATAACTTTGCCAGTGCTATTTTAAACTGAGAAAGTGAAAAAGCACGCAACTAATATGAGACTAGTTCAGGAACACAATCACGTGCTTAGCTTTGGTATTTTGAGACTGTGTATAAATCTATTGCATCCTAGGGCTTGATGGAAAGTTTTCCTGCCTGTTTTCAGGGCCAGAAGAAAAAAAAATCTAGAAATATTTATGCATTATGTTTCGAGACCATATTTTAATTGGCATAGAAGGAATAATTAAAATAGCATTGATTTGGCTTTGTTGTTACCACCTCACTGCCATCTGACAACTGCTATATAGGCAGCCATTAGGGTCTGCTCGTATCTATTGTATTTGTGTAACTAAGTGGGGAATATCTGGCTACATTTAGCCATCAGAAACTTTGTGCCCACTGCATTTCCAAGTAATTGTTAGTTTAACACATTGGCTTTTAAAACTGTGTCTACCATGGACTTACAGAACCTGGTTGCAGGTTCTGTATTAAAAACAGGTTAAAAAAGAAGTAAGGTTTCAACGTATAAATTCTTTGCAGAAGTGGTCTGTGATAATTCTGCCATCGTGCAACAATGGCCCTCACTTACTTTGATTTTCTACCTTTAGCTGCTATTTGGAAGTCCTTTAAGGCAGAGACTGTGTCTTTTTTGTTTATTAATAGTGAATTGCCTAGAGCCATTAGGCACTAATAACAAGAATTAAAAATGATAATTATCTCTGGCATAAAGAGATAGTATTTATTCTCATATGTTTGGTTGGAGAGAGTGAATTTTAAGTAAGAGAGAAAGTGTTAGTGTACACTTTGATGACTATCTTCATAACAAATAGTAAGAGGTTGGATTTCTAAGAAGTAAGGCTAAATAGTCAGAAAACAGTAGAAATTGCACCCAGGCTTCGAAATAGCTGAATCTTCAATGTTTTGTGATTACAGGTTCCCATCAGCCCAGCAGAAAACCATCAAATTAGATGGAAATAGGATATGCTATCAGCTGCAAGTAGTCATCTTTTTATTAGCTCTGCAACAACCAATCAGTCACACCACAGTGTGCAACTGTAATGAAATATAGATTCCTTTTTTTTTTGGTTAGAAGAAAAATCCTTCCATTTTATGTATCTACACAGCCCTTTAGTAAGCAGTAGATGTTGTTGTCAACAGCATTGTGTTCTTTATTTTTTCAAGTTTCTTTAGAGTTAATTTGGTGCTGAGAGTACCAGACTGTCAGGTATGTGAGGCCTGGAAACTGAAGTCCTCTATGTATTTGCAGAATGGTTGCATTATGTGTCTGATTTTCTTATCCTGTCATGATTGTGTGCTAGAGGCAAGATCCAGTAATGTAAGGGTAGGACATATTTTTCCCAATAAAAGTCTCTGTTGAGACTACAAGCAATTACAATAGTCATTATCTATTGTAATGATATCTTTTTAATTTTGCAAACACCCAGCCATTAAAACAGGACTGAAACAAAAAGTACTCATTTTATATATGTCTGCTAATGGTTGTCCAGGGGTAAAAACCTTGAGGGAAAGGATTTTAAAATTACATGAGAATTAAAGGGTTTCGATTACTTAAAATTTTCATAACTAAGAAATTAACACCCACTGCAAACAAGGAGGAATGTAGGCTACTCCAACACAGCTTGGGCAGCTTTGGGAGCTTCAAGTCTCAAGATGGCTAGACACCTGGGTTTCGGAAATCACAAGAGAAGATCTAGACAACCATAAATTTTATAAGTCCTCTGAGGTGTATTATGACAATTCCTCCTTTTTTGACTTCTGGTGGGGGGAGAAGTGCATCCCATTTCTGTGGCTCAGTAATCCTGCTGCCAGTATGACTTTTTCGGTTTAGGTACAGTATAAGCACATTACAATGACTGAAGATCCCTCCTGTTAATTTCGAGTGGACACTAAAGTGGCCTAAAACTTCTCTGGTATCGACCAGGTAGGATTCATTTCACTTCCCTTTGACTGTGTTCAGTGTTCATTTTATGCCAGCCATTTAGGCTCTTTCCGTAATCAGCGGAGAATAAAATTACTCCAAAGAATAATTCATTCATCTGGCTTAGATCCTGCATGGGGAAAGACTGAATTGTTCTCTAGAGATTTGTAGCCCTGCATTTCTGCAGAGGGAGAGCTGACAAATTGCTTAGACAGTTTAAAGTTAAGTGAGATGAATCCTGCCCATCACTCCTGACACATACCCTCGAAAGATAAATTTCAACTCCTTGAACTCAGTACGATTCAAGCATCTAAATAATTTTCAGAATTTTGTCATTCATCTTAAAATCTACTAGCTCTTCATTTGTATGAACAATCGCGCTTTTTTTATCTCACAATATTTAAATTTAAATGCAGTAAACACTGTGAAGCACACAGTAATCATCGCATCTGAGGTCAGATACCTTGGCTACGTTCTTAATCACTGGTATTTGGAAGCAATAAAAATAAGGTTATATCCTTTAGTGATTAGTGAATAACAGAAATAAGTTGGGTTTGGTTGGTAGCTTCATAAATCAAACCTGTGTGCATTTAAAATATTTGATCCCTCTGGGGTCTGAGCAACAGGGTCAAGGGTACAGCTGTTTTCATGCCATGGTAAGGAGGCTGTGCTAATACAGCCTTTCTCTGAGCCTTTGTGATTATCTTCTAATGATGACCCTTCCTATGACTCATGAGTGAAGGCATTTGTGCACAGATGATAGATATAGATTAAACATTTACTTCTAGACAGTGTGCTACTTCTCATTATTAAATCAACGCTCAAAAATTGACTTGTGAGTGCACTGGCAGAAATAATTTCCACCTATACAAAGATGTCACTTAAGAGGAAAAGTTCCTATTAAGTCAAAATTTCCTCTGTTGTCCCAGTTATTTTTGCTGAGGAGTAAAAGTCAGTGTCATGTTCATCCAAGGAAAATGGGGTTTTGATTGTAACACTGAAAAGAATACAGAAAATGTGTGTGATAGTCAGGAACTCTTGCTTCTCAGGAGTCCAGAGACACAAGGTCAATGTTTGGTTGTAAAGTTTTGAGAATCCTTTTTTTCCTCTCCCTGCCATCTTTTACTCCTCCATTACTTACCGTTTCCAATGAAAACCCAATACCTCTTCTTCTTAAAAGACACTTAAAATTTGTCTAGGCTGGCCAAGCACTGGAAGACTGGTAGATAAGGAACTTGAACCTTGGTCCTCTGTATAACAATTGGGTTGCCTGACACGTAGGCTACCAGCTATTCTCTTTCTTGCCTTTCATAGTTGCTTTGCAAATGTTCTGGTTTGTTCCTAAAACACAACAAGAAAAACAACTGAAATCTTGCAAAATCTTATGGGACAGAAAAAAAATTTTATGGCTAGCTTTAACACCAATTGAACTCCAATCATTAAATATTAAGGGGTTAGTTTTTCATTCAATAATCTTCACGTAATTGTCACAACGTTATCCTCACATCATCCTTGAAAACAAACAGTACTTTCTGTAGCCATTTGTAATATGTTATTTTGATGTGTTGAATCAAGATTATTGTTCATTAGGGAAGAGAAATGCTAATTTGAAGTCTGTCTGCTCCTGAGCAACAGTATCTCTAGGAGACACCTGCAGAGCACTTCAAACATTATTCCATAACATGTGCAAGTTTTGTTCTGAATTTAGGTATGCATATACTTTGGGTATTATTTACTGAATAAAGCTCTACACTCATTACATCTCATTTGAACTCACATTTGCTTAAAAGAGGACCAGTAAATCTCCTACACAAAAGGATACACCTCCATATTTCAAGCTTTCATAAATTTAACTTTAGTTACAAAGTAAAAAATGAAGCATAGTTCCAGTTTGAAATAAATGGACTATTGTTAGTTTAAAAAAAAAATACATTTATCCTTTCATGTTTTCCCCCTGTATCTTGGCTGAATCCTTTTTTTTAAGTTCTGTACATCCTCTTCATAATCCTACTGGAATTCCACTGCTACTGCATTTACAGCCATAGCACACTTGCAGAATTCCAAAAGGTCTATTTTCTTCCATTTAATGTAGCAAAAAGAAATCTTGCCTGAATACAAAACATATCTGTTTTGATTATGCAAACTGTTGTGTGTAATTTTGCATCTTCTTTTTATATCATCATGTCCATTGAATCCATTTTAAAGGGAAATCATTTTCTAGACTAAAATGTTATCCTAAGAGCAGCTCCACTTTTGCTGACATGATTATGATTAGGAAATGTAGATCACTGCATATGAATACATTAGAAAAGAATTTTTCTGATCTAAACTCTACAAGAGAACAAAATATACCACAAATAAATAATCAAGCAGCTTTTATAAGTTTAAAAATAAGCCATGCATTGCAAAGTTTAAAAAAAAAAGTAGTCGGTTTGATCTGAAAAATAACATATCTAATTTACAGCAGAGAGAATCCAGCAACATCGTTTTTTAATTGGGTAGTAGAAGTGCTAAGGTGACAGGACTGAGAACAGGTAAATCATCTAGGAATAGAAATGCTCTAAGACAGAAAGCCAGCTGGTGTAGTGCTTCCTTTGTGTCAGTGATCCATGTTGCATTCTGTAATAGGGACTGTTCAGACAGTCTGTTGCACAGCTGTTCTTCCTGAGAAACAAACAGCCAGGTCTGTTAGTGGTATCACTCTGCAGGTATTATAATGACAGTAGGGGTTTTTGGTTTGGTTTGGTTTGGTTTTGTTGATTTTCTTTGAAAGCGGTATTCATCTCATTGAGGAGGAGCAGCTTCACAGGGATATAAATTAGAGTTGCTTTATGTTGCCATCCATGTCGGATTAAGTACTTATAATGCGGCTGTAGAGGGAAACTGTGGGGGCTGACTATTTTTTATTTTCTTAATGTTGCTATTATTTTGGTACGTAGGAGACATAGAAGGATTATTTTGGTGATAAATGTTATCTAATATTGGAAATAATTCATAAAACACCTGCACCTTCATGACTTTATCTGAAGAGTTTCTTTTTCAAAGCCCAAATTTGATTTCTTCTCCCCTTACTTCTGCAGTGGTGCAAGGAGATAGAGAATTCCCAAAAGAGACGTTACAATGCTTTTTGAACTTACCGAGCATACCTAGAAGAATATACACCTAGGATAACTCCCTTCTCTGACTCTTCCTACGCATAAGACTGATCTGGACTGTGAATTGCCAGCTATTAGGGCAGGTTTAGTCCAGCAGTCCAAATCTTTTTCTCTTTAAGAAAATTGGCAATCTTCTACACTCTAAACACTGTAAAGTTATTTTCCTCCAAAGCATAGAATCGAATCATAAAGGATCATAAATATTTTTAAAGTCACAAATGAACTATGTCACACCACTAATTAGCTGATTATTTTAAAAACAAACACAAAATTAATTATGCCTGCTAGTGAGAGATTTTTTTTTTCCCCCCACGTAGTCCTTATGGAAGGAATCTGGAGAAACAAATTGTAACGATGTTGAATAATGGTATTCTGGGACTGGGTTGACACTGAAGTAGTCATAGCTGTGTGTAAAATAAAGCTTAAAACGATACCGAGATTTTGGTCTATGCTGGGATGAAGCAGGAATGTGTTGAGTCGAAATACAAGGTGACAGGGGTGATACTGGGTTTAAAATGCTCTGGAGGCAGAAATGGCTGAGATGTCATTAGAACTGAAAGGAGTTACGGAGTAGCAGACATTAGGGATGCTATTCCCAGCAGTGACTACCAGGGTTTATCCACAACTAGGCGAAGTTGCTGTTTACTGTAACTTTTTTCCTTGGCTTCCCTGTCATTAGTGCAGGCTGGGCAACTTCGCTGCCTTCCTTTTGCCTCACCGCTTCTGGGTAAAAGAAGCTGCAAAGTGATCCTGCGGCCTCCATGCCAGACTGGTGTCAGAGGCACCGCTAAATGGAGGCCGCTGCTCCTTTTATCCGTTGCTCAGTAAGGGGGGAAATATAGTTGCCGCAATCTAATCCAGCTAAATTGGACGGGTTACAACAAATGGGAAGAGCTGCCAGTACAAGCCGAACCAGGATCACCAGTCCTTACTGTATGTTGTCACCCCAGCAGGTATGTCTAACTTGTTGAGTATCATTTTTGAGTGCTAGAATTTATGCCACAATACAGACTGGTGTCTGGATCCAAATTCTGGGATCCAGTACCATGCAGGCAGGAAACAATTTCCTAGGAGAAATACCAGCTTCAGCATATTTGCAATGTAGCTGCAAACCTTTCCTCTCAATTTCCACCTCCAGGTGATATATGTATCTGTTCCCGGTTTCACTAAGCTACGCTACATGTACCTCCAAAGTATCTCAAGATCTAGACCTAGAAACCAGAGTGAATGTCATGACCGAAAAACTCAAAATGCAGAATTTAGCAGGACTCTCAGTTATTATTATAGCAAATTTCTCTGCAAACATTTTAATTAAAACCAGATTGCTGTTTGCGAAAAAGTTGGAGGCTTTGAAGAATCAATTCCATGATCAAAATAAACAGCTGTTAGGTACGCCAACATAAAAAGAAGCCCCTTATTCTATCACATTTATTATGATAAAATTTTTGGCAGGAACAGGACAACAAGGATACAATATCTCACATAGTGACAGTGCTAAATTGTCATTAGCCAGATAGGAGAAATCATTACTGTTACTTTCTGAAGTGAGAAATTAGGGATTTAATCCAAAACCAACTGGAGCCTGAAAGATACTATTGTCATCAGCACGTAGAAAGGAACTTAAGGTACAAAGTATCAGAGTGACACCGATTATTTTGCAGATTCAATCAAAACAAGCTATAATATTAGGGAAGTTTTAGAGGGTCATGAAGGAAGGGAAGAAGAGAAGGTTGGTTATTTCTTTTTAAGAAGTGTTGTTTTAAGAAGGAAGTGTTGCTAGATGAATAGAGTTAATTATTTTTCTTTCCCAAGTTGCCTACAAAAGTAAGTACCGTTGTTTTAAACCACCAAGCTGATCACCAAGCAAGTCAAAGGAGAGAACTAAACATGTGCATCTGTGGTGGGATGTTGATATATAAGGAGAATGTTTATCTCAAGAAACCTCTGATAGTTTAGAATATTTTATTTTAGCCATTACATGCCAGTGGATTTAGTAAAAATTGAGAAGGGAGTGTATGAGACATTGATCTTTTGTCCATCCCTGGGCACACGCCACGAAAGTCTGTAAAAGATACAATACTTTGCTCCCTGTAGGTTTGCTAATTTGGTCTAGTATGTAATATACTCTAAACATTGTTTCTATGGCTCTCACATCTTTTAAATAAATAATAGTGATCCCATACATGATAGGCAAAAACTGTATTATTTTCTTCCCTATTTTTTACCCGTTCGTACATGCTTTGTACAATGATTAAGAGCTGACCTAGACTGGCATGGGAACTATATGAACTGGTTTCTATTGGCCACAAGGGCTTAGTAGCAAATAATAGAACATATTTGGAACTAAAACTTCTGTGTTTATTGAGTTAGCTTCACAGTTGACTGGAGATAGATAAAGACTACTATTTTTCTCTCTCAATACTTTGGGAATTTTCTTATTATGTTTATCAAGAATTAAATGTTTCTGAGGATAATTTTGATAGATGCTGTCATTTTTCATTTATTATGTGTTTGATTTATCATATGTAATGCCAAATCGAAAGTAAAAAATCTAGAAAAAAATATAATCATCTAATAGGTGATTTAATTAGTGCATGTATGTAGAAAATGTAATCTGTGGTAATTATCTATAATTATGTTTTCCTTGCAATTTAAAATAACTTGTCTTTTTCAGTAGGGAACAACCCTCTTTTTCACTTTTCACCCCCTTCCATAGCATTGATTGCCTTTTGGGCAAGAAAGAATTTGCCACTTGAACTAGAAGAAAAATCAAAGAGTTAGTAACTGTTTATAGTTATTCAAGGACAGAAACATTGAAGAGGGAAAGACATTTATACGGAGGTCGAAAGGGGTATTTAATTAACAGCTATCAAATAAACCAACAAGCAATGTGGATTATTAAAGAAAATCTTCCCAACGCTGACGTCCATTGCATCATTCACAAGCCTCCCGTAGGAAAGTGGTAGAATCTTGTGTGTTTAATTCCTAACATGAAGCTGGTGCTTCTGTTCATGTATCTGCTCTCTGACAGAGACAGCAGTGGAAAAGGAATGACGATACAGGAGAAGAACTAACTTTGACGGGTGTTCAGGATACTTATGAGGCACTTGGGAGAATTTGCAAAGTTAGTAGGGCACGAAGGTGAATAGATCTGTGGGTAGAATATACAGGGGGAAAGTAGAGCTAGGTTAAAGCCTTGCATATGTCTGAGCATAATAATGCACTAGCACAGATAGTGAAGAATTATTAAAATTCTGCAAGAAGTCTGTGAGAAAACATCAAAATATGAAGAGGCCTGCCCAGGAATAGCTATAAAAAGCCTGCATAAACACTTAGAAATACACACTTCAAATCCTGCGTTCACAGATGTGTGGATTGTAGAACGTGTTACCGAATTCCTATAGTAATGGAAATGTAAATAATTCAGTATTAGAATAAAAACCTGGAATATCAACATTTTCTGTAGGTTTCACTTCGAAATTTTCTATTGAGTGGGTTATTTATGCATTCCCATGTCAACCTGAGATAATCAGAAACATCCCACTTGAATTTACTTTGGTAATAACAGATTTTTTTTTTTTTCCACGTAACATCCCAGTTCTCTCCCCTGAGATACAGCCAGAGTCGTTTATGTAAGCATATACCCACAGTGGATCGCTAAGATCTTTTCAGAGGGAAGTACAAGCTTTAGAGGCATGTAGCCAATCCAAAAGACAAGAACATAAAATAGTTTCCATAAGATAATCTGTTAATGGTAAAATTAAACCAATACAAAAGGTAGTTTGAACAAATAGTTGCAACAAATGAAATAATTTCAAAACAAAATAATTTAATTATGTGTTTCCTGATCAGAGGCAAATGTTTGGGGTTTGGTTCTGTTTCTGAAAAATGCATGATTTTCCGTTTAAAAGCTTGATTAGGGTGAGAATACATTTTCTTTCTGTCTGACTGGGTTGAAGAAATGGTATGCTTCAGTGACCATGTTCCTGACTTCTGCTTGGTGTTTGATATAAAGAGAGAAGTTGTTGATGGAGTTCTAGTGGCATAGAATACAGTTAGGGATGGAGCGGTAAAGATAATAATGCAAATGCCGTAGACACAGCTTGAGTTTTAATACTAACTGTGCTGGAGACATTATCAAGATAATAGAATTAATATTAAAGGCAGGAATTTTCTGTTAAATATTGAATGAAAAAAATTATGTATAGCAATAATGAATCACGTATAGTTTACTTTTAAAACTAGCACAGATCAAAACGAAGTAGGGATGGTATCAACTGTCTCAGAGATTCAGTAAAACAGAGCAGCCATAGGTATAGCAAGAAACTGGGCCCATTAACATCTGCGTGGCTTCATTTACCACTGTCAGCCGAGGATCAGCAGTCAATGAGACAGGTATGTCGAGACCAGATACTTTGCAAAGCATTTCAACAACTGCGCTGAGAAGCTGTATTCAACACAGTTTCGCAGCCACGCGCTCCACGACCTGCGCTGGGGGTTCTCCTCCCTTCTCTGCCCCGTAGGACCCAAGAGAGTGGCCATGGCAGTGCACCCCTAACACCACTTACTCACTCTGCTCTCTTTCTTGACAGAGTTTTTGGATGGTGTCACACAAGCTGAGGTTTCCCTTCTTTCCACCACTTTCCTTTTTGCAGAATGAAAGTGTGATTAAGACTCCTACAAAATCCCTTTCTGAAGAATTTGCAGCTTTTGTGAAGAGGAGACCTAAGGAGGGGAAAAAAGTGTTCTCAGAATATACCTTTCCGGTAATTCTTAGACAATAGGCAGAGATGACTGATACCATATATAAGTAAATGCAGCTTGAAATGTAACAACTCAGTTCTTTTTATTGGTTGGGATGTCACTTTTCCAATACCAAGTAGCAGAATATTTTATCTGATGCTAATTGTATTAGTTAATATTTTATGCAGACAACAGATCTTATCCGTACGATTGCCAAAAAAGTGTTATATTCTAGCAGTTGGCATTTAAGGAAAACAGGAACCTGATTCTATGATTTTGGAAGATGTAGGAGAGAATAAAAAAAATTTGGAATAAAGAAAGACAATGATCTGTAAAAGTTGCAGAGGAGTGTTTCAAATTGACATCCATAGCTTTGGATATGGGATTGAGAGCCATGGTAAATAACACTGGTCCTGAAACGATGGCTTCAGTCATTGTAGAAAAGATTGATGCATGAAATTCACACCAGAAACATTTAATACACTATTCTAAACTATTAATTCTTATCTTTCACTTTATTCAGTTATGACATCCTGGGTTGTCCAGAACCTCAATTCAGTAAGGGGTAGAAAACTTATTTTCATTTCTAGCCTGAATTTACTCATGATAGTTTATATCTGAATGTTTTTTTGCCAACATGGCTTAAACAGTTCATCCTTTCTCCTAATACCTGGCTGAAGAATTTACTGATGGCAATTATCCACCCTTTAATTTTCAATCTGTTAGATCAGACAAACCAGCAAGATCTTTCAACATTCTTTAGACAAGATCGGCTCACCAATCACCTGTTCATCCCACTAGCCTCTCCTTCCTCCTTTTCAGTTTGCATTTACCTTTTCTGAATATTGATGTCCAGAATTATAATGTATTTTGCATGAGATTTTATATATATATATTTTCATACTAATTACATTGCACAAATATAAAATCAGTGGAAATGAGGTCAGACTCATGCCCTACATTGGATGACAGAAATTCAAATATCAAACCAGTATCCCTTCTTCCTTTCATTTATTCCAGGCATTAGACATGAGAAACAGAAGTACACCGAAGAAAACATCTTAATTTACAGCGGGATCCCTGTTCACTGAAATTCTCTGTAGCTGCTTGGAGGAATATTTTTTGCTTTTGTGCTATGAATATCCATGAGTATAGCTATGTTCTATTTCATATTTTTATTTCTAAAATATCAGTTCAGTTCCCTGTAAAATTTCAATATTGTGCAGCTCATGTAATTGCATATAACAATAAATCATGCACCTTTATCATACCACTTATTCCTATTCATTGAATATATAACTGTCAAGAAACAACTACGCCATCATATTTCAGTTTCAGTAAAAAAATCTTATTTTATTGTGGCTTTCACTCATTCCCAGATGTCCTCCCTTCCTTGAAAGAGACAAGCCTGGGCGATGCCAGATTAAGATGAAATATCATCATCGCAACATATTAATTTTTCTTCGAAGATCTTAAAATAGCTTTCTTATGCTTTTGCTGGAACATTTTTCATCTTGCTTGAAGGGGAAAAACATGGATATGAAAATCATCATCATAACTTCAAACTGAGTGGTATATCCTCAAAATGTGGGCTGCAAATTTAACTGCAGTGGCACAAACACTGTGCAGAAATAAACAAATATATACTGTTATACTGGAGAAAACATGTCCTTTTGGGAGGCTGTACCCTTTATACATAAGTAACAAGCTGAATGTAAATCAGTAATATTTTCTAGGCATATTTATGAGATATATGCAAATAAGATAAAAAGGCAAACATCTATTATGCACATTTGAACGTTACAGGCCTGTCTTCTGAATCAGATATATAATTTTTACTTTCTTAGAGATATATCAGCACAAATCTTGCTTGGAAAAAAGTGCTTATATCTCAGCTCATATCACTGAAGTTATTTTCACCAGTCTAGGATCTGAAAGTATTTACTTGTCTTAGTTCAAATCAGAGAGCAGTGTTAGACCAATAACACATAAGGTATGAAGTATTACAAAGTAACTGTAGAGAAGTTTTCAAACAATTTAAAATGCAAGTAGAATATCAGTGCTACATATTGTACAGGAAGCTTTAAGGATACACGTATGTATCTGTAATTATGGTATTTTTGTTCTCGTGAATATTTTATGAAAAAAGCAAAAAAGCTTCAAAGTGAGATTGCAATACAAAATAAGAGAAAAAGAAGGGATTAAAAAGCGTTTGTATTAATCCAGTGCTTTCATTATCAGCTAAGATGATGGTGAGTTAGTAAAATACTACCAAGGGAACAATCAAGTACCAGAAAGCAAGCGGGAAAACCTCACGTAAAGTCGCATAGGCAGAGAAACACCAAGTTCAGTCACTGTCGGCTCTTTGTTTCAGTGCTGAAGGATGGAAATAGCTTATTTGGATTTTTATTTATGATTTTTCTGCCATATGCAGAACATGTAACATTCAGTTATAGTTACAGTCTCTTGATTCATGTCAGCAATTGTGTTCTGCTCATATCTCTCCCAGAAGGATCACTCATTTTGTTGATGTGATAACCAACCTCAGACCTAATCTGAAAACATTTTTGTATTATTCTCATTATTTTCATAAGCAAGGGGCCTTTTTTTAAAGAAAAGTAATTTTACTGGAGGCAGCTTACTTTTCTTCCATTTTAATCACGAGCATACTGTACCTTCATGCTGCGATGCGTTTCTTGTGAGGTTCAAGGCTTAAGTGTGCTTCCCAATATCCTACTGCAGACGACGGAGCTCGTTTTTTCCTGGTAAGTTCTATCCCTCCTGGCCTCACCGGGGCTAGCTCTTCACCTGGCCTGCGCAGTTGAAAAAGAAGGGCTGAGAAATTAATATAGTCCAACCTCCCAGTTTAAGCATTTGCCATCATTGTGTGTGTAGAGTAACTTAATTCACAATTAACTTGTTACGGTCAAGTGCAAATACAAGCACATATTCACGACACCCGAAGCGGACAACATGGTTGCAAATGTTTACAGAAGACAGAGATGCAGAAATGGAAGGAAGAACGCTTACTTCATCTGCTTACACTAAGGATACATGAAATGCATTGCTCTGTCCCTCTCTTTTGCTCTCTTTCACTTACCCAGCTGATTCTATATTCTTCCTGAAAATGCGGCATTCAGGGCCATGGGGAGAGAAACTTCTCTGTGAGAAAGCTGGTGTCTGAGACTTCCATCAGAGAACACTTTCAGGAGCACTCCCAAGGAGCCACCTTCAGAGGTATATTCATGTTCTCAGCTCAGTTCCTGTGGGACATGATATTTAACTGCTCACCACCACTAAAAGTGGCAGAAAGAGGGAGAGAAGTATGAGAGGAAAGGAAAATACTACTTTTTCCTTTTGGCAGCAGTAATCTGTTATGTCAAGGTAACTGCCTTTGAGATGGTAATCTTATCTCTTATCACCCTGAGATAGCCACATTTGGGAAAAGCATATTCGCCCTTACAGTTCGTCTGCTTTTTGAAGTCCTACCATGATTCCAGAATTTTAATTTTTTATAAAGCCCCACAATATAACAATGAATAATTCAGTAAAAAGTAATATGTAATAATAGAACCAAAGATGACAAGAAAAATTATTAGCAAATTGTGGGTGCAAGGGATTTGATGTGCCTTGAAATCTTACATTAAACTTAAGACACTCAACACTTAGGTCGTATCATATATTTTTTCCTTGCTGGTCTAAAATTGTAGCATGTAGACAGAAGCATTCATTCACCTCAAGAGTTTGCTAGACTCAATCCAAATGTTGTATTATGGAGGCAAGAATGGATTTAATGATGAAATTATTAAACAGGGTTGCCCCCTATAAATATGTAATATTTACATTGGAATCTGTTATATCAATACCAGGTCCGTTCTTACGTCTGTGCTACTGTGATGACCCTCCCTTGCTACCATTGAGTTTACCTTCTTGCCATGACTGTCCAGTGTCTCTTGCCTTTCCCTTCTTACTATAAATAATGTCCTCCCACCCACCCATATGTCTGGCCAGGAGATACACATTCCATGGGCTGCTTTCAGCTTGAGAGGTTGGTTAAAAGCCCAGCCAGGATGCACACCCTGCTTTTTATAACAGTACACATTGCTGTTAAATAGCTGGCATGCTAGAGAAGCCGCTTTGCGGGCTGCATGAAGTCCCTGAGCCGTATGTTGTGCAGGTCTGTTCTCCAACTTAGTTTTGTTTATTTCTGTGTGTGTCAATGGTAGGATATGGAACTGTGATCCCTTTTCTTATTTAAAGATATCAATGTATTTCAAAGGCAGAGGGCTTTTAAAAATCATTATTGCATTGTTATGTTATCATTTATTTTTAATATGAGTTTTTAGATGTGGTAGTTAGTCATCTCAGAGTAAACAACAGATGTATACACCTATATTATGGTTTAGCAATGACGCTCGTAATAAACAATAATAAGAAAACATGTCAGAAACTTTAATGATTAATAAATGTGACAAGAAGAAGAAACACTCAAAATTCAGTTCTGCTTTCAAAAAATGACTGAGAAAGGCACATACTTCTTTTCAGGACATTCTAAAATGTCAAAATTCCTGGTCAGACATATATAGTTGCTATTAAAAATGAAAACTAATTTAGCACAGATTTGAGTTTTGTTACTATTTTCCCCCAGACCATGCCTTCCCCTGCTTCTGGAGCAAACAAGGAATGAAAACGTGCTATTCCTACAGTGTAGCAGCTCCAACTGCCATAAAAGTGTGTAGCTTTAGTGCTGAATAAAAGGAAAGGCATTTTAACACTTGAAACCAGATTTTCTTTGCACTCTGGAAGTTTTAAGCCTCACTAATGCTCAAGCCAATGTTCAGCATTAGCTGCGAGGTATCAAACACGAGTTGTTACCTCTGTGACAGGAGTTGAGTCACTCCAGTCTGTGTCAGTAAAAACCCAGCAAATGTGTGACTCCAATAAGGAGAAAGTAGTAGTGACTTGGGCAGCGAGTGAGAGAACGGAGTTGATGTGGATGCAGCACCTTCTAAGAAACCAGCGCAGGGCCAGAGGACAGATCTGACCATCTCCGGGTATGGAGGGAGACGTGTACTGAAGCTTAACATATTAATGAGATTAATTTCTTTTGAACACAGGCATATTGCATGGCAGCAGTCTGCACAGGAGATAATCAAGGCCATCATCCATCAGGATGAAAGCAATTTTTTATAGCTAGTTGGAGATGATGGAAAATATTCCCATAAATTACTGTGTGGTAGCTTACTGTCAACAAGAGAGTCATGAGCACTTATGACCTGAATTGTTTAATTGTGTGTATCAATCTTCTAAGCAGCATGATTTAATACTCTCCAACATGCTCTCTTTTTGTTCTCTGTAATCTCTGACAGAACTGTGATTTTAACTTGACTGGCTGGGCAGGGGTAGCTCAGGGCAGGGGCAACTTGTTTATAATTGTACAGTTGTAGAAGTGAAGATTGGATACATAAAATGTTATTTCTGATACAATGAAAAAGGAATATTAGGAAAGAAGGGAAAAATGTAGTATAGGAAAAACTGAATCAGTATTTAAAAAATTTCTCTCTATATATACGTACATATAGATAACATTGGATTTGTCAGTTGACAAAGATTGTATTGGAGAACTATAGAAGCATGAAAAACAAGTCCTGTTTATCACCTCAGTGAAATGTTTTCCTCACTATAAGCAAGAAAAAAAAGCTTCTTTTTCACTTTGCAACTAACGAACCACAAGAGTAAGTGTAAATGGTCTTAAGAAGGGGATAGCAGGAAACCTTAGCTACGGAAAGATGAAAAACACCTTATCAGCAGGGCAAGGTGTTACGAACCTTGTTCTTGTCATCTGCTCCGTATTGGTATTCTTTCTGAGTGGTACAATGCAGCGCAAAAGCGTGTTGCAGGCAATTCTTGCAGAGTATGAGAAACATAAGTTCAGAGGGTAACTCGTTCATCTGCGCACACCCTTACTGCCTCTCAAGTTGTCCAAGTGAGGGATGCTTACAGATAAGACAAAATGGCTATGTAAAAGCGAGTCTGACCACATCTGCAGCTGACTGTAGAAAACTTGCAGCCTGGAGCATGACCTAGCATCCATTTAGAGTAAGACTGGACCACAGAGATGTATATTTACAGTAACTGAACTCCATCTACGTTTCATGTTCTAAAACACTGTGTATTGTGTGAATTTTTACTATAACTGTGCTCCTCACTAATGGTTTTCCCCCATATGCCAGCTTCCACAGATTCCAGGTTTCTAAAACACAAGAAAGCTTTTAGAATTATATCCTAAATCATCTATTGATATGTCGATTAAATTAAAACTGTACTATTTGATGAATGAGGAAAAAAGCTATTGTTGTCAAAATGCAATATGAAGAAGCCATGCTTAAGCCTGCCAAGAAGGAGAAATAATTCTAAATTGTAAGTGTCAGAACCACAACATTCTCACTAGCTTTTTGTTGTTGTTTTGTTTTTTGGCATGTACATTTATCTACTTCCAACTTCTGTGGAAACTACATTCACAGAATACAGAATCATCCTATTGTCCTGCCCGTACACATTGTATACAGTTTGGTAATTAGACTCTAACGCATTTCAGCATTGTATCTTTACTCTTGTGATCACTTATCCTCCCCCTGCTATTATTAAACTGACTAGTTGAATTTGGGCTCGAATTAAGTTGCAAATTCTTTAGTCTGGCAATGTTTATGATGGAACAATGAAATGTCATTCTACCTCAAACACTGGATATGATAGTACCACTAGTGAGTAAATAACCATTGTTAGCAAATTTAGCCATTTCTGCACAGCTCTTACCCCTTATCAGGAAGATGTGCGAGAAATAATTTAGAAAGTGTCAAGTCGAATGCACATTGCCAAAAGAGGTACGATTTCATTAAGTCATCTTTGTTCAGTCATAATCTGTTGTTGCAACATTTCCCATTAATTGTTGAAAAGCTTTCCGTTCACTCTTCACCTGAGTACTTGATAACTAACCGGCAAAGAGCAGGTCTTGAACTTATTGAATTTGAGCTGTAAGTGACTTGAGCACTTTGGAGGATTGTACTATATAAGTTTAGGCTGATTTACAATTGCGAAAGGAGTTTCTAAGATGATAGAGAACCTTTCAACCTTTGTATACCGAGTCAGAACAAAGACTACTAAAAGGTGTAGAAAGTTTGAACCTTTTCAGGCAACGTATTTTTAAATAAACATGGAAGGTAGATTTCAAACTCAGAGTGTAAAAAATGTTTTACTGTACTTTAGGCAGGTCATTACATTTTTATATTTCTCAAAATGTCCATTTTCTTAGGACAGTATGTATAAAGAGATCTAGGCAGCTAATTTGCATATAACTATGCAGCTAATCCAAAGAAATGTATGTGTCTTTTTTGCATGACTGTGCACTTTTATTAGAAAAGCTAATTACAACCGAAAAGTTTATTTAAAGCCAGGGGAGATAGAGAGTTAAAGGAAGTTAAAGTAAGAAGTGATGGCAGTTATATATATATACATATATAGATATATCAATCAGATATTTACAAAATACTGATTTCTACTACTAAATGCAAATTAGATGTTTTATAAACTTTTCCCAAAATGGATGGTAAGGCTATAATAACATTGGTAAAGATGATTGTCCCCTTTGAGAATGTTTTTCCAGAAATAACATTGCTGTGGTTGTCAGGCCCACTTGGTGAGGTACCAATTAAGGATAGCATAGAATTCAGTTCACCTAACTTTAGCGGCCCAGGAGATGGATGCATATTCCAAGCTAAGTGATGGCTTTCTTCTGTGGTGAACATCTTCAGAATGCAGCTCACACCTTTCTTAGATAGCTGGGGGAATTACCCTCCTGGAGGTGGTACCTCTTCCATTGCCTGCAGGGCAAGCTTAGAAGATGTAGGCAGACAAGATGCCTAATTTTCATATATAAAATTATACGAAATAAACCTCATCCTACGACTTATGTTTTCCACAGTAACATGAGAATAGTCTTAACTAATAGCTTATTAGTAGCCACATTTAAAACAGTAGGATGATCCACGTGCTTTAGGTTACATAGGTGCCCAAATGTTTTACTTGACCTTGGTTTAAATCTGCACGGTGTGGGCATCTTTCCTCTTTCAGTTGTAGTTCTGTAAGCTGAAGTTTACCAACCCCAGACTGCTTTCAGTAGCTGCCATCCACTTAGTTTTCCTGGCTGAGCTGCTGCTGAGATTGCTTTCTAGGCTATTAAAATTAAAATGAGCCAGCATAAACCATTGAAATAATAGATCTTTTTTGCTTGCCTGCTTTGCTAACCCAACTCACTTTGAAATAAATTAGGGAGCGATCACACAAGTAATTTAACCAGTGGATCTGGCAAGGCGGTGTTCTCTGGCAAGAGGATGGCAACAAACAGTTGGGGGTTGGCTGGGGACGGTAATCTCTTCAGCTGGTCCTGTGGGAGCAGCAATGCAGAAACAATTACACAAAGCTCCCAACTGTATCTTCTTTTGAAGGGCATCATTTGTTTTCGTCCAATAGTCTTCAGCCCCCTCATTTACCGCCAGAAATAATGCTATGGTTTCCTATTTCTAATGTAAATGTAGGTAAAAGAAAGAACTTCATATTCTAAGTAAATAAACCTCACAGAATATGTGCCACATTTAGACCCATTTGTATTAAGAGTATACAACTCTAAATTGTAAGGAAACAATCCTGCAGTTTACAGACTGAATTTTTGCTGAAGTTTTTTATAGAAACAGAATGCCTTAGAAATTCAAAATATCTGCTCTAGTGAGATATTATAGGAGAGCTCCTGGAGTTGACAAAGGCTCACAAAAAGAAAAGAAAAACAAAAAGAAAAAATGCTTTACCACTGTTTTTTGGCATAGTCATCTTGGAAGCTGATGAGAAAAAAAAAAGGAGTATATTTCTTTCTAATTCCTTAGACCTAACACATTTAAATACTGCAACTTATCCATTAAATGGTGTGGTGATAAGTCTATTGCTGGCAAACTTGTTCAAAAAAAGAAAATCTCTGCAGTTTCTATGTTGGTAATCTAGCTGTTTGTTCTTACTGTTATTGTTGAAAGGAATCTAATTCTTCAACATAAAAAAGATATTCTGCTGCTCAGCTCTGCTCTGCCCTTATGAGTGTCATCCTGTCTTGCTGTTTTATGAATTACAGGAATGTGATCTCTATGTGACCTGGTCACCTCTAAAGAAAATTTGTGGCTCAAACAATTTTTCTTTAAAACATGTTTGCTCAGGTTTGAAAGTTCATAAAATCTTGTCTATAAGTTAAGTTTTGCATGTGCCATTCTTTACATTTTAGATAAGTCACATTATTTTGTATAACTGCAGCCTTGGATTTTTAAATAGTGTTTCAATATGCAGACAAGATTTATACTTTTTAATGAATAAGTGTATATGCCAGTGTACAAAATGTATTAATTAGTACTGCCTTAGACTTTTTTACAGAATGGTTGAAGTTTTCAGACATTATGGATAAATTATCTGGCAAATCTGTTAAAGAAATTCTACTTGACAAAGCTATAATACTACTTTAAGAGGCTAAATCACTTCCACACTTACAAAGTCCTCACTGCTTCTATCATATATTCAAGAATATCCTCATAATTGTATCTAATTACATGGAAAAAGTGAGCCATGAGTTTACTCAAACTAATACTACGTACTTTTTACTAAATGTTTTCAATGTATATCTTGTGAAGAAAGTTCATATCATTTTTTACTATTCTTTTATGACATAAATTTTGAACTATGTCTAATTAATGTGAGCAATCAGAATGCCACACTCTTTTCTCACTGTGGTGACTAGTCTTTGCTAGTAATTGAATGGTAGCCTTAAACAAGGTGAGGTCATGAAGCTTATTTATCTGACACCGTGAATTCTATGCCTGTGTAAGAGGGAAAAAGGATGTTTTTTTGCCCTCAGGGTATTAGTCATGGTCCATAGGTTCGTGGGAAAAATGTAGGAAGTCTCAAAAGTTTGTTCCTATTATTTCAATTTTTCTTAGACTTCATTTGAATCCCAAAGTGAATTTTCTATTATTCCTTTGAAGGGTGCATAGGAGGGTACCAACAGTCTTTGAGGAGCAACACCTGCAGTTGCATTCAAAGGCATGACTTTTCCAAGCAGTTTCTGAGCTGCCTGGTATTGTCCCAGGAAGGATAAAGGCCTAGGTTTTTTACCTGACTGGCAGAACATTCCACCACCAATAGAACTCTAAACATTGTTTTAGAAGTAATGAGTCCTGCTGGTTTCATCCTGCAAGACCTTGAAATCCCACAGGGCAATGTGGTTAGAAATAAAACAGAAGGCTGAGGCTTTTAATGAGTTTCCTATCCACAGATGCCATCAAGCTTTTATACTATTCATTTTATTTCTACAGCTTCAACAAAGGAACCCAGAGTTGTGGGCAATACTCTGACAAGTGCAGTTCACAAACTTGGCAGAAATCTAGACTTCAGACAATAAAAGTTCATTGAAAGAAGTAAAAGAAAAAAGCAAAATAATAAAAAATGAACTTAAATATGGGATACTTTACTTACAAAAAGTGAACATAGTGCAATTCAGACAAGCTAAACGGCTTGGAGCACAGAATGAGGATATGACTGCAGGTTTCCATGATGTTACAGAGGTTATGACGACAAAGAAAAGTGAACTGAATAGGGCCAGTGAGAGGTCACTGTGCATTTTGGGAATGTCCTTCAAGCAATACTAAATTGACCATTCTCAAACTCTTCACTGTGTGTGGATCTTAACTATTTGAAGTCTTCCATACAGTCAGAGAAAATGAAGAATGTTAATGAAGAAGCAGTTTCTCTCTTATGAGAAGATGAGGGTGAAAGCATCTGTGCCTACATACGGGGATGTAGAATATGCATGTATGGGTTTGGGAAACACTACATTTTCTGTTAATTTTTCCCCATTTCACCTCTTTCTCTTTCACCTCTTTATGGGACTTCCTTAAAGGAAGATCCTGGAACAAATGTGGCATAAAGAAATCCATGGTCTGCGGAGCTCCAGTCTGAATCGGATAGTGTCATGCTGATTGCCCTTGATTCATCCCTAGTAATATGTGGAAGATTTTGTGATTCTAAGAGTCAGCAGACTCCACAGGTTGAAAAACTTGCCTTTCATCTTATCGTCTCACCCCCTGTTCAAACTAATATGAAAATGCTCATTCAGAAGCACATAAATATTTTCTTCTTAGTAGTTTCTTCCTGCAGTTGTGATGCACAAATCCATGTTCAGTGCTCTTGTGAGGATGGTCTAAATCAGTTTCAATGCCAGAGATTACTTTCACTGTAACTGCACCCCATTTTATGAAAAGAGCTATTTTTATAAGATTTCCAGTACAATTTTGCAGTCTTGGGAGCTTTCACCAGAAGACATAGATCCACTATAAACCCAATATCCATCAGGAACAGTTTTCCAGCTGTTCTGGGTTGTGCACTTCACTGGTTTTTAGATGGCAAAACTACTGATGACATATAAAAAATACACATTTCTGAAACCAGTAACAGCATGGACTCCTCAGGTGCATGCAATGCACGGTTGTACTCTAAATTTTAAGATTTGTCTTTGTTTTAGTTTTCCTTGGTACAAGAAAAGATGCAATCTGCAAAAAACCTTTACAAGCTGTGGAGAGCTAGCAGAACAGATTATAAGTAGTCAGAATCTTTTTCTGTTCAGCTTTAAATTCTGAAAATGGTATTTACTTCATATCTAGATTTATATGTCTGTAATTTCAGCTATGGACTGTAAACATTGAGTCAGGCCCAGCCTATTGACTTAGTCACAAGCAAGTAGGTTGAAACAGAGAAGAGACGAGTTCAAATGCCTTAAACTTCTGCGTACTTTCATTCTAAGAATTTTCCAGGGCTCTCAGAAGCACTTGCACAATCAGTATTTCCAACTCCACATTTTGGCACTTCTCAAGTCTGAACATCTCTTGTTCTGTCCTCTGTTAGTATCTTACACTAATTAGCTGTACAATGTTTAAGTTTTACTATTTAATATCGAAGGGAGCCTGCCATTCCATCGTGATGCTGTCTTTGAAATTTGTCTCTCTTTTTCCTTTGGAATAGATCATGTATTACTTGTGATGCTGTCATAAAGACAGCATTTAGCAATGGAAGAATTGGCTTTTAACGAGTATATATGTACTTATATGCTACATAATCATATATGCATGCATATACATATGTACATAATCATATACATGATTACTATTGCCAGACCTCATTTGTACAGAACAAAATAATCCAGGATTGTAGTGTTTCACTTTTTTAATGAAAACTTCAAGCTGTTTATAAATTAAATTAAGCAATATCTAATGTGTCATGCTACTGGTAATGATTAACTAGACATCCACTGATAATTCCCAATTTTTGTTATGTATTACAGCTTTTAAAATAAAGTTGAAATTACTTAATAATCAACGGACATATTAAACATATAGTCTGCAACTACACATTCTTACCACTTCTACCTAAATCCTTACTCCCATAGTCCCCTCTGCAGAGCTCAGTTCAACACCTTTTGAATTTAATTCGCATGGTACAATGAAATTTTGGCATTTCTCAAATCTGGACATTTCTCCTGTGTTAGTATTTTACTAACAACGAGCAAATCATGCTTATTGACTGTAGCACCCAGTTTTGTACCAAAGTCTAAAATTAGATTCCAGCCCTGTAACTGAATCTACGGCAGCATATGTGTCTACTCAGCACTCCAGTCGCTACAAGTAGGCTCTGCTTTGGTATGGGAACCTTGAGCACAACGTTTGGTTTTGCCAGTTTGGTACTTGGGGCACAGAGTAATTTTCTAAACGTGTCTATAGTGCCTACTATAATTTGGTAATATCCTGAAAAAGCTACTTAATATTTAGTAATGGGAATGAAGGAAAATGAATATTAAAGGAATAATGGTAAATGAACGTTTTGCTCGGTTTAAGCTCATGCGGCTGTTTATGGTAAAGCCACTAAAATTCCTTTTTTGTCCTTCAGTACAGTTCACACTGAAAAAAGAGAAAGAATCAAAATATTAAAGAAGGTAGAATGAGTGTTTTTTAAAAAATACATTGCAAATTATGTTTTTTTCTGGTTGAGTGCAAGTTTAAGTGCTAACTAGTATTTTGAATGCTTACCATGAGATATCAAACAGCATGTGCTTTCTATTTATATTGGTTACCAATCTCAATATTCAGAGGAAGAGTGTATAAAGTTAACAAGCAATTATTTGGCAAATTAGTACTCAACAACCCTGAGTAAATAGGAAGTTTGAAACCTATCTGTTATACAGCTACTTTAATTTGCATAGCACACTGGTGTGTTTGCTTTGCAAATACTTTGCAATGAATCATCATTTGTACTATACAGTCCAAAGAAAAGCAATCAAAATTCACAGCAAGACAATGAAATTAATTATAACTGTTGAATTCTGTGGTGGTAATTCCTCCTCATGCAGGAAGATTAATTGCATTGCACTTTCCTTGCACTCCACTAAATGATCTGATGAATGTATAATCATTTACAGATTTCTCAAATGCTGAAAATTGATTACCTTTGATTAGCTCTGATCTGCACAAAGAGCTCTGACAGAGTATCAGTGAAACATTACAACATTACAGACAAAGTAACAAATGATTTAATTACCAGTGTGCTTATTAATGTTAGATTCCCTGCAGTGATCCTGGCAAATCAGGGGCCTGTAATAGACCTGTGGGTTTCACTGAATTCCATTAGGGTTTAAATAATATTTCTCACTATTTCTCAAATCCTTCTTTTCATGGCTTCTTAATAACTCTAATTAATTCTAATTTGCACAAAAATCCATTGCATCTCCATAAACTTTTAATTAGATGTAAAGTAAGATAAGTCACTGCTTTCAGAGCCTGGGGAAAATGCGAACTGTGGCTTTATATGCTTCCAAATAAGTTTTTCCTTAACAAAAGATATTTCTCTATAAAGCTATTTAATGAAAGTTTGGAACTAATTTTGAATTAGGCATGTGGTCCAGCTATACACTTTTAGTTGCAAACATAATAATAGTTGCTTATACATGAAGAGAGTGAAAAAACAGGATGGTAAAATGTTTAGCTAGCTAAATGGTAAACATAATTTTAATACTTTTTTATGTATTGCCAATATATACATTCACTCATTTCGTTAATTGTGGTAGATAAAACACTCTGATTAAGCAGCTACACTGTACGCTGAAAGACTATTTGAAAATGAAATAGCAAGGGAACACTAGCCCAGTTACAGACCATGCTGAATGTTGTTGGCACAAACAAATCAAGCTTTTCTACGCTTATACTCAGGAACACTTAGATCAGTTCAGATTGGCAGCTTCTTTGGTTTTCCCTGGTTTTATGTCATTATATATGACATTAAATTATCATGAAGCAATGACAATGAAAACCCAGATGATCACAGAAGTCAAACAGAGCTCAAATTAAGCTCTGTTTCTGCAAGTGTTTCTTAGAGAAAAAAATAAATGTAGGTAATTAAAAGCTTATTTAGCACTGAAGTACTAATACATAGACAACTTATAATAATATTTTTGTATTTCAGTTGTGTAGGAAAGGAGTGACTGTAATACTGCAGGTGTTACTTTGTCATTCGTAATGCACAAGACGGAAAACTTAAAAAATAGAAATATTCAGCCCCCAGTGTGGATGATTACATTTATTACATTCACTGCTGTCAGCAGCTGAAAAGCTATCCATCACACTGAAACAGCGATGAGAGTCAGAAGTCTCTTTTTGTGGAGAAATATTGAAGTCAGATTGTTGATGTCAAAAGTCAAACTCTAGTTCAGCTATCTGTTTTATGAATCTGACTGAGACACATTGTGCCTGTGTTCAAACTGATATCTAGCAGAGCTCATTTTAGCAAATGTGTGATTTAGAAGTCAGAAAAACATTCGTACCAGCAAAATATTAAGAGGAAACTGATAGGGCACTCAACTGCTTTTATATTTAAATATCACATCATTCAATAATAATGCATCATTTATTTTTCACTGACGATTAAAACCTTACTGCGTATGATACAATGACACTATCGTACTTGCACACAGCAGTCGCAAAAATATTTTATAAATGCACAAACGCATTTGAAATATGACTACTTTTACCACACTAACGTAGACTTCTCTGTTGGCATCAGAATATTAATTTTTCAGTTTATTTGGGATACACGTACACTCACACACACACACACGTATGTATGAGGAATGATACATTCAACTAGTTTCAAAAGGCAAGTGGAAGACTTACATGGAGGTATAGTGACATAAGGATGAAGCAGTGCACATACAATAGCTGAGGGAGAAAATCCAGTGTAGACCTGATGAGAAAAAAAGAATGTTTTAAGCCCTGAAAGACTGATTACACGTTCACCATTGGAATTATCTATCTTTACCGACCGCAGCTACCATTCGCTGTACTTCGATGGCATAAGTAGGATTCTTGGAAAAGCAGTACTGAATAAAAATGTCTAACATAGTGTATGTTCAACTCTGCCTAATTCTTCAGGTCTGACTTCTGAAAAAGTGAAATAAATCAACCGCCTCTTTTCATTTCATTAGAATTTTTAAAACAGAATTCTACAAATAATAGGGAGGAAAGCAGGTTCCGGATAATAAATTGTACTCCATTGAAAAAGACTAAAAATAAATCAAGAAATGTACTCACAGCTTGGGGAGTACTACTTAATATGAGTATCTTCAGTAGTTTACATTGAATATTTTAAAAGCATTTCTTAAGGAAGGTGCTTTGTAGCTGAGAGAAAAACGTATGCACTACACGTTATTGAACTTGCTACCGTCACTGCAGATTTTGTTCTGTTTAACAAAAACAAGCACAGTTTGTGAATTCAAGTCAGGGAGTTCCTTTTATTTTTGCTAATTTCACCATCCTTTCTCTTTTTAAGCACAGCCCTCAGGGTACATGATGTAATGGTCACCATTATAGTACAGAACAGGGAAAAAGGGTATCATGAAATGCAGAATTGAATGGTATTCTTAGAAAAGAAAAATGTATGCCAGATTTTTTCCAAGGGAGCTCTACTCAAAAACAAACAAATATGCAGATAGTGTACAAAGCTTCTTGAATCATCATTAGTGGTTAGGAAAAAAAAAAAAATTGGCAGAAAGAAAGTGGACAGTTTAAAAAAAAAAAAAAAAGCCAAAATGGAAGGACTAATTCAATGATACCAGATGTAACACATGACTGTGGGGATTGAAGGGTCATGAGTTTGAGTCAAAACTCAACTTCGAGTTAATTGGCTGGCAGTGGGGCTGCACAAATTGCGGAGATAGCGTACTTGTTTCCTAGTGCAGGAGGTCAGCCTTCTTATGCATTTGCACTCTTTGCATGGCATCCAAGAACTAACACTTGTATTTGCTAGAAAAGAGTTTGCTTGCTTGTCATCTTTTTAAGGAGAAGAAAAAGAACTGGCTGATCATAAAGCAGAATGACACGTTTAAAATGACTCAAAAGCTGCTCTGTCTTGAACTACACGTAGTTCCTTCCTCGATTTTCTGTCTCTACAAACAATCCGGAAAACAAATGGCATACAATAGTCTCAGGGAATATTTTAGCCCAGCGCTATGAATTCATTGATATGAAAACCATATATAAAATATATAATCTTAACATATTTTCCCTTTGAAAAGACTGATATAGTTCCTTCCACCTTATCCAAGTTGAAATGTTATTATGTTCAAAAGAGGAAAATAATTGCGGTTACCGACTTTGCTGGGGAAAAAAAAATATAAATGTTCCTTAAAACATTTAAACAGGCAAGTGGGAAGAAATTTTTTTTAAAAAGCTTCTAGCTGTGTGCGTGGAAACTCTGGCTACGTGCCCGAGACGTACAGCAAAAAACAACATATGGAACTCACCAGTTCCTAAAATCCCTTTCCACAAAATTCATGCCACTCCTCACCACAATAAAATGACTCATGGAGGGGTGTGTTTTATGCCTCCCAGGCAGAACTCCATAGTCCATAATTAGTCTATCTATTGAAAGGCCAAAATACCTTATTGTTTTACTTGCTGTATAATTATCTGTTATGATGAACTGTGATTCTAAGGACTATTGTCCCCAGGCTTGGATCTGTGTGTGGAGCGGTTCCCTGGCTGAGCCTCGGGAGTGGACCTTCCATTTAGAATCCATGCCTGAGTGATTTCTCCAGTCTCTCCCTGGCTGGCTGAAACGGGGACTGTTTCTGCATGATTTCTTGGGTTGATGAGAAGCAATTATGCCTTAAATGAAGTCATTCATGTCTGCCATTTTGTTTGCATATTTTTCAGCATTCACCTGTTATTAGACCTGTTTTTAAACTGTAAACTAGTTTCAAGTAGACTTTTGTGTCTAATGCGGTTTGGTAATCAGAAAAAAATATATATGTAATGTTTTCTTCACAAATCACTCAAGCAGGAAATCTAATAGAGTGATTTAGAAGTAAAATAGCATTTAAGAATGTCCCAGGCATTTCATTTCTGAAGTGATAATGCATAAAGATAATCATCTTGAGATATTAACTAAGATTTTTAATGTGTATTCTTTAAATAACTTCATCTGGAGGAAAAGATTGCCAAAACAGTCACTTACATCGTTTAAAGCCGGAACCCAGTAATACTGGTAGTGTAAACAAAATACTATTTTAATATTTAAGAACGCATTTGCATGTACGGCGAGCTATTGTGTGCCATTTTTCATAATTCTTTTTGAAATGTATAAACACTTTAAACAGCCAGATTTTTTGCAAAGCATTTATTTCTGATGAGTCTTAAATTATTACAAAAATTCCTTCACTATGTATAGAATCTTCTAAGTATTTGTCAAATAATTTTCTACTTTCGTTCTCAGTGTCTGGTAGAGCTTTTTCACAAAGCAGTTTCCAAGGTGATGTTAGGTACAATGCTGATAAAAGGTAGCCATGTCATGAAAACAAATACTGTAGAAAAAGCTTTGTCAATTTGTATTAAGCTGGATATATTTTATGCTAATTTACCAAATCTTTTGTTGATTTGTCAGGCTTCTGAATGCTTTTTTTTTTAATGAAGATGAGTGAATTTTGATAGGTGCAATTTATGTCTGAGAATCTCCTCCCAAGAAACAAATTACTTTGTCACATTTTTCCCCATGGTAAATATAAAAGACAAAAAAATATGTAGGCCTGACAGATCTTTATGTAATTGTAAAGCTTAAAACACAAACCAATTTTCAGATATTTGAATGAATTATATGTGTAGATCACTGATTAAAACTGTGGATGTACTTTGAAAAAATTCCTCTTTTCATACTGAATAATCCCTATAGCTAAATATAATGAAATAAAACCAACAATATACTTTAGGTTTTTTAAAAAAATCATATAAAACATTGGAAGGAAGTTGTGAGTAGTTTTGAAGCGCACAATTTATCTGGGTAGAAAAGGGGGTTTTATTGTTGTTGTGGGCTGTTTTTTTAGAAGAGTCTTGTACTAAGGTGACCTCTACTGTTTAAAAAAAAGGCTTGCAAAAGCAGCCCTCTCCTAAATCATCCAACAATTCTAAATTGCCAAGACAGACATGGATACTGCTGTGCTTAAAACTATTTGCTTAATTCACTGCTGTTTGGATTACTACAAATGATTTTAAGGTTTCTTTCTCATGCATTGGAAAGTTCCCCTGCCATTTATTTCCTAGCCATTTGCGTGCAAATTCTGCCTGTACTGGGATCTCTGCCATTAAATTTTCTTCACACTGAAGGGTTTTCTCTGCTCCTGGCGGGGCAAAGTCATGACCCAGAAAAAAATTGATTCATGAATTCTCAGGGTGCAACTAAAGAAGAGAGGAAATATGCCTTGGCTGAGCTCCTACTAGTGACAATTTAAAACCTGTAATTAGTTTGGATTCAAGCTGCAAAAAGAATCTGAATTTAAAATGCATTAATTCAAACTGATATATTAACTTTAACAAAGTAGATCCCTTATTATGTAGAATCATTATTACAGTCTATTTTGCTAACTGTTGGATTCCAGACTTTATTAACTTAAATTTTATTAGAAAATGCAAGTAATTGCTGGTGAACACTTTATCTATGTGATGGTTTCCTGGGCGAAACAGAACTTTTTATTGGGGTTAGTTAGCTTTAACACCTCAGTTATGGATTCTATTTTTGTAAATTCCCATCATCCGCATGCTGCACAATGGCCGAGGCCACTTACCCCCCGCTGGTATCAGGACCCCACATCCCCTTTAGCTAACTCCCTGACATTTCTATGAACTACACAGCTGAAATGTTATACAGTAATTAATGTTGATCCTAGCACACACACAGCCTCCAGTACAAATTAGGATAGAAAAGGTTATCATAATATTTTGCTAGTCTGTTTGGTAGACTTGAATTGCTCCCTGTGGGGGACAAACAAAAAAGGTATTTTTAAGATTTGCATGATGAAGGAGCATCCAGGTATTTTTATTCAAATAAAGTAAAAACTATTTTCAACGTCTCGTCTACATATAATTAGCCTTGCTATTTGCACGCTTTGATACCTGCGAGGTGGCGGGTCCGTTAGGAGTAGTTTGTTTGCGGTATGTGTTTTTGCAGATGAAGCAATGTATGGTGACTGAAACTCTTAACTAAAGCTCTGTTATCTTGCGGAGTTCAAATCCAGGTACAACTAGCAGCTGGATCCTCTCGGACTGTCAGTGGTGTCTGAAAAACACCCAGAGACTAAATAATTTAGATTACACCATTCTGACCTGTATAATTGTTTAAATGAGTAATGCAGCCACTAACTGAAAGAGGTCAACCATCTGTAGAGGAAACATAGAATTTGGTTTCATTTCCAAACAAACTTTTGAAGCGCAATACTGTGGGAGGTAGGAAAAAGTCTGCTGACAGATCAACGGCTTATCTGCTACACCAAGGTTAAAACTTCTATCACTTGCAGAAAGCAACGTTAATAGAAAATGCTCCTGAGAGACTAGGTTTAGCACAAATAAAGTTTGATCCACTCAATATGCCATTATTTGTCTTTTTTATTTTCTGTGGTTTACCATGAATGTGCCTTAACCAATGATGATTAGTATCGATGGATTCTCATTACTCATTAAGGAAGACCACAATCTTATTTAAATGGTTTTGAAGAAATTAGTTTCATCGTGGAATTACGGAAAAGTGTACGGCTTATCAGTTTTCTTTTTTAGGAAAGAAAATACCCTACAAAAATTGCTGCTAGGGTAGGAACTACAATCCCACATCCCTTCTGAAATTGCGAAGAGAACAGGTTCCTCATCGTGAAGCAGGCGTTTGTGCGTATGTGTCCTGAATTTTTATTATTTAGCACATGTAAATACGTAATATTTGCCTTCCCACTCACATGTTAATATGCCCATTTTCATAAGTAATGAAGGATTTTGCACGAGTAAGGGTATTTTTTTTCAGTTTAAATCCCAAGGTACAGTTCTTCTCCCCAGTTTGTGCACAGTAAACCCAATGTGAAACAACACTCCCAACAATTAACGTCCTCTCAGTAATTTTGATAGCATATATAGCTGCATCAAAGTTTTTCCCTGTCATTTTCTGTCTTACTATTTTTTTTTTATTAGAGAATATATTTTATATGCAGACTGAACCTTGCTTAACACTGTGCTTAACACTGCACAAGATTGCAACTTGACAAACATATATTATTGAATGATGCCATTCATCACATTCAGAAACAGAAGTGAAGGCCAATTCCATTTAACAGACAGTGTGAGGACTGCTGCTGAATGCACAAATGGTGCTCTGTAAATGTTGCCCCACTCATTTATGAAGGCCCTCTTAAAAGAGAACTGTTCTTTGGAGACGGCAGACAAGAATCTAAGATTTCATATTAAAATTTAAAAGAAACATGCTTTTCCCTGAAAACATGCTCGAACTCATATAAGCTTATAGAACTCAATACAAACTGACGAGTAGGGGGAAACCATTGTGCTTTCTCACCCAGTGGTGAAATTGAACTTCATGCTTGTACAGATACACTCCTTTTATATAAGGAACAGAATAAATTTGGGAATTATCCCAAAGCAAGGTTTACCAATCCTCCCTCAAAATTCTTACATAGCAGGTTGCTAGGACAATGTTCATACAAACCAATACAATAAAGGCAGAAAAGAACCATGTCTGTGCCTGAGAAAATATTCAGTCTTTTGAAATTAAGATTGAGTTCCCTGGGCCCAGACTGTTCTAGTAGAAAATCTTCATCGCAGGCCTGTGAATTAATGTGTCCTTTTGTTTACTTTCTCTGTGAACGCTTCGCTGCTCGGTAAGAGCTAAGGAATAAATTGTGTCCCACCTGAAACTGCTTTATCACCAGACGCAGGTTTAAATGTAGGTTTGGGAGAGCCCAGAGCTTAGGTTCTCTAGCTGCTGGTTAAATATACTAACCATTATAATAGAATGTATCAGAAACATTTTGGCCTCCAGAGATATAGTGAGACAAAACAGAAAGGGATGATTTGAGAGTCAGTCAAGAATAAGAGCGTGAGCTGTAAATCTCAGTCTTTCATAGGCACCTATGTCAAGACTTTAGAGAGTCTTGACAGGTGTATCACAAGGAGAGTATATCCCAAGGAAGTCATATGAGGGATTGACAGGAAATAGGTATGTTCTGGAGATGGACACACACTCCTTGTTTTTGTAAAGGAACGATATCTTCTGAATCTTGACAATTTCAACTCAGAATTTTTCTACCAAAATTCAATTGTTCAAGAATTGCAGTATAACATTGAGTTACTGACCCAGTCCAGACACTAACATAGCATTATCTTAGAAATATTTGGGTTTTTTTTAATAGAGTAGTTTTCTGGAAAAGTTTCATTAGGATAGAAATGGGTTATGGGATTTCAGCAATAGTTTCTATGGGAAAACTTGAAATAAATATTCTTTTATGCCCATACATAGACCAGATTTTTTTAGAATTATCATTTTGAAAATAAAAGTATCAAATATTGATTTATTAGCACAAATACGACATTATTTTTACCGCCATAAATACTCTGTATTGCAACACAGATTGAAAATTATGTAAATAATCAGATTCTGCTATTTACATTGTCTTAAATTAGAGTCAGCTGAGATAGCTGGATTTTAACTAGTGTGACTGAAAGGAGAATCTCTTCTGGAATAGAAAGCTTTTATAGATAAGCAGAAATAGTCATCGGTTTAAAAGCCTAAGTAGGGGCTGAGCGCTTCAGGGAATTTGAAAAATTGCTGCCACACAGCCTGAGCACCTGACAGCTTGAACCACCCAAGCAAATGAGGTCTAGGGAATGGATATCCAACAAGTATAGAAAGGCAGCATGATCTTCAAAACGGGCCGTGTCAGGGAAGCAAGGAGTGACAGATTATGACACTCAAGCAACAGATCTTCACTGCCTGTTCCTCAGTCTTTGTTACATTATGGTGTTTCAATAGAGTAGAAAGTTAGATTCATAGAAGTACAAATTAGGATTGAAATTTACGGTCCTTACAATGATTTCTGTGAAGTTCTTAAAAAGAAAGAATCCCGAAAATGGCATTTGGGTTTGGTGATTTGGTCTTCGCAAATAGCAGGCAGATAAATGGTAAATAAATGGTAGATTTTATGGTAATGGGGCTTTTTGTGTTTGTTTTTTGTTTGTTTGTTTGTTTTTCTTCGTAATGATGAATACAATAATGATACTAGTACCTAATCTAG
Organism: Phoenicopterus ruber ruber; assembly: GCA_009819775.1. Lineage (NCBI taxonomy): Eukaryota > Metazoa > Chordata > Aves > Phoenicopteriformes > Phoenicopteridae > Phoenicopterus > Phoenicopterus ruber. Next base: position 32,204,653 of record CM020219.1, on the reverse strand, counting down.
TAACTAGTGGCCACAAATCTGATGCACCAGAATTCACTCTTAGAATATTAATATGTTTTCTGGTGTAGGTATGGGTAATTCTTCCGTAAGCTCCAAACAGAAAGCAGACTGTCTCAAAAAATACATGTATCTTTTAGTTCTAGTAGCAGAAGTACATGAGCAGATAAACAAAGTTTGTTCTTTTTCATGGTGCATTAATCTCTGCTAGCTTACACAGTCTCTGCCAGTTCTTGAATATCTGCATTCCTAAACTAGGCTTTACGAACATCATGAGGAACACATGCAGTGTAGTTGATGTTTGTCATCATCTGATTTATACATCATCAAAACCATGATGTAGGAGTGTCATGTTATGGTACTGTACTGTCACATTTAAAAGATGGATATTTTAAAAGATGAGTATTTTAGGATATTTGAAAAGATTTTATTAGAGTTCCCGTCTCTTAATTGATGAGTCAATTTTCCACATCCTGTTTAGAAGGAAAATTTGGGGATGTTGATGTAACATGATAAACTCAGTTTCGCACCCCACTTAGCAGAACTCCTTCTTATTCTTATGTTCTTACCTGTCAGATGATAGCATTATATGAAGAAATAGGAGTTGCAAACTGATAATTTAGGGTATCCACCAGTGTACTACCTGCTTCGTGGTTAGTTAGGGCATTTGCCACCTATTTTGTATTTTGAAAAGATAACTTTCTTTTAAAATGAGTTGCAGAAATGCAAATTAAAATATACTCATATAGTTGTGATGACACTTTTTCCATTTTGTTACAGTCTTCGCAATATTTTGTATTTTTCTTCAAGCATAATTTTGGAGACATTTAAATATGAGAGACGCTAAACTGTCATTTAAAAAAAGTGTTTTGGTGAAGCGCTGGAAGGCCTAAAAGACGCAAGCGAGAGGAGACAAATGAAGGGAACCAAAACTTTCTAGTTTCGCACAAAATATTTTTTTATAATTTTAATTGAAAGTTATTATAGTACTGGATTATTGACAGTGCGTACTAAGGGTACGAAGTCCTGGAAAATGAAGATTGTACAGTCTGCCGCATAGGTCACATTGGTAAGACATAATTTGCTTTTACATTATTTTATGCTGTAAAGATAAAAATGAGTAATGATCCAGAGATTCTGTAAGAGAATACAATTCCTTTAAAATCAATACAGCATAAAAATAAAAATAATATTCTGTTTCTAATGGGAAGAAATGCTGTTTTATAATTGCAGTATACAGTTGTATTCATTACAGACAACATGCCTTCTCCTTTAAAGTATTTTAAGAACTGTATAAGCCACTTTTAAGTTACCAAACCTGGGACCTCTTGTACAAAACTGTGCCATCACATCAGCATGTAAGTGCACTCTGCATAAAAAAGGATGGGGATTGATTTAGGCCGCACTACGGAGCCAACCCCAGGCTGAGAGTAGCTTTATTCTCTGCTTGTTTTCTCAGCTTTTTATTCATTTGCAATGAGGGAGTGTGGTGCTTTTTTGAAAATGACTCTCTTGATGAGGCCTCTGATTGTAAAGTACTTTCAAACTGGGAACTTCACCACCTTTGTTGCTGAGTGGATAACTTTTCCATTAAAAAATGTGAACCTGCTTTCCACCAGCCCCTTTCCTCCTCCTCATTATTGTTCATGTGCATCGAAAGTGACTTTCCGTACCAGACCGCTCATGGGAAGCTAGCAAAAAGGTGCCCACGTTCCAGTGCAACTGCATGATAGCAACCAGTATTTTCATTGCCGGATGGTACTAATAGCGGTTCTCTAAATGCAACTTGAGTATTTATCTAATCCACTTTATCTCTGCGGATCTCCTACAGGCTTCCCATCCCCAGTTTCCTCTTCTTACAATGCCTGTACACTGAGCATGCAGACACAAAACCATGCAATGAATTTTAGCCACCAAAGTAATTGCCTTAATGACAGACTTTTAGCGAGAATTTGTCCCCGGAAATGCTTTCATTTCCGAGCTTTTTTCCTTTTCCAAAGATACGCAAGAATACACCGTGTCGGTACAGACTACTACTCGCTGCCCACGGTACTTCCGCTCTTCTGATGCTTCTGCCCAGACTGAGCCCACGTTGACTTACGTTCTTGTGCTCTGTCAGAAGTAGAGCGATTTCCCTCCTCATGAAAACGGGATGTTTTTTTCTCATCATGATTTGGAATTTACCTCTCCTATACACTGACTGTTCTTCCTACGATACTATGGCTGTAGCTGTCAGATCTTCAAATCAATGGTAATTTACTAGTGAAAAAAAAGATAGATACTTAACATTTTAGCAAAAGTTTGGGCAATATTTAGCACTTGAGTGTTAAAGGAAGTGAGAATTCAAATTGTCAGCACTTAGCACTTTCATTCATATTCACTAATCTCAGGAAATTATGTCCTGAGAAACCAGTACATACTTAAAATTGAAACAGGCAGTTTAAAAAAGAGTCTGCATGGCATCATATTTTTCAGTATTCAAAGTAGAGATTGATTATTTTTCTTTTTCTCATTAGACTGGTGGTTGTATCTCTTAATAATTTATTGCCACTTTGTTTGCAGCATCCCAGGACAGAATCTCTCACAACTTATTATTGGAAGACATTACCAAACTCTGTCGAATTTGGATGTGAGATTATGTTATACATTATAAATTACAGCAGCAGATGTTCTTTTAAAAAGTTGTGGTTTCTTTAAATGATCTAGCTGATGCAACTCTTTGAGTCACCGTGGTGTGAGACAAAATTGATGACAGGCTGATTTAGTGGTGCACTTTTTAACCAACAGTATGAAGAGATTAGGAGGTTGTCAGAAAGATATCAAGAGGAGTAAAGGGATTAATTTCAAAAGTCATTTTAAATTAAAAACTAATGGGCAGTTTTCTTCGAAAACCCTTTAATAGCTGGAAGCAACTGCATGGAAAACCAGCCATAAAGAAAACTTTTCATTTAGTATTATTTTACTTTTTTTTCCTTAGGCAGACAATTTCTGGATGCCCAGTAGCCTGTTAATTTGTCTCAGAAAAATGTAACATGAACATTTCTTGGTGAACACATTAATCAGTTAAGTTTCTTAAATATTTCTTCATCCCTGAAAGCTTTAAACCTTAACAACAATAAAAGATATCTATCAAGTCAATGGACAGGAATATGTTTGGCTTGACAGACAAATATTTTAAATAAAATACGTAATTGTCATTTAAGAAATAGCAATGAAGATTGAAAACTACAATTAAAATCTTTTTAAAAAATCTATAGCAAAGTAAGTTAATGTGCAGGAAATGTTAATTAAAATATGTTTATAATTACAAAAGAAAAGAAGTTCTTAGAAAATGTTGGCATTGAAGATGAAATACAGATAGATTGACAACATGTGATGCAAGACAGTGAAGTTTCCAATATTGTAAACAAGCCATGCTTTGATAATAATATTGGAATTGTTAACCTGCAAGTCCAATATTATTTTCTGCAAGGAGAAGCTCTACCCAACCATTAAAAAAAGAAGACTAGGAACTGGCTGAGGATTTTATTCCTGTGTGATTCCATGTAGTGGCTTAAATTGCATGATTCATTGCCCCAGGCAGTACCCCAAGAACTAAAGTTGTTCAATTCTTTCCATTACAAGAACTATTTTTTTTCCTGTGTTCTAGCTTTGCCAAAATTTAGCAACCCTACCAGAATTCTACCCAATTTTCTACTTGAAATTTGACATTTCAGTGTTTTTCTTCAAGCTAATTTTATTTAATTATTTTTCTGTGCATACCTGCATGTGTATATTAAAAAAAACAAAAAACAAAAAACAAAAAACAAACAAGCAAAAAACAAGATGTAAAATAGAGCTGCTGTTTCTAAAATCGGTAGAAGGAAGAACCCCTACCCTGTTCTGTCCATGTTCAAAAAACTACTGTAGTCCATTTGTTTAGATGCTCGAGTGCAGAGCAGCTCATGGTCCTGTTAAGAGTAACAAGTAACTATAACATTTGATGTACAGATTGAAATTTGCCTGAGATTAAGGCAACTATGTAACATAGTTACAAGACTGTGAAAAAAATCTGGGTTCAGGTGCAACCAGAGGTCTTGTCTCTTGAGGTCTAACTCCAACAAGGAAAGCTACCTTTGCAAGCAATCATCTTCTTTGCTGCTGCAGCTGAGGGAACTGAGGACAGAATCCGGTCTTCCAGATCTCTGAATATTGTCCTCTTTTGGCTCCCAGGCAATATGGGGGGGAGGTGGGTATGATCTCACTCAAGTAAGCATTTGCACAGAATATACAGAAATATAGCCAAGAAGAGGAAGAAGGTAGCAGAAGCTTGAACAACGCATTTACAGAGGGGAAAAGGATCAGTATGAATATACGGATGGTTGCAAAGGGAGGTCTGAAGGAAGAAGTGGGATTTGGGGGGTAACCAGGAAAAAACAAGGAGAGGAATGAGACACAAAGGCAGAGTAGTCTGATCATTAGGTTCTAGAATAAGGTTGAAAACAGGAGTCCAATAAGTCTTGTATGGACTGAAGTTATTCACTACATACACGGACCAGGGTTGGTCCACATAAAGAGTAGTTACTGAGTTGACTTCTGATATCAGAAACTCCATAGTTCTAGAAGTCTTCTTCTAGACATGAAGGTCCAAACTTTTTTATTCAAAAATGTTCTAAACATATTAGTTTTCTTAGTTAATGAATCAAAATAACTAAAGATATTGTATTTCCTAAAATACCGCAATTAATACTGCAAATAATAGATGCATTATGACACAGTCTTTCACTAGATGATCATCTCCTATTTCTTCCAGAGTAGTTGCATCTTTTCCAGTTAAACCAATAATTTCTCTGTGCCCCAGGTTCTCACCCACAGAGTAGGGATAATAACACCATCTATCCTCACAGAGCTTTGTGAAGATAAATCCATTAACTTTTTATAGCATTCAGATGCTGTAGTAAGCATACCAAAATACTGACGAAGAAATCTGTAATACTGTGGTGAATACTAAAAAAAGAGAGATCACACTTTGAATAACTAGTCAAATATTGAATAACTAATCATTCATTAAAAGAGGCAGAGACTGTACAAAAATAGACAGGCTCAAGTAAAGAAACACCATCATGATACACGCATAAAGGGGCTGAATTAACATTGCTTGAGCTATATTAGTTTTAGCATTAGAAGAGTTTGATTTCATATGTATAGTGTCCTTTTATAACCTCCAGGGTATTATTCTATAGCTCTGTCTCTATATGAAGAACATATATGACCCACAATAGTAGAGTAAATGTTTTGAAATCTTCCTTTTACTTATGTTCACAACATATTCCCTTGAGTCTGGAAAGGACTGTTTCTCTGATTTTACTTGTTTAAAGTTGCGTATGAATATTCTATAAAGCACAAAAATTAGCCTGGCCTTCCATTTCCAGCTTTTATTTTATTCATCAGATCACACTTCATTCTCTGTTTGCCCCTATTTTAAAGGAGTGAAATGAAGTAATGTGCAAAAGAAAATAAAGAGTTGAAAGATAAAGTACTAATACTCAGTAAGGAACAGCCACAGGGGAATTGTAAAGTATTCCCTGCGCATTACATAGGAAGTGATGTAATGCATTGTGTTCTAGTCCGTAGTGTATATAACAGCAAAGAAAAAGGGAGAGTGAGCAGTAGGCTTATTTGTCTGTATGCCTGTGCCCTATGCTTAAACACAAAGGATGGTAAAGTGTACCATTAAGCATGTTTGAAGTGATGCAGCTGGAAGCAGAGTAGTGCTCTTTCTAATAATATATCTGTATTCCTACAATTATCTTCCTCAGCCTACCCCGACTGCCATGCAGCAGCTACAGCGGCTCTTTGAAGTTTTCATTAATGCAGGATTTAGCAAACTTACTTGCTATAAATTCTGCCGTTCTTTATTTTATGTTTATATAATGCAACCTCTTTTGCATCTTGCCACAATTCACCACAAAGGGAAAGTAGATGATTGCAGCATGAAAGCAAGCATCATCTTTTAGTTCACTAACCAAGAGATCGAACTATTTAGATCTCAATATTCCTTATTCGCATTCAGATTACAGTGTAGTGGGGTAATAAATAGGACTTTCAAATATTGTGGCAGGATACATGCTCTCCCACCCATTATACCTCCCAGGGTGCTCCTGTATGGCTGTCCCCTACGCTGTGCTGTTAACCACACCAAAGCAGAGGTTGTGCTACCTCCAGAAACATTCTCAGAGTCATGAATGGGCTCAGGACCCCCCAGCCCATGCTGTGCCATTAACCCCCACCAATGACACTACTATCATTACCATTCACTGTTCTTGATACTTCTATACCACCTGACTGCCCATACTGCACAGTATTTTTCAGCACTCATCATCCAAGTGCTGTAAAACCCACCATCCAAGTGCTTCAAAAATATATATAAAATTATATATGTGTATATATATGCTCCCACACTACCCACAAAGGAGTAGCAGAGCCGTAGGCAGGCAAAACCGAGACAGCCAAGACGGAGTGACTGAGTGGAAGGCTGGGATGGGTAAGAGTCCAGAATAGAGAGTCTGCTTGAAAGCAGAGATCAGATGTAGTCATGGGCTGGGTAAATCCTTGGCCATAACCAGTCTGTGGTCAGAGCATTCTTATTCCTGTACTTGCCACAAATCTATCTGGTATCACTTAACAGGACTGAAACCTTCATCCCATGCCTGGCAATAAGACTTAGAAATAGGTCCTCTGTTAACTTTGCCACTGATAGAATAAGTTTAAAATTTCAAGTACTGTAGGTAGTCCTAAAACTTGCATCAGGGCCGTTATAAAATCCAGATACTCAAAATACTGTCAGCAGTGACTCTGAAGAGTTTGAGCTATGATGCAGCCATATCGGTCTGTTGAATGTTTTGTATGGAAATTTAGTGCATTGTGTCCTCTACTTGAGGTTGTCTAGTCTAAGCCCTAATGGACATAAAATATAATGTGATAAATTTGTCCTCAATAGCTGATATGCGACCATCTTTCAGGGTGCAGAGGCACAAGGGGGTCAAGTGTGTACATGTGTATAAGACCTAACACTTTAGACCTACCACAAAGGCCTACACATTAAAAAGCAGGACCTACAAATCACAGAATCTGCATTTAATTTAAAACTGCTTACTCGGGTATTCGACTATAAGATCTATGGCAACTGGCATTTTCTAGGGACACGACATCACTCTGTTTCACAGGTGATGTGTATGTATTTGATTAGGACCTTAGCAGACATATCCCCAGAAAAAAGAAAGAAGATAATAAAAAAATTAATCTGTGCTTTCTTAATGTGACAGTGCTCTTTAAAGGATAATATAAGCTGTTTTTTCAAATAGTATATGACAGAAACAGATCCAAATGGAGTTTATTAGGGAACATACTGTTCCTTAAAGGTTCCCACAATTCAGGTATAGAGACATTTTCCATTCTTTTAAAAATTTAGTTGGGGGTAGAGGGGCTGTGGGTTTCCAATTTGTTTGTTATGCTCGGAATAGGTGCAAGAGAGAGAACAAAGAAACCTGCTGTTTTACATTTGTCTGAGCACGTTCAGTGTAACCTTTTTCGCAGAATTTTCAGTACTCTCAGATTAAGCTAAATCCTTACGTATTTAACAAAAAAATGACATGGTTTAACTCCTGAGCGGTCAGTAAGAATCATGGGTTCAACTCTGAAATCTTGGTAGCTACTTTTCTATAATTCAAGTGACCCTTATCGCCCCTGCTAGACCTGCTCTGCTGGGAATGTTATCCCATAATCAATACACAAAGCAACAAGAGTAGGTGATAGCAACTGGGGATCTGTTTCTCTAATCATAGACCCACTTGTGAAAAAATGTTTGTGGAAAACGAAAGATATCGAGTCCAAGAGGACAAGAAATGAGGATCTGATCAGATTCTGCATCCAAAGCAAGGATTGTGTCTTGAGCATCTTCCTAGCCTAGTTTTAGCAATCAATTTCAGGTAATCAGCAACAGCAGTTCGGTAAGTCTACAGTAAAATAGGATGCTATAGCACGTTTTCTGCTCAGAAACAGTAATTCTCCCTCAACTGGGTTTTAAATGTCTTCCTAGTCCTGACATAATCCTAGCTGCAGGCTTTGTTGAACCAACTGGTGTTTATTTTGAAACTGACATCTTAATTCCAGTAATCTGACTGCTCGTTGTAGGTCATTATCTCACCAGCAACGTACTGACCACTATACAAAGAGGTGGAAAGGGTAAAGAACCTTTAACTGATATGTTAAAAGTCATGCAGTTTGGTTTGAATTACTGTGAAAGTTGTATTCGTGTTTCTGTTTTCCACCCCACTCATCAGTTGTTTGTAACTATGCTAGAAAAGATTCTCTCCTGGCTGGAGCCCAGCAGATTGGTGCTCAGCTTGAGAGGAACAGTATTATTTAACTTTGAAAATATTTATTGATTCATGTTTTAATTAGCAGTAAAAAGCATTTTGTTTATTTTCAGAACATTTTCCCCCTCACATTTAAGGGCAAATTCTACTCGTTTTGTGTTTCACTTGCATAAAGGTGACATTTTCATAGATGCTTGCTTGGCACAAGGCAGAATCATGTACTTGGTATCCTGCCCTTGCTTTTTGGAAGATCCAGAATTGGCAGCTATGGTTATGCGTAGGGGGTTTTTGCTCTCTCTATAGTTTGCTACCCAGATCAAATATGGAAATTTTTAACCCATATTTTGTGGGTTTATTGCATTTTTGCATTTGTAGGTGTTTTTCCTGTAATATGCTTTGTTCTGACATTTAAACACGGAACAGATATGTTTTAAATGCTTATGCTTAAAATACCATTCATCATGTTTCTAAGTTTGTACAGCGCATTCCAATGAATAGTTAACATTTTGGCTCCCAAAATAATCTCTACAAAGCACCATTTGATGGAGAAGCCAGGAAAAATGGTGGCAAGTAAATCCAGGTTTAAATGATCCTGCGTTCCGATCCAGAATCATGCATCTTGTCTATCTCAGCAGCATTCAGATTAGGAACTTTTAACAATGTCACTAATGTTACTGGTACTTGCAATGAATATCAAGTACCGATAGAGAGTATTAATTATTATCATTGCAGCCTTGAAAGTTGAAGCAATGTTATATTATAACACAAATGCTTCAAGCATCCAACGCTGCTTCTAAAACAGTAGAGCTGGGCAAAATATTCATGAGGAAGGCATTATTTATTTGTTTTCAACAACAACAACAAAATCTATTTTCTAATCTGCAATTGATTTAGAGGAAGATAATGACATTTTCAAAGTAGTGAAATTTCATTATTCATGATGCAGTTATTTACAGAAACTTGAGAAATGTGTCCTTTCATACCCATATCTTCACGTGAATTTTTTAAAAAACTTAATGAACTATATGGACAGTGGGAGCTAGGAAGTTTTTGCACATTAGAGTCGTTCTTATCAGATAAATATTTTTAACCATTCTTTATGTACTGGGAAACTGATGCTCAGACAAGTGAAGGCATGTGCTCTGTATATCACAAGTCTGAACACTTTCAAACACGCTCTGATGTTTTGTGTTGTGCTGTTGCAGTCCACAGCTGACTATCTTGTTTCTTTGCTGATTGTTTCCAATGCAGAAGAGATAAAAGAAAAGTTAATATGTATGCCCACTCCTCAATTTGTGCTCTCCAAACCACAACGTGCCGCATTAACTCATTGATGGCTGTTTAAATACATATATTAGGACGTGAAATGCAAGGCTCCATTTCGCTGACCAACCCCCCGACAGGGTGTCAATCTCTAGCAGAGAAACAGAGCAGATAACTAGGGGTGATAATGTCTTATATTGTCTTGCCGTGAATTATCAGAGCTTTTCTGGAAGTGCCCTCTCAGCTAACTTTAGTCAAATGAAAATTAAACATCTGGTTTAAGGTAATTGTCTAGGCTCCCTCTGTCATCGCCTGGATGGCAGATGCCTTCACAGAGGGAGTGATCCCTTTCACCTCGGGACAGGATGAAATGGCCCTCAGTGGTTCCTTCCTTTCTCCATTGCTGTAAAAAGGAACACGGGTGACAACACAAGGCTTGCCTGGACAACTCTTTACATAGCAGATGTTAGGTGAGCTGAACACCACACTCAGGGTGTCTGCGGAGGAGTTCCAGCAACCCTGGGTGGGCATTTAAGAAATTACTGTCCTCAAGTGCCCATTTACAGGAAAGGATTCGCTCAGTAGCAACGATGCCGGAATGGCTCGTACGTCTTCTCCGCCATCACTGCAACTTACTACGAGAGAATCCAGGGTGCTTGATGCCAGTCTTCAGAGCTCCTATACTCATAAACAGTGATCTAATTGTCCAGTAATACCTTTTAACTCATAGAATTAGCCAGAGGTTTTCAGCACTTTGGGAAAAGAGTTTGTGAGTTTGAGTTAATTCATGTATATATTAGTTTCATTTTGACCCACTGGTGAGAATCCCTGTAAAACAAATCAGCCCACTCAAAATTCTTTAAATTCAATTTATATTTCTTTTTCATAGACAGTTTTTACACTTCAGAGAAAAAAGAAAAAAGAACGTTGTTAGTTTCCTTACCAGCAGGACAATAACTCCTCTCAAGGCTTTCTCTTGCTCATCTCCCCACTTCAACCTCAGATATTTCTAACATTCTGTCACTACCTTTGTCTAGCAGAGAGGTTCCAAAACTGCCATTCAAAGTGTTTCTCTCCCCACAGATGGGAGCAGATCTATTATCCATAGCATCACCAATCTTTGTCAGCCAATCTGTCAGCTATGAAGTCATAAATTATAGCATCCAAAAATTCTTTCTGTTCATACTTTTTCACTATTATTTTAAAAAATATTTTAAAAATATTTATTTCAATCAAAATACATAAAAATCTGAATTTAACACTTCTTGCAGTGGAATTCCTCTTATTCTACCATAAATCTCTAATGGTGGTGATGGAATGGCATAATCATGGGGATTAGAGCACATATTACTAGAAACAAATACTACCACTTGTGAGAGTTACAGTTTCCTCTAAGCAAAAAGAGTTTACATGTGACAAAGGGTTATTTCAGATCTTCGAAAGATTTGTAGTCATGCTGTGTAATTCCGTGCAGTTGCACATCTAATAAACACAAAGAGAACAAGCGATGTTAACCTGCAGGCCTATACAGGCACTGGTTCCGTTAGTGTCAAAAGTTTATATTGTTACTGCTGGCTTTCCTGGAAAGGATCTTCAGGATCACGGAGTCCAGTATGCCGCCACCACGCAGACAAGCATTATATATGTGTACATTTATCAAGCCCTTAAAACCAGCTAAGCAGCTTGCCTGCAGTGCAGGCAGGCTGTTCTTGATGTTCACACGTGCTCCTGAGTTGGTTGGGACGTCTACCTGAACTTCATCTGTCTACACTAATCAAGGCAATCTCTAATTAATCCATTCCTGTAAGATCCACCCCAATCATCCCAGTAGTTCTCTTCACTGGTCTCGGTATGAGTTGATCTTCAGTGACTATGGATGACCACAACTACATACAGTAGTAAAATAATCCTACCAGATTCTTGTGCAATGGCATTAGCAGGTACATGGCTCTTCTGGAAATACCTTGATTAATCCAAAGTTAGTAGAGGATTGCATTTGCTTTTTTCTCTATCTCTTGGCAAAGAATATGAATCAATTAAACCTAACAAGTCCTTCTCTTCCTCTAATTTTTCCAGATAATGATTCCTCATATACATTTCATTACATTTCTCTAGTTTCACTCCTTAGTATCTTGATGTCTTTCTGTGGAACATTTTGCTTATGACTCTCTGGTTTGTGTCACTGGCAAATTTCAAAACCAATTTTTTTTTTTTTTCCGCTCAGCGTTATTAATGAAAATGCTGAGTGGCATCAGATCCCACACCCGTCCCAGGGAAAACTGGTAATCTGTTAGTTTAACTGCTTGTTTTCAGTGCAACCCATTCTTTTCTCTCTTTTAGCAATCCTACATCTCTTTTACTCATTTTCCTGTTATTGTGTCTCTCTAGTTAAGTTAATCACTAGTTAAGTTAACCTCTGATGGTTTACATAACCTGCTACATTTCTACATGAAAATGAGTGTGATGATGGCTTTGTCGAAATGCAGTGGCTCGAAGAAAGTCTGCACTGTTCTTGTGTCCTCTGAGCCTTAATTGTTTTCTAGCCTTCTGTCCTAGAAGCCCTTGGTCCTTTGTTTTTCTTCCTCTACATTCTCTTTTTCCATCATCTTCCATATCATTCTCATTTGACCTCTTTCACTGTTCCAGAGTGCTAAATTCTGTCTTCTCAGTCTTTTCTTCCCGATCCTATTCACTTTTCTCTTCCAAGCCAAACTCCAGACTTTGCCTTGGAGGCAAAGGAGGGAGGGAAGGAAGACAGCAGAACAGAAATAATGAATATAAACAGACATGTAGGAAAAATATTGAAATGTAAAAAAAAAAAACCCAACTTTTTAATGTCAGAGAGAAACAAATTTTTCACCAAATTTCTTTTCTGACATTGGTGATACCTGACTTCTGTTCATGAGGTGATATACCTGAAGACTGCATGTGTTCAAGATCCTTTAAGAGTGTGATCAGCTCCTTGTGGCACAAGTATTCTAGGACTACGATAACTTTATCAATTTTAGGTCATTTATAAAGAATCATAAATGTTATAAAAATTCTGAAAAAAATATTTTTCTGGCTATTTCTTAAGTCTGTGAATCTTTGGCCTCTTGGATTTACACATTGAAGAAAAAAAAAATACCAATTGACAATTGTCTGCATATATATAGAGAGAGGCAATGCTTACATGTATAGGCATATATATATGCACACACATATACATACATATATATGTATACAAATCTATGATATTCCTAAACCAGTCACTCTGAAACAGTTAGCATGTATAATGCATATTTCCATGAGGTGTCACACAGCATTCAGAGAACTAGACTACTATATAATTCACAGCTCTGAAAGATTATGTGGCCAAAGAAAGAAAAGATCAACTCCATCGTGACTTTTAAAATTTAATTTATTTATATGTTGAATACAGTTGCAGTATTAAAGCCCCAGCCTCTGTAAGGATATTTTGAATATGAGTACATTAAAGATAGTTCAAGTAAAATATCGGTGAAATGTATGGTTATCAAGAAGACACTTCGGAAATTGTGTCTCTTTTCTGCTACCAGTAACGCCATTGGAACAGTCAGTGAACTGGGTTGTTTTATGTAATAGAGGAGGAATCATTTTACTGTGTAATTCAGGATTCTAGTTTAAATACAACACTGTAGATGAGCTGGTCTGTAGTTGGAGGAAACCTCCAGGGTAGCCACTGCTCTCTCCTTTTGTTACTGAAACAACAGCTGAAAACACCTGAACCTTCAGGGTTAAATAGAAAAGCACGGCATTGACAGTGGAACCCCTTATTCTGAAACATATTCCATGCAATGTTCTAACAGGAGGATTCTCCTGAACTTCAAGGCATTAAATGTATTAACTCGAAACTTCTCAGAGGCATGCAAATGAAGGTTGCTGCTGTAATTGGGAGAAGATTTCATGTATATGATTTAGGTAATTTTGTATTTCTATTACACAGTCAATATATTTATTGTGGTTTCTTTTGAATTAGAAACATCTGATTAACACGATATAAGTTAAAATAATTTTAGCCAGTGTAGAACATTTGGAGGAGTACCTGTATTCATTCTCAAAGGATGAAAGAGGGGACTGAGAACATCACACGATGGCACTGGACTACTGTAGCATGATTGTACCATAGAAGTGTGAATCAAATGGAAGGTATGGAAACATTTTGAACTTCCACTGAACTATAATCTGAAAGCCTTGGCTTACAAATACATGTGAAAATTCTGTTTTGCAATAAACAAAATATAACCTTTTCCAAAGGACAAAAAAAAACATGGAAAAGAAAGAACATGCAATATACCCATGTTACCAAAAAAAGCATGATTTATTTGTTACTAAATATATGACAATTCTTTCAACAAAGTTTCAGCCTTACATTTATTATTACCAATGCCTGTAATCTCTGTGGAACAAAAGTTGGATGGTAAAGCTAGAACACCAATATGAAATTTAAACCCCATGTTTTCTAAAAAGAAATTCACCGAGTCCTACTAACTTTGGACTCAGGTGAGTGCAGATATTCACCAAAGGAGAACATTTGTACCTTAACTGAGCTTTAGGTCTTTTCTCTCAATTTTGCTAATATTTTTCACCCACATTTTCTTTCCATTTAATTCCTAACTAAAAACTAAAATTTATAATTGTCTAGTTTATAATCAAGCTGCCACAGGATTTGGTTATTATTATCAAAGCTAGGATTTACTTTATAAGGTTTCCTGTCTACTGTATGTCTTTTCAGGATTTCTATTGTATTTTGTACAGTTCATGCTGACAAGATCTCTGTTTGGGGGAGAACTGGGCCAAAAAGACATTCTTCTTGATAAAGAAGGCATATCTAAAGATGTTATTTCATTCTGAAATATAGCCATACATGAAATACAGAATTTTGGATATTCACAGAAGTCGATAATCAAAATTGTTTAATTTTTATTTTAGAAGTATTTAAGTAAATTTATATTCTGGACCTACCCCTACATTTGGAATGTCACATCAGCTTTTACTACCTTATCCCTAACCATTTCTTCAAAGTCTTCATTATTTTATTAGAATATTTATTATTATGTTCATTGAAAGGCAGCTATTTAATAATATCAATTAGCATGTCTTCCAGCACAAAAGATGAAACCATCTTTAAAAGAAGAAACCTACTTCTATTCAGTTGCAGTAGTCTTAAAAAGAACTAACTTCTTCCTCCATCTATACATTAGATATATGTTTGGAAAATGCTGAAAGAAAGAACACAATGTTTACTCTCTTCTTTTTTTTCTTTTCCCATTACATTTTTTTTCTGAGATTGTGTGAAAATTCATGCTATCTGGTATATCTAATACAGTCAATTAATTCTAGAGAAGCCAAAAATTATGTTGGTCATCTCTCTTTCTTCCCTCTTTGTAAATAAAATCTCATTTTAAGTCAAAACTTTCCATTTTTTAAAAGTAGTGATTTAGTTTTCATATCAATATAGCATAATTCAGAATACTTCTCAGCATTCCCACAGTGAATGCAGAAATATGTCTTGAGTTAGTCCATAAATGCCCTCTGGTGACTATCTCCAAAAATGCAAGCATTTTTTCCTTTGATATTACTTTTTTCAATACCCAGTACAGCAGTTCAGCCAACTAATGTTGAAATCATAACAGAAAATAAGCAAACAGCAATTTCAGAGATCATACTCCTATGCTTAGTAGGCTTTCTTTAAGTTCTGTTTTGTTTCTCAAGCCTGAGCTTTTAAGGGAAGCAATGGCAATGCTAACCTGATCCAACTCTTAGTTTCCATGATCTTAAAATTCTCTTACAAGATATATATGATAGATAACTTTATTTTATTTAAAGAACAATTTAAATAGAGATAAGGCCAACAGATCAAAGGGAACGCAACGTTGAGAATTTAGAAATCAGGAAAATTGTTCCTAAATTAAACATAAAAACATTTTGGAACTATAAAAAGACTTATGTAAAGGTCAGATTGGTAAATCGAACTGAAACCGGTCTCCTTAAAATTTTAGGTCAACTACAAAATTATTTGCACAGATTAGAGCCTATTAGTTCTTTCTCTAACTAATAAATTTCAGTATATATTATAAATCACTGGTTTTTAGGTTGTGACAAAATTACTGAATTTGCTGCCATTTCATCACCTGTACACAGTGAACAGTTAAGTTATAGTTTGTTCATACGGCACTGTTCGGACTTCATCTCCTGGATTTTATCAATCTGATATAAATAAAGAATTGAAAATTTCATTTGAAAAGACTGTGGAGTTGATAGAAAACTCTCTAGCTTATAAATATGCACTGCATTCCATTTGATTTGCTCACACAATTGGAAATTTTCCTGAGAATGTTTCCTCTAGTTGACATCTTGTTCAAGTCTGTTCTAGCAAAATTTCTGGGAGAAGGTCAAGATAAGCTTTCCCAGTTTAAAAAGTCTGAAGATGCACAGAGTGAAGGCAATGGCTCAGAACTGTCAGTTGTTAAGAAAACTAAGAATTTTAGAGCTTGGAAAGGTAAGGGTAGCAAATACGTCACTACCCACTGAAATGAACCTGATGAACAAAAAATGTAATTTACTGTCCCAGTTCCCACAAGTCAATGGGACATTGAGTAGAATGTATCAGGCCAATAAATACGTACATGTTTCATGCTTACATTAGAAACATTCTAATCAAACACTGCATGCCCTAATACAAAATAAAACAATTCAAGTTACTCTATCCTCATTGACTATTTTTCCCTGGGAAATACAAAAGGCTTTACATTTACTGAAACTAAAGATAGTCTGATTGCATCCAGAAACATTCCAGCAATGAGTTCAGGGAATGATTGAGTTGGTTTGAGCCAAAATTTTTGTATTGAAAGATAATCTCAAACTTTAAGTCTTAAACTCACTACAATAACACAAGCTACCGTGATAGAATAAATACATAAACAAAAAAAAAAATCACATCTTACATTTCAATTCTATGTGGGGAACCTGGCCAAGAACAAAGTATTGTTTTTCTGTGAGTTAACAAAGAAATGCTCATCTTTTACAATGCTCTGATAATATACCTAGAGAATAACAGCATGCAACATTCACATTGAGTACTGATTTGATTTCCTACATTATCTCAAATGCATCGTTAAACAGGGAAAATCATGTCTTAATAAAGACATCCTAGCTGTGTCAACAACTTCGTCTTAAGAAAAAAGAGTTTGATTTGTGCTGTGTGTGACAATATGCCAAATCATGAGGTTTCCTAAATTACAAGCAGATTTACTGTACTCAAAGTGTTCATAAAACCAAATATGTCCAGACAACTAATTTCCTTCACCAAACATAAGCACTGTCATGAGAGAGCACAAAAGGGAGCCATTGGTTCCAACAACAGCACTCAAAGGAAACCCCCCAAAACCAACCTGTGCCTATACTACTGTAAGTACAAGTGGTAACGTAGATGGTTTATGTTAACTTTCACTAGTTTAGAAGTTGGTTAAATTACCAAAAGGGCTCAATAAACCTTAGCGTTGATTGAAAAACAAAATATTGGTGGTTTAAGTGCCCCATGACTGTTCCTTGGACTAAGAAATAAGATTTATTTACTGTAGGATTTTCCATGTTATCTGGTGTCGGTGACTTGGGATGCTGGAATAGGTTCAGCGTTTGTGGGGGAGACAATTGTAATACACAAGTAGGTAGGTAGAGAGATCTCTCAATCTTCCAAATGCACATAAAAGTAGCTTCTGTAAACATGAATTTTACCACTGTCGTCTTCTTCATCTTCCCTTAGTTTCTCACTTTTTAGCTAAATTTGCAAGTTTTATCAATTTCTTTGTAAGATGTTTGCAGTTTCTATAATATCCTATCTTTTTACCACATATCTACCTTAGTGCGATGCTGATAAATAATAGTGCTTATTAGATACGGCAGGTGGAATGAAAACGTTCCATGTAGACTGTAGCCCCTGGAAATGGTCAATAGCTTTATTTTTACATTCAATGTATTTTTGGTGTTGCTGGTGGCATTGTTATAGACAAAGGAACCCTGCCCAGTATGAATACCATACTTTTATCAAGATGAATCTGGAATGCTTCCTAGGTTATACATCTGCTTGCTCCATCTAATTTACATATCAGAAGATATGCTGACCAGGGGATATGGAGAGTAATTATATGTATTACAAGTTGTTAGGCTACTATTTCTACAACTGCCAAAGACTCATCACCACCACCCCCTAAATCTAAATAGGCTTCTGGTTAGCTGGCTGTCAGAAGCAAGTTAGAATGCTCGTGTGCCAGATACGACTAGCTGTACTGTGTTTACGTGCTATCATGGACATATTGCAAGACTTGTCACAGGCTAAACATTTTGCCACTGACTAGAGGACAATAGCTTTTAAACATTCTAACATTATACGTTGCACTTAGGATTCTTTATCCTTTTTTAACAATTTCCCATTTCTTTATTAATTGTTTTTCATAAGCCGTGTTCATCTTGTAAATGAGCTCTGGACAAAAGCAGTGGTAGAGACAGATTGAAAATAAACGGGTTGCCTTTAAGGGACAGAGTCTCTTCTTACAGTGCTCCTGTCTGGCCCAAACGTGCAGGGACAGTGTCAAAACAGCAAAACGCCACTATGTTTGTTCGTACTGTGGTTCGTAAGTGAAGTGGCGTATTATAGTAAGGCCGACACTGGAGCAAGCCACCTAAGTTTTGCTACTATGAATGTGGCTTGATACGCATCCAACAATGAAGAGAATAATTACTGAGTAGTATAATAGCTTATACCTTAGTTTTCAAGACCTTTAAATCATTTGTCTGAATTTCAGCTATCGATTGGTATCCACCAGTACTCAGGCCAATTACTAGAGAAGAGCGAGGTTTCAAATGTTTCCCTGGAGAATCCGATACAAAGCTTGGTTCTTCTTTCTTCATCCTCCCCCAACAGCAATGATGAAACATTAGCCCAAGACTTTTATACACACATAGAGTAAGTGTATAATATGGTGTCAGATCCAGAATGTTTAAAAAAAGATTAGCAGGGAACATGTAGTGGTAAGTAAGTGGATGTACTGCTCAGCAGTCAATGCATTTAAGAGGCAGCCTGTCACTGCGAAGTGGAGAGAAGAAGAACACCTTGGTGCATCCAGTTAAACATGCACTTGTATATAAACCTTATGGCATCGATCTGAATTTGCACTGTACTCCATACTTGGTCAAAATTCTGCTTGCTACTGACTAACTGAGAAACGTAAAATTAAAATTCTCTGTCACAGATTTTCAGAAGTGTCCAGACAGGGCCAGTCCATTATTTTTTAATGGAGATGCACTGGATAATTTTAGTATCAGCAGCTCAGCAGAAGGCACTGCTCCATCTACTCACCCACCCAGGTGTTGCACGCTGCCTTCAGAGCAGTAGGACACTAAAATTGTCCTTAACTGCCCTTTAAAGGAGTAGTAAGAAATGTGAGGTGTCAAGCAGAAATGCAGGAGACCTTTTATGTCCATGCTCTCGAAGAGATCAGGGTAAAGTTTACCCCAGGTCTGGGTTCAGATCAGAGTCTACCATTTGATTTGACACAGCCATACTGAGATTTCTTTGCTTGTTAAATGTGCACGCTCAAAAAAGCATTTCTGGAAAAGAGGTTTCCTCAACGATGTGTTAATATATGTACCTAAGCTAATGTTCTAAACTTCAGTAGCTACTTTTGAAAAATGGTCTTTATCTTCAGAAGTGTTTATGGAAATGTTTCAAGTTAGTAGCTTTGGCTTGTGCAAAGTGAATCCCAGTAATAAGCGTGACGAAAAGCCCCATAACTATGATTTTGTATGAAACAGTAGCCAATATTGAAACCTTTATTAGGGGTGATACCGTACAGCTAGAAAACTTTCATTCATGTCATTTAGGCTCTCATCTGCCTTTATCTGAACAAAATGACTTTTACACAAAACGTTTATGTCAGTTGTTTAGCATTATATAATTTGTTTCAAATCATACCTAATCATCTAATTTCTCCATACCAGTTGTGAAACGCGCACAGGCACCCAAAGAGAAGACATAGCATTATGTTCGTAAATGAAAAATGTTTTGAATACTTAGGTCAAAAGAAAAAACAGATAAATTCAACAATGAATTCATTTTATTCATTTTTTTTAAATTAACTTCAGTAATGAGAAATCAGTACAGAACTGTCAGAGCCAAAGTTTTCCAAAAGCTCAGAGTCCTGATGACATCAGAAAGGAACTGAGATTGCACTCTACGGTAGGGAAAGAATTCCTTGTTTATTCTGCAAGTCACCATGCCTCTCTTTTTTCTTATTTCATCCTTTCTTTATATACATGAAGAGATTATGGATGTGATCCTCCTGTCACTCATACTGGTGATGTGATACGACTGATTATGATGTAAAAGAAAATTTGAGGACTCTACACAGTCTTTGGATCAAATGTAGCTATATAGCTCCCATAAAGGTTCTGTAACCTGCAGGTTCACCAGCTTTTCTCCTTCTTGTTTTTCCTTATTAAATACGGTCTTTAAACATATCAAGTGTTCAGTGTTGCCATGTGATCTTGTATCAGTACGACATCCAGCTTCCAGAGTGGCATTTCATTTTAGAAGCTAAGAAAATATAAACTTTAATTTCCTCAGCCAAAACGTCTTGGAATTTGAGTTAACCGAATGTTGGATGTTAGCAGAAATATATAAATTTAAACAGCTACCAATAATGCAGAACTGTGCTTGCAGTATTGCAGCTAACAAGAGATTTTAGCTTCTCTATTAGCTATTTCTATTTATAGCTCTTTTATTAGCTATCACAAGAGATTATTAAATGTACTACCTACATTATTTGAGAACCATCCGATATGAGTAATTGTATTCATTAATCTTTGAATTGCACAATATTAAGCTAAAAATATTAGCATCTCAGTCTGGAAATGGAATTTGGTTTTGCAGGTGACAAATACATTTTAATGGCTAAAGTGCCAACAGTTAAAGAGAGCTTTTTTCTGACTGTACAGATTTATTTTTATTCTTCAATAAATAAAATGAAATAAAATAAAAAAATAATTAGCTACAAAAATTAGATAAAATATTACAGTGTTATTTTCTGTGACCATGATTCTATTCCATGATTGTATTCCAGGAGCAACTTATTATGCATTATCTTACCGTAATCTTTTCTTTTAATTTTTCTTTAGATAAATTGTTCACAAGGCTTAATAAGACTTAATGGAAATGATTCTTGAGTTACATTAGAAAGTTCCATAGCTGTATTTAACTAAATCCTCTTAACCCCCCCCAGCACTACAGATTTGTTAACTATGGTCTCAGCACAGTTTTAGGAAGATTTCTTCTTTATTTTTGAGAGAGTAAATTGGCCCACTATCCATACTCTGGTAAGAAATTGAATTGTACTGAACTTTTACAGGATATGTGCATTAGTCCGAATAGCTAAAGAGCTGTAAACACCGCTGATGACTTACTAAGTGCTTGTTTGGGATATGTGCAAAAGAGAATAGTTGTATATTTTTTCATGACAGCGATATCTAAAATGTAATGTTGTTTATGTTAGTATAATGCGATCGGTACGCATTACAGATGTAAAATGGCTGTTGTTAAAAACATGCATTTACAGGTGTACAGTGTCCTAAGAATGAGACGGGCTGAGACCATTCTGCTGGTGCAGACTATAATAAGAGGAATTACCTTTCCTCCTTCTCCGTTTCCTTACCAAATCTTTGCCGTATCTCAATTCATTTCCACGTAAAGCATATAATGCACTTTTATATATGTATAGATATGTACCTACTTCTTCAATGAATAAAACGTAAGATCTGATCACTTGAGAGAATGGAATACTTTAATTCCAGCATTTTAGCGGTGTTAAAATACTAAGAAACATCTGGAAGAACAGATAAAAAGAGATAAATGTTTAGCTTTGTTATGGGTAACACACTAACATACGATTAGGTTGTAATGGTTGTAACTTAACAAAACTGTTGTATGAAATATTTTGTTTAGCATTCATTAAAAACTGCTAATGTACTTGTGGTTTTTCATGGACTATATTTTTATGCATATTATTAGTGGAATACAAATATGCAAAAAAGCAAACAGTTTGGTGTTATAATGTGAAAAGAAATTTTACACCAATCTTATTTTTAATTTGTATGGGAACATTTTTACCACAAATTCCATATTTTAATAATACTATCCCAACTCTATTTTTTAAACTCATTTTGTCACTGTTTTGTAACAGAAACACTGTAAATATTATAGATGTGGTAAACTATTATACTTGTTTTCTTATAAATGAAATGATCTGTGCCAACACTGACAAAATGAATTAATGTGTTACTAAGGCAACAGTCACATTATATGCTTTCTCTTTCACAGTATGCGGTAGAGCATATGGTTTACTCTTAATGGAACACTAGCTTCTCATTAACATACCAGTAGCAATGTCAGAACTTACAAACCAGCATAACAGGGAAATGGAAAAACTTATAAATTAGACCCTTTCAGTATTATTGAGTAGGAAATGACTGATGTTGCAAGGGACAATATTTAGCTAATACAGTGCCCTTTTCTGCGTCTTTCCTCTCGAAAAAAACCCCCACTTTTTCTTGTTAGAAATACAAATATTGAGGTCCGTTTCTTTTTCTACTTTAAAATGATTGACATTCTCATCATTTTTAAAAACCATGTTTCAGTGTTTTTCTTTCTCATACTGTGTTTTACATAAGCTTCCTTTTCTCTAGAACATATTAATACCAACAACATTACGGGGGAAATAAAAAGTGCTCGCTTCTATAAATGGATTATCCCTTCAGTAGGTACAGTGAAACAAATAGGAACTGGAAAACGAACCGCATTGCTTCCTTGGCCGTTCAGGACCATGCGGAAGGAATGGATGCACCAGACCACTGGCTCATCCCGTGGGGACAAAATAATGTATCGGACCTTCCTTGGAGTTCTTTGGGGTTGGCTGCCACACTAAAACCAGTTTCCTCAACTGCAAAAGTTACAACTGGTTTATGCCCACTGAAGTATTTTATCTTTTTCACCTAAAGTCTCCCTGTTTAAAAGCGTCTGTGGCAGGACAGCGGTATGTCATAAGTGTGTGCTGTAAGAAGGGATTATCTACAAGTTTCTTTCTGCTTTTACAAAGAAATTCAGTGTAAATTCTGAATGTGAGTGAACATGGCAACAGAAGAATAAAAGTTGTATGCGTCAGCTTAGTATTTCCAGTTTAAAAATTCATAACAATTATTCTTTCCCTTTGAAAGTAAAAAAAACCCAACCTGTAATAATGAAAAAAAATATGCACTTATGCTGCATTTCCTTCACTTCAGTACTCTTATATTTACATCTCAACACAGCAGTGATACAGTCGGATGACCTGGTTGTACGTGGTTGTCTGCTACCCAAGTCACTGCAGGGGGAAAACTTGAACTGTCTAAGACTGGGTCAGTCCAGAGTTTCTTGGGAACTGAAATCTGGAACTGAAATTCCACACAATTGATGCTACAAACTGTTGAATCTCCAGTCCCTTGGTATGTTGCAAAACGTACCAAGGAAAAGACAGCGCCACATGTGAATGGATTCAGCATGACTGCAGTGCTTTTACTGACAGCAAAACTCTCATTTCAGAAGTAGCTCTGTGTGATCCAGTGAAATTATATTAAGTAACACTAAGAAGATCACCACAATCTTGTCCTTTATGTTATTTTACTTTAAAAGACATACGTATAGATGGTTCTTAGAAGTTTAAGATTGTTATACTATGCTCAGGGCATGAGAAAATCTTGCTTAAAAAAATCTATGTGTCATTAAATATAAAAATACAATTTCTGACGTGAACATTTAAGGTAATGCAAGACAAAGTTTGCTCAGCTTGGTCTGCTGAGGATTTTCTTCTTATTCATTCTCAGTTAATTTTTTCTTCCCTCCCCTTCCATTCTTATTCCTTCATTTTATTTTTTTTTAATTCTGCAACTTGTTCTTCTGCTCCTTTCGTCACAGTTAGTGAGGTTTCTACAACTACCAGTTAAGGACTGTGTATTAAGACCTACATCAAATCCACCTCTGCTCCTTAGGGTTTTTAGCACCCAGTAACGACATCCAACACAGGCTGAGGGCAGTGAGCTAGCAGTGCTTACAGCAAAGGCTCCAAAGTCAAAAAGCAAGAACTGTTTACACCCAGGTGTGGGGGGGTGTGGCTGCGTGTGTGTGTAAATAAACACAGTAAGGCATACTTCATTTGCGGAATCCTATTCTTTCGTTGAGAGGAAGTCATCAACAAAAAAGTGTAATTATCAGACGAGCTTAGCTTCTCTTTTTTCCAACTGTATTGTGTATCCGCACCTGAGTGAACCCTTATCTCACCTCATCGAGGATACCTAAGCTGAGTATCAGTTTAACTTCAATAACACAAACTGTTACTGCAATTAGTTCTATACTAATTCAGCAGTGATGTTTGTCCTGTATATATTTTTACTAGAGGTAGTACATCCATATCATTTGTGGAACATAAACAGGGTAGGGAGGAGGAAGCTTTGCAAACTCCTTTAACTTTATGAAACACAAAGATAATTGCCCTGAGCAGAAATTGCTTGTTAACTCTCTATTCTTTCACAATCAACCTCCGCTAAAGAAGCACTCATTTTTACCATTCACCTTTGCACCTCAGGGTTATAGGAAGCATATTGCCATTAAACAGCAGCGCTGCTAACTCCTGCTGCTTCAATAAAAATAAGATGCAAAGGGTTGTTTATTATTTCGGTGTAGACTGTGTCATTACTTGATCTGGTCACTCCCTCATCGGACTATACCGCTCTACAGGGAGAAATCAGTGTTTGTGAAGAAGTTGCACCATCATTTGTAATTACTTTGCAATACATTAGATGGTAATAAACATCTCTGAATGAAGTTCCTGATTCATAGAGATAATTAAAACGTATGTCTATCTGACCCCAGTTCCTGCCAGCTTTATGTAGCCACCACGCTGCCAGTATCTTTGTTTTGTTTAGACAGAGAAACTCTATGTTGTATTAACAATAACATTGAAAACAATTGCTGAAATAAACATTTGGTCCAAACTGGAGAGTTACAACACTCTTCTAATTCTGGTGAGGCTCATGTACTATAACAACGGTTTCTTTTTCCAGGAAAAGCATTATTTCATTGAATTTCCATTGGCATTAAGACTTTAAGACTTAGCCTAGGCACCATGCAATTCTAGATACCCTCTTCAAGAGAGAAAATTAATTAGAGACCAAAGGAAGCCAGCATGCTTATCATTTGATCAGGTCATTGACATAAGTGCTTCACACTTTTTTAAAGCCAAAAGCTGTCTTGTACACCTGCTCAGAGGTCTCATCAATTTTATCTGAGCAAAGCCAGTTCTTTTAAGCTTGTCCAGGGAAAAAGGTGGCAATTGCGATGGGGAGAGAAAAAGAGAGAAAGATGTGTTGCAAGCTCTTTATCTTGATCTGACTGTTTGTTTTTGCACTGATGTATGTAATGAAACAAAGAGGATTTAATCGTGGCAAACAGAAGCCTATTGGCACCCAGAGGGATCTCATTTTCTCTCTTACAAGTCTTTTGCGTTTCAGGTTGCAACATCTTCTTTTCAGCCTATCCACAAGGCTGAGTTTCTTACCTGGGGCTTAAACTTGTGAGGCGTGAAGCTCTTTTGTTTTGACAGGTGCTCTTTGCTACACATCAGCCTGGCATCGGCGGTGCTAATACACAGAACAAACTTCAGATATGCTAATGACTGTAGTTACAAAAATTCTGTCTGTAATGAGTTTTATTAGCTTACTTCGCTTTTAGTTCTTAGGATGAAGTGGTAAAGACAAATTGTGCCAAAAGAAGAGTGAGAAAGTTGGTTGCTCGTTATGCATTGCATTAATTTCTCCAGTTTCTATAAAACCTCTGGAGTAATGGGAATATCATAAACTGGTATGTAAGAATCAGATTATAACCTCTTACATAGTATAGCTGCATGCAAGAAGTTCCAAACATAAAGAAAATGTACAGAGGAAACTTAAAATAGTCCTTTAATTAATGGTTTCTCAGCTCTTCCAGAAAGCGACATCCTTTTTTTGTTGACTGGCTGCCCTGAGAGTACCATATTATTTATGTGTTTTGACCCTTAACTGGTAGACTGGAAGGTCATTATAATATCAGTAATAAATAATAACACATTTTTTTAAGATGAAAAAGTGGACATTCGGGCCTTGAAGTTGTGAAGCAAGCCATGAAGGCAATTGCCTTGCCTTGCCTTGCCTTCCCTTCCCTTCCCATCCTAGGATCCTCCATCACTGAGGTATCTCGTAGGTACATCATAGGTACCATTTGATCACTAAATTCTGAATACCTATTTTATTAAGTAAATAACGTGAAGCTGATGTACATGTTCTCTTGTGGTTTAGAAAGAACTTTAAGGGCTGCAGCTGTGGTTAAAAAGCCTGAAGGAGCAAGGAATATTGGGTATGGCCAAAAGGTAGGGAAAAAGAAAGAGAACTCGCTAATATTCTGTAGCTAGCGGATAGAAATTAAACGCATGGTACAATGTAGCAAAATCATTAGTAAACAATAATTCAATTACAATTTATTTCACCGTTCTAGTGATTTCAGTCTAGTTTTAGAAGAACATTTTTCCCAGTGGCTTGACTTTTGTTTTCTATGCTTGTCTTTGTGTTTTTAAAAAAAAAAAAGAAATCACAGCTGTGGAAACTTGTAAAAACAAGAATACATCACTTCTCTGGAAGCTATTCAGATCTCAGTGTATCTGAACTGCCTATGAGAGGTCAACAATTCTAGTAACTTGGACTTGATAGCATCAAAGGTTTTATTTTTCTCACCTCTAATTTTATCCTATGAGTAAACCTTGGGAAAACTACATATTGCATTGCCCCACTAAGACACTGGCTAGAAAGGCATATCCTGTCATCTCTATTTCAAATAGTTATGAAAGAGTATGTCTTTCTTAATCTTGTCACTTTGAATAAACTGGCTTGACTACTATGATTAAAGCAATCATACAAAATCCGTGCCAACTTAAAACCAGAGTGCAGTGCTGCTTGTCAGAAATTGTAGGGGTTTAGGCCTCAACTTTTTTTTCTTGTAAAAGCAAACTGATTTTTTTTACACCTAAGTGTGTTAACCTCTGATTTTTTTTTCTGGAAGGGACACTTGGTACTTGAAAATGTAATTCTGCATGCACAACTGTTTGGATGGAAAATATTTGATTAGTTTTATTTACAGCTTCCAAGAGCTACATTCAAATAGAGTCTCCTACGAGGAGAAAGGACTATTATTAAGACTGAGAAACTTGGAAATTTTGCCCAGGACCACCAGCACAATACTTACATATGGCTGAACTCTTAGGAGATATTTTAACTTAGTGCTGGCAGGTGCTCATCTTTCAAGGTTTCATCCTGATGTTCCATGCTTGCTTCCATTAGGTACTACGAAAGTCTGAAGAGTTGAGCAAATCCTGCTGAGATTTGACCTGTGAGTCTAGGTATTGATGATCTACTACTTTTTAGTATACTCATCAACTTCTCTCAGTGAACTGGGCAGAAAGGAGAGAGGAAAGCCTTCCAACGTTATCCTAAGTCTGCTGTTTTCAGGTGGCTCTATTTAAAGCCATACGTTTTTGTAACCTTGTACAGGCAGATGGACTTAAAGCCTTGCAATCCAGAATAAAATTTACATGAAAACATGTGCAAGGAGGAGCACAGATACATGCGACAACTTACTAAAAGTCAGTAGAGAGAGACTGAGCTTACTAG
This sequence comes from Phoenicopterus ruber ruber, assembly GCA_009819775.1. NCBI lineage: Eukaryota > Metazoa > Chordata > Aves > Phoenicopteriformes > Phoenicopteridae > Phoenicopterus > Phoenicopterus ruber. The sequence goes on along the minus strand of CM020219.1, from coordinate 32,177,237 downwards.
AAATGTCTAGAGTGCAGTGAAATGTGCCTCAAAGTGTGTCTCCATTAAACTTGGGATCACTGAAGTGCCTCAATGGCTTTTAGCTCCAACTTGCTCTACTGTTGGTGAACCTTTCCTGGCCGTTAGATCGGTCACTAAATCAGATTTTGGCCAGGACTACAAAGACTAATTGAAAAATAGTTCAGTGTTAACCAATAATGTTTGTTTGTTGGTTGATTGGTTGTTTTTTTATGGCACTTAAGCTCTTGGATGCAAGTGCTGTCAGATTGGGGGATGTTTGGGGGCATAGCTGCATTTCTTTGTAGGAACTGAGGATCAGAATCAGCAGAGTTGGAGCTTTATTCCACCATGTGGAATGTTTCACTTCTTCATTTCCTCCTCTAATCAACTCTGAAACAGGAACATAAGGACGGAAAAAGTATATCAGAAGGAAGTCAATACCTGGAGTTTGTGGAACAGAGTTGTTCTATAGTTCTTATACAAAACCTCTTCCCACCCCCTGACTGGCTTACTAGGAGAAGCTTCTGTGACTGATGACTTGACCCTGTGCTCTGCACAGTCTCCAAGGGTAGGAGTTTTCTGACAGCAGGTCATTCTTTAGCAAGATTTCATGGCTGGAAACGGAAGCTAGGCATCTTTTGCTAGAAATAAGGTGCACATTTCAAATACTGAGAGCTCTCAATCACTAAGGAAAATTTGCTAAGTAACAAGGTGGACCCTTTATTGTTTGAAGTATTTAATTAAAGATTTGAGTTCTTTCTACAATATTCAATCAAAAGTTCTAGATCTTCATAGGAAAGATACCTAGGATGAGATTCTACAGTCTATCCTGTGAAAGAAATTAGAGTGGCCATACATATGATTTCTCCTGGGTTAAAACCCCAGTTGTCTCTATAAGCCTTATCCTTGTCCTTTGGTGCTGTTATTTTCCAGATTTGTGGCAATTGCATCAAAGAGAATCTACCACCTGTCTTTGCACTCCCTGCATCCTGCTTCCTTTCTGTTCCGTCTTAACTCAGGCCAGCACAGTGCTTTCCTTGGAGTCTCTTCACAGCAGGTTTGTCCTAGTTGTTTCACAGCCCTTCTAGATTTTTTAGTGTGCTACAAAATATTTAATTTGATTTGTCTAGTTATAAATATTTGCTGCTTTGGGGGAGTGTTGGATTCAGCCCATATTCTCCTTGGAAAAACACAATCAATGTGTGAAACTATCACGTTTTCCGGAGTGTGAACGTTATAGTTATTCACATCAGATTGCAAAATCCACCTTGATTTCAAGTCTAACCTATGTTTTCCTCCTTTCACCCTTCAGCTTTTATTTCTAAGGACTGCTGGCACAAGACCTATAACTGTAAGCTATAATTGCTCTAAGCAGCGGAGAGTCGTCTTGGTAGCAAAGTTTGCCTGCAAATTGTAGGAGCTGAAATGAGAAGCTTGCAGCTGATGGGGCATCCTGCTGAAGAAAGGCATCTTCTTTCCCCGTCTTACTGAAGACAGATGAACTTTCAAGAATTTCACAAATAGGGAGAGATACAGAGAAGGCATTACACTTAGGATATTTGTTCTTTTTCCAGTGATTTGTAATCTCCTCTATTTTATTAAGTAAAAAACCCGCCTAGCTTTAAAAAGTGAGAGCAAAACTTTTGCTGCCAGGAAGTTTGATCACATCGCTGATTTGGGTCTCGAAGGGTTAAATTGTAAACCAGAGAGCTCACTTTGCAGGGAGATTCTAGGAGTTTAAGTGACAATGGGAGTTTGGACTTACTGCTGGGATAGGAAGTTGGACGGCAAGGTTCAGCTCTTATGAGGGAATCTAAGAGTAAGCCAAGAGGCCAGAAGGTTAAAGGGCAGCGCTCAGGCTTCCCATCAGCTCCAGAGACTCCAAACATTCAGGCATTCAGTGGCTGGATTCCCTCATGACAATCAGATGAATGGCCAGTAGGGACGCGGAGCTAAAACTGATCCTGCTTTCACCTCAGTGTAACTTGTCACCCACCCTCAAGCATTTAAACGGAGGTAATAACTGAAGAATAATTTTACTTAAAGTCATAGACAAGAAGAACTAATGAGAAAAACACAGTTTCTCGAATGTTTTTAAGTCTAATTCTCTGTATTTTGAACTGCAAGCAGAAGTGTAGATAAAACCGGTGCATGCTTAGAGAGCTCCACCTCTATTGTATCTTTCACCGTGTCTGTGTGCAGTAAGGTTTATTTTGCACTAAATATAGCTTTTTAGAGGACATAGCTTCCTAGAGCTTCTTAGAGGACGCAGCACAGAGGGCTGCCTGAAGCTCAGAGCACAAGCTTTAGTAAGTTACAGCAGTAAGACTGGAAGTTAGGGAAGATTAGGAGAGCTGTTGCAGCAATCATTGCGCAGTAGAAAGACTGATTAATACTATAACATTTATTAATGACCCAAAGCAGCCAGGCAATATATACGGTCCTGTGTGCTGCTGTTGTTAGGATGAGAAATATGTTCTGAGTTCTGGTTTGTTACAAAGATCGTGCAGGTTTTTTATTTTCCTTTCCATTGTAGATAACAAAAAGATGAGAGTATCTTTGTTCACAATTCCATGTGTTTTTCCAAGTGTTGATTTTTCCCCAGTTCTTTCCCTTTTGACAGCATTACACTACTTTTACTTTATTTAGCCTGTTTCTATGACGAATAAAATAGCACCATATTGCAATCTTGCCTCCTGATCTCCTGGTGATCTCTACACTAGTTTGCTTTCAGTTTCTTGTGTTTGTTTTCAATCACTGTGCCCATATATTTTACCTTCTGACTGGTTTTGCATGTTTTGAGCAATGGCTTCCATAATTTCTGTTTTCTGTTTGAGCAGAGGAATGAAGGCTTTGTATCGAGATCCTACATAGGCACTAGCATGTTTCAAGAACATTTTATTCAATCCTTCTTACAACAGCATTTCAATCACAGTTTTTAGTGCAGCCTCGTTGAATATCCCCTGCATGTTTTCATGTTCTGTTATTTACGATAACACACATGTACAGCTCCTGTCCTAACCCCACCAGAAAGTCAAAATTTGAGCTCTGTTTTTCTTTTCTTTATTCAGCCCTCTAAGGGTTCACTGTAAACCCAATGAACAAATGAAAAATCTCAATCTAGATGTTTTAACATGCCTAGAGGGGCTTCTGTGCCAGAGTCTGACTGTCTTGCGCACAGCTTACTGCAACGCTTGTAAACCCCTATTTTCAACTGTTTCCAGTTGCATTTGCAGAAGACAAAAGATTTATTCATAATCTCATATGCTGTGGCATATGAGAAATGCAAGTTTGACAACAGATATTGGTAACAAGGGATTTTTTTGTTCAATTGTTTTTTTGGCAGGAAGTGATGGGAGAGATATAAAAAAAAAAAAAAAAAAGGAAAAAGCTGTAAACACCAGATCTATATAATGAATCCTTTAAACCAAAATACATGAAATTTAGCTCCCTGGGTGCTGAAGCAATATATATGTGACTAGTTACTATGATTCACAAAGAGCCATCTTGCCATTTAAGTACACTTTCAGCTACAGCAGCTGGTTTGATTCATAATCTGTGCTATAGCAAGGTTTATTTTAAAATACCAAGCAGGGGACAGGGCATTCAAACATCAATTACTTAACTGAGAGGATTCAAAACCTGAAGTGCTTGAAACTGAAATGAAACACATGGCAAATCTTTTGCTTCCTGTCACACAAGGGATCCGATCCTGCAAGCTGCGCGAATGCAAAGCTCCAGTTTGTATGCAGTCAACAGGTGAAATTCTGACATTATTGTAATCAACTGAAATCTTTCCTTCACCTTCCACAGGACTGATTTGACGACAGGGATGTTCTCTGAGCAGGGTAGGGTAAGCGCCCAGGGTCTTTAAGTTCTTATCATTTTAAGTTGGATTCCCTACAGGCTTGTAAATATAGAACCATTTAATGCTATTCTTTGGAGGTTCTGGAAGAATGACAAAGAATGTCATACCTTCAGTCTGCTGGAAGGACTGTGTGAATATTTGCATTCGGCTCTTGCAACCGTAATTGGAGCCAGTCCACTTCACATCAGCACTTCTCTAAGAATTTGCATTCAGTTCTTCATGCAACTTAGTTGCAGCCTATATATGGCAGAATAAGATAAAAAAAAAAACACACACACACAAAAAACCCCACAACCAAACCCCCAAAACCAAAAAACCTATATATATATATGGACATATATATATCCCTATATTCCCTCAATCCCTTTTCCAAATCAATATACACTTATCAGGGAGGAAAATACCAGCCAGGAACTATTAGTCTCTTCCTGTACTTGGTAAGTCAGCCCAAGTCCAGATCTGCCAGCCCAAGCAAATAAGCCACCAGTCAGGCAGCTTGCGGGACCCTCTCGCCATGCCTTGGATCACTCACATGTGAGGATTGCCTGGATAAATGATTTGCCGGATCGGGCTCAGACAACACCTGGAATTGTCAAAGCGTTCAGACATACAGATGGTGAGAAGAACTTGTATGTGGCACTCAAATTATTTTGTTAATGGTGCCATCTCCTGGTAGCAATTTGCTAAGCTAATCTTTGGCCCCACAAACTTGTTAAATACTTATACTTTCTATTTTAATATCATAACACTGAAGAGAGGTAAACAAAATAATTGAGATTGCTTTGTCTGCTAACTTTGTTTTTATTATTTAATAAGGCATATTCAAATAGGAAACAAGCTCTTATAAAACAATGGTGCATTTTAGAACATAACTTGCAGGATACAGACACAGTGCTTCTTGAAAAGATTATATTTTTTCCCACTCAAGTTGCTTTCACTTATTTCTTTCATAAGTATCAAACAACATAAAATCAAGTAACGGTAGATGATACTCACAGAGGGTGATGGGTCCGCATGCCAGTGCAGGTCCTAACCCACCACATTCTGGGGAAAGCAGTAGTGCAGTTCAGAGTAGGTTTAAGAACATCTGAGAAATGAACAAAGGAACTGTACACTGGAAGAGACTGATGGCATGCCTAAGTCAGTAAGAAATATGTCTTCAAATTTTGACTGGGACTAGTAATATCTGAGTGCCGTGTTCAGAGCCTTGCAAGGGCTCACTTTTCAGGAGACCTAAGAAATAAAGTGTTGCTGAATTTGAAAATACAAAGACATCACAGTGGAACAAGTAAAATAATAGCCAGGTAATGGATCTAATTACCTGATATTACACTGAGGAAACATGTTTTTCTGAACTCATCCAATAATTTCTTTCACTGATACAAAAGGATTAGTACCTTTGTATTGTGGCAAAGATATTGTAAACTCATTTTCTGCAGCTCTAGTTCTGATTCTGTGCTGGTTCTGCCACAGACTTTGTTGTTACTGTGAAAAAACTGCTTAATTGAGACACATCTCAATGCTTTTTATCAACAGAAAGAATTTGTAACAGGAGTGATGGTAGTTTATCCTTCACAAGACTTCTGTAAAGATCAATAAAATAAAGTTTGTAAAGAGCTTGTATACTAGAAAGTTCAGAAACACAGTAGCTAATCTAACTTGTAACACAATTCCTGCAAATAAGTAAATTTCTTAGTGATGCTGAATGTGGCTTTTACTGTACTTAGATTTGATACACAGATTTCCATAGGATAACAGGGCAGCTACCTTTGCAGAAACATACATAGTCTCCTGAATGTATGGATAAACTTCACTTACAAGCGGGAATGGACCTGCATTCTGTGTAAGGATTTTGCTGCTGCAGATTCCATTTTGATCCAATATTTGTTTTTCTTCATATTGCTATGCTTGGAAACCAGCACCAAATTTATTCTACTCTGCACTTCAACAATGTTATCATACCCCAGAGATTAATCAGCCAACACCTCTGTCTTTTCTGAAGCGTGCTTTTTTGACTGGAGGAAAGCAGTCTTGTATTTCCATTTGCCACCTATTTCCCCATATTTTTCCATGCTCATCCTGTTGCCAATGCAGCATCTTCTCAGTCTTCGCAGCTAAAGACAAAGAGATACAAAGGTAATCCAGTACCAAACTGGCCACTTCAGAACTGCAGCTGGTTTGCCCTGACAAATGTAAAAACCCTCTAGCAGAAAGGCTTTGTTGGAAATAGGTCTTACTCAATGAATACATAAAGGAGCCCAACCACGGCCAGTTTGGGGAGAGCTCACACAGGATTCATACAGGAAGGTATTCCAGGAGAAGAGAGCATTTCTATTCACATGGGATGCCTGATGTGCAGACAAGATGAAATGGTAGCAAGGGAAATAGGGAAAATGTTACCACGAGTAGTGTGTGGACTACAACACAACAATTTGCAAGGGAACGGAGGATTGAAGCGTACATCTACTGGGAAAGGTCAAATTACGTAAATGGTAGAATATTTACCTGGGGAACTCTAATGGTGGATAGATGTGAGCTACACACTAAATTGCTCAAGAGAGTTGGGTATCTAGTTGTTTGTGCAAAAAACTTAGCTGAAGATAGACTTTAAAAACACAGAATTAGGAGATTACAATCAAAATGATGAATAACGAAGTAAACTGTCAAAGTTTTCAATATATACTAAAGGCCAGATACTGAACAGTTTGAAAGCAAAAGAGCGGTGGTACCGAACAGGGGGAATATCAAGAAGTATAAAGCAAGCAGGAAAAAGAAGTCTAAGAGCAATAATCATCTCACATCAATTTTTAGGTGGTTTTATATCTTACCTTTCTTTTTGTATCCCCAAATGTATCTCATTACAGTTTAGCTGTGGTTTTTAACTTATTTTTCCGCTGTGCTGCTGTATTTCAGAGAAAAATCACATAGGTCTAGAGATAAAAACACTGCATTTGGCTTCTGTGGGTGAAAGCAAATCAGATTAATTTTTACTCTTATGAGTACATTTTTTCTTTGACCAACTGTTCTAAAGAACTTTCAGGATCTTATTTATATTCAAATTGTTCAAAGATTTTTTATGCAAGTTAACGTTTTTACTTCATCGGGGCTCTTTGCACAGTATAGTAATTATCAATTAAAGGCCTAATCATTTCAATGAATGTATTTGAGTTATATATCTTACTATTGTCTTATTGACTAATGCTTTTGAAGTGAAAGCGGAGCATTCAGCACTCTTTCTATGCAGCATTATTTTAAAATTTAGCTGGAACTGGCTGCCTGGAAGTAGCTTGGCAGCACCGCACTGTGAACTCTGCTGACTAGAAGCTGCCAGAAGCGCTGTATCGATTCCTAGCTGTCGGGCATCTGCTTCTGTATTTAAAAAGAAGCTATTGCTTTGTTATGGAAAGTGAAGGCAGAGGGGAACCTTATTGTTCTAAAACACAGAGTAATTAGCAGCAGCGGTAGAAACTCTGAAATATTCTGACATCAGACAGGAGGAGGCTTAGTACCTATCTTATAATGAATTCCTGTATTTTCCCATTAAAAATGTCACAGTAGACTGGCGTATTCCACACCTCGCGTATGCCTCAGGCTTTGTAAAAACAGAGGGCTCACTGATTAATTTTGAGGAAAGCCTCAGGCCTTGTTAGGCAGCTCAGCCCTCGTTTGTGCAGCCATCCAAGGTGGCCAGTAGGTGGCAAGGTACACAAATGCACGAACGCGCTCCGGCGCCGGAGCGCTGCCAACGGCCCGGGAACTGCTCAGCAGCGAGCCCAAAGGACCGCAACAGCAAAAGCCGCCTCTCTGCTGAGGGGTGGCCTCTAGAATTCCAGCTTTTTCAGCTTTCGCGAAGGATGATTCCGTATTGAATATTACAGTTTAATAATAAAGTCTGCACTGAGTTGGAAATTGTTGTTGGAAGTTGTGGATAAGTGTCTAGTACAAAACCCCAAAAGTATGCAAAGATACTCGGAATGGAGTAAAATCAGACAGTCCCTTATTTCTCACTTACCATGCAAATCAGACAACACAAGGTTTGGTTGCTGGATGGCTCAGACAATTGGCAATACTCTGGCATTTTTGCCTTTGATCGCTGGTTTGAGCTCAATCTAGGACGGTAATAGTTACCCACTTGGCTCAAAAGGGAGAGCTTTGGTGGTTTCAGGCAAATGCACGATTGTCCACATCATAAAATGATGACAGCTACTTGGCAAAGCGATTTAAAAAGGGAGGCCAAGGCTTTGTCTGAACAGTGAAGTTGTGCTACCTTATGCAGATTTAGTTAAAGTGATATTATTGTCTGGATCTAGTCATTCTTGGATACCTATTTCTGTATGAGTAGGGATTTAACCTCTATAGCTATAAGAGACTTTTGTGCTTATATAAATGTCTACTCTAGAGGCTGTGCCAATATAATTTTACTCGTAAAAAGCCCCAGCTTAGCCAACAAAAGAGTACAAATATTGAGAGAGGATTAGAGTAATAAATTAATAATTTTATCACTCTTAAGGCTAAGAATACATGAATAAGTCTGTGCAAAACAAATTAGACCCAGAGTATGTGGACGATGATTTTAAATGTCTGGGATAGCAGAGTTACTAAGCATGAAAAATACTGCAGTATTTATGATACTAGCCCTGCATCCTCTGCACTACGTAGCCTTCCCACTCTGTTGTCTCCTTCCGCAGAGCTAAGGAGGTATCATCTGCACAGGTTGTCTGCTATAACAGTGCAAGAGCAGGTAGGCAGTCTTTTTCCTTCCGTCCAAAAGCAGCCTGAGCCTCCTTTCAAGCAAAAGCATCTAGCAGACCTACAGTAAATCTGGAAACAGGGGAGGTCTGCGAGATGCAAAAGGAACCGGGTGGATGCAAGGGCTTGTGGAAGTGCAAAGCGCCCCGAGGCCTTTAAAGGAAGGGCAGGGAGTGTCCCCTGCCCCAGGCACTGGCGCCTCAGCCACAAGGTGCTTCCAGGGACAGGCAAGGTCAGCTTTGGCTGGAAGGCTGGGAAACAAGAAGCAGCAGAAATGATGCTCCTAGTACCACCACTGACACCTCTATCCTCTTGATCAAAAGAGTAAATTATGTCATGCAACCACGCTTTTTTTTCATATAGCCCTGTGAAGGATTTAAGTGCTATCACCCATCGGTGACACACTAGTCTATTTGTGTGTGCATTCTTTATTACATTGAACTGCAAGATTGGTTTCTCGATATTCGAGAGGTGCTCCACATTTTGCACAGGGAGAGGAGATGCACAGGTGCAGTTTAATCTAATGTACTATGAAACGATACCCTACTGTGCCTTTACTCAGCAGCTAGCACACGGACACCGTGACCTCTGAGGCAACGGTGGTTGTAGTTGCAGGAAGTCTGTGTATTTACAAGTTCTTTAAATGTCTGACGAAAAAGATTTCTTTGTAAATGGGTTGTAATTCCCACTTCACACACACAGTATAGCCTTTGCCTCCCAAAGAACATCTCATCTAAGGGTGCATATTCTTTGGATGCATCCAAGTTGACCTGGAAAGGTGAGAAAACATCACCCAGTATGCCTGCCTTTTCTTGGCTTTGAGTTCCAGATTACTGCTCTCCACTCCCAAGTCATTCATTTACTTTCTTTGTCAGTTTGCCATCTATAAATGGAGTTAAATATAGAAACGTAATGAGGGGCTGACTGAGGATATTGTACATTCCTGCATATTTTTGAATGTTGTATTTTCCAAGTGTCATTAATTCCATAAGAAAACTAAGATACAAGTCAGGATAATGTCTGGCTGTGAAAGTACTCTTGTTTTGAGACTGCTTTTCAGGCTGATTTTTTTTAATGTGAATTTGTTTTGAGCAAGCCAGTTCATGTATTTAAACCTATATTACCTCAGCTGTGAAGCACGAACAGTGGTATTTGCTTACTTTCTCACGGACAAGTGGCTAATAGTCATAAATTTCTAGAAAGGGTAAAAGTATTGCACATCTCAATAGTTACAAAAAGGGGAACACGAATCTGAACATCTAGCAGTTTTGCTTTGTGCTCTTTCCAATCTCTAAGTATGGATTCATCATCCTAATCCTACAACTTTCTCTGAATTTCCTGAAATGTTGTGACCTTGAAAACCAGCGGTCTGTGAAATTTTTCCTTCATATTTTACTGAGTTCTGAGAATGAGAAGGGGTATTTCAATTTTAAATATATAATACTTTCTGATGATGCTTTGCTTGTTTAATAGGAACTCTTCCAACTTTCTATTAATGTATACACATATACATACATATGCATTTTGTAGGCAAGGGAGGCTGTTTTCAGGCCACAATGAGGATGAAAAGGCCATTATCAGACTCAAAGCAGTTAATCTTGAACTGGCCCATTTTCCAGATGGAACTTTGAGATACAAAACTTCCCATTAGGATTAAGGTAAAGTCAAGTTGAGCCTAGGAACATAAAAAGTGCTCCTTACTAAGAGCTCCTCATTTCCCTATGAAAGACTACAGTCATTACGCTTCTACTAGTAGGTCTTATTTTGCCTATTAGAGGTTTTTCAGTCTGGGGCTATGAGCCAAATTTCTAGTCTAACTTTTCACCACGTTGTGCCATGAATATTCTTGACTGTACATTCTTTCAAGCATGCTTCCTTTTAACAGATTAAAGAATAAGGCCTGTGGATATATACATTTTACATGAGCATGGGTTTTTAACATCACCTTAATTACTGTTTTGATTAAGATTCCTATTCATAACACCTGTAGTGATCATCTGTGGTGAGCACATGTAGAGATACAATGCCATGAGCAGAAGTGGCAGGGTTAAAAACCTCAGCAGTCCTTAATTACTCACTGAGAACCTTAAATGCTATTTCAGAAGAAATCAGGAAGCCTGAGACACCTAGAAAACCTGAGGGATTCATGCTTGCAAGCTCATAATTCACTTTTGAGAAACGCAATTAAGGACTCTGACACATGGCTTGTGGCAAACCTGGCTACAGCGGTGCAATACCCTCACCCTCCCTCCTGCCCCTCTTCTGGATGTCTCCGCGTGGCAGAGCCGGCGGAATGGAGCATCGCAGCTCTAATTCACAATCGGGCAAATTAACTTAAACATTAAGATAAAAATTGTGCTTAGATGCTTTTGAGTGTCAACTAGAAAAATTGAAATGTCCTATTTTCACTCTGCTATAAGGCCAGTAACAGCTGGGGGCTGAGACGATAACATCTTAAACTGCTGCAGCTGTTTACTTGGTAAACGCGAGCCAGGTCCCTCAAGTCAATTTTTATTTTTTTCTTAAGAATATGTCAGTACACTTTCCACTTATTAAATTTAGTGACCTAACTGCTCAAAATTAACTCATGTTTTTGTATGCCTAAGTCAACAGAGGAACCAGAATGAACTACTTGCTTTTCAAAGGGTAAGTTATTAGGACTTTCTGAAAAATCAGTCTCCATTAAAAGTGTAAGAGGTCGCCACCAGTAAGTCACTATTCATTTTGGAAGCTATATCGGAAACTATTTAAGTTATAGTTGGCAAATGTATCATAAATTCATATTGGAAAATAGTTTGTCTGGATAGAAATACTTCAGCAGAATCTGCCAATTTTTGTCAAACTTTGGCAGCGCACGCGTGCTTACAGATTTCAGTACTTGCCTTAAAGGCACATTTTCATCGCGCCTGTTTTCCTTGCAGCTCCCCTGGTTGGCACCCTGCCTGGCAGACTTCTGGAGCGTGAGGCCTCAGGCCCTCCAGGCTCACAGCAGAGACGGACGCCCTAGGGTGCAGGACCTTAGTGCTCGGACGCCCAAGCAAAACATTTCCTTTCATGGGACCTGTCAAAATAGTGACTTTTCAGTCTGAAACAGAAGGAAACTTTTCTGAAATTCTTATTTGTGAACCGCTGATGTTCAAGTTTGTAGATGTGCTTAGCAAGGAGGGCAGCAAAATAGTTTACACTTCTTATAAGGTGTGCTCCCTGTTCTTTCCTGAAGCAAAGCAAAGATTCAGTAAGAAGCATAGACAAATATTAGCTCACCCAGCAGACCCCGATTTCAGCATTCACATGCTCCAGTTGCTAGGAACAAGCTAAGCAAAAAGCAAGGTGAAACTCTGCATCCCATTCAGATGTCAAATTTGTCATCACTGAAAAGTACCTGATCTACCAAGACAGTTCCTCTGGTTTACATTTGATTTGGTTGAGCTCTTTCCCATCTGGCATATGCACACTAACCCCCAGGAATACGAAACTTTTGGTTCAGATGCCATAGGTCTGGTCATGAGGTAGAAGGCGGCCAGAGCAGTGTGTGGCTGCCTTCCTTTGTTGCCAGAATAAATTATAGCTTATCTTTCTGGGAAAAACAAATAAATAAATAAATAAGGTTAGTATTTCCTGGAAAGTGGTAAGTTGAGCAAAGTTTGGGGTGCTGAACAGCTACAGGGACAAGGCTCGGGTTTATCTGCATGAAGCAGAGCTTTTCCAGGATGGCAATATTTTCGTAGACCTATCTGAATAATACTGCACCATAATCCATAATCACTCAAATCTGATCTTTCTCCCTATATCTTATGGACTGAAGTGACATATGGGGGTTAACCTGCCTAGTGATTCATTCTTAAAACTTCCCTACGAGTTTTCTTTTTTTTCCTTTCTCCCTAATTTCACAGGATGCCAAGTATCTGTTCCCATTAGTCCAGTAAGGCTTTGGGGTTTTTTGTCAGCTTATTAGCATTTTCCATGTCACCTCTGTGACTTCTTTGTCCAGGATAAATTCAGGTGTGTGTAAGACATGTTGATTTATCCAATAACACAAAATAAATAACCTGGGTTTGTTTAACCTCTGAGACAAAAAAAGGCTGTTATTGACACAAGAGCCAGATGGTTATTGCCTTGCCATGAGGTGAGGATTTACAACTTTCTAACCACGGGAGAGGTGACATTCTAGGAAGGCTTTTCAGTAGCGAGGTGTAGAGGGGAAAGAGGAGGGAGAAGGAAGAAAATGGGAAGGCAGAATATTCAACCAGTTTTGAAGAGATCCTGCTAAGCTGAGAGCAAGGAGCTCTGATGTAGTATCTGAGACAGCGGGAGACAAGGCCCACCGACAGGAATTCCCTTCCATCCTACGATGTGAAGGCGCGGATGAATGGTCACATGTGGCTGAGCAGCTGCGCGACAGCTGAGCTGTACAAGTTGTGCAAGTGCATACTTTTTGCTCACCTTGTTTGCTGAGTTAGTTAAACTGTGAGGACAAGCCACCGGATAAAGAAAGTGTATCTGACTGAATAAAGAAGATAGTAGAAGTGAAAATGGCAATGGAATATAAATCAGAAGTTCTAGCTTCCAAGTACGTGTTGGCTACTTTTCTGCACTCCACAGCTAAGATCTGACACAATAAACATGTCAACAGACGTATGATGATGTGTACACATGTGCTTGATATGCATATGATATGCAGTAGTGCAGCAGACAAGGAAATACCATCAATAGATCCTCAGGTTGATACTCATGCGCAGCATAACCATTGTCGGTTTTGCTTCCGTGATGCACGTGTAGGAACCGTTGGCCTAATGGAAAACATAAAGGCCGTGGAAACATTACTACAGAGCAGCCTACCATTCCTTTTTCCTGAGTAAGATGAGCAAAGGAAAATCATGTAGGACACCACAATCCGAGAGTTACTTCAGTACACTTTGATGCTGAAGTATCTGGAAGAGCAAGTTTCCGCTTAGGCTTTGAGTTAGGAATCAGTGAATTCATCTGTCTGGCTGAATTGCAAACAGTTCAAATTTCACAGTGCAACATTTTTGAGCGGCAGCAAGGAAAATTTTAATTTATTATACTGGCTAATGGCAGATTCTTTTTTGAAAAGCAATGAATATTTGCAACAAGTTCCTTAAAGCAATGAGCAAGCTTCAGTGCTCAAAAAAAACAGGCATGGGGAGGGAAAAAAAGTATAATATGCCCCTAGGAATAAAACAAGAGTTCCTTTGAAATCATGTTTAGTAGCTAGTCAGAAAGTTTCTCAGAGTAGTAATTTATTTATACTTTTGTCTCTGCTCTGTTGGCAAACAGTGCTCCATGAGATTAAATATGTTTATCAACACAGGTCTGTGCTTAGCAAACCCTCGTGCATGCTAAGCATTTTTATGGCAGAAATCAGCAAATGATGGGGTTTAGTGTAAGTACTGAATGTCCTTCCTTCATTAAAAGTTGCACTGGTTTTAGTTTTGCTATCTAGCTTCTTAGAGATGCCGTTGCAAGCTACAAAGTAGTTTGCTTTCTCTTTTAATCTCCTGACTAGTGTCCATGCTGGAGAATAGAGTGCCAGTATGCTATTTGATATTTTTGAGAATTTAACTGTGTTGTTGAAAATTACCTTTGCTCAAGGGCTGGTACACTAATTGTAAACAAATCCAAGCCACTAATAAAATCCTGACTCACCTAAATTGACCACTATGAAAGCAGAGCTCTAAATCTCTGTTACTAGTTAACATAGAGGAGTGAGACAACAAAATTAAGGCACTTGTGTGAGGTCACGGCTCCTTATGAACACTCATGATATCACCATCTGAACAAAGTCTATACGATTCTGAGAACTTCCCTCAATTTCCTTTCAGAAAAGTTAGGTAATTTGGCTTGACTCCTAGAGCTGTTGAAGAACAGAATATAATCTTTGTATATCTGTGAGTCCACCACTGCACCTTCAAGTGGACTTGCTTTTAAATATACGCACACATATACACTTCTACTGACAGAAATTTTATAATCAGCCTGAGTCTATTTTTAGGTTTATTTTACAGCTGATTTAAGATTAAGAATAAGGCTGACTGAACACGAAACAATGGCCAATGATTAGCCAAGTTTAGCCTTGTAGGAACATCTTGACTGAAAATACAGACATTACAGTATGGCAGAATAGTCAACGCATTCGAACTCCGCCCAAGCCGAGCTGTTCCAGAACGTGTTACGAGGTCAGCGTTATCAGAGAGTTCCCTTCAGGGCCCAGCTGAAGCAGAAAAGGATTTCTCTTTTGGCAGTGGGAGTAGGGGAAAGAGGTGGGGAGGAGGCAGAAGAGATTTATAAGTCATTTTTCACAATACTTTTAAATTTTCTATAATTTTTTTCTGTTTGAATAAAGGTGCATTTTCTTCATTTCTTCTACAGTACGCACTATCTGTCCAGTAGAGGTGCAAAATACCTAAGAAAAATTCTACTGGCTTTGGTCATGTTATGTATCTGGCATAAATTTCCTCTGGACAAAGCTCTTCTTCGAGGAAAGAACGGATTTATCTACTAAAAAGCTCATGATTGTAACATAAAGCCAAGATTTGATCAGCAGAGGTTTATCATGTGCGTTATTAGCTCTTATCATTGCATACTTCTGCCTCTCATCCCCTGTGTCTTTTCTCTTTTAACCTCAGTCTTCAATACCTGTATATCAACTGTTTTTTTCAGAGATAGCCTGTGGCATAGAATAATTTTCAGCTTGTCACCGAGTTACTCTGGCACGTGTTTTACAGTGCAGCCTGAACCTCCCTCACAGTTAAAGCTAAATGGGTTAGTGTTGGAACACTAAGCAATTGATAGAAATGAAAATTAATATCTTTAAAGTTTTCAGGGGAAGGAGAGCAGGAGAGATCCACAGTACCTTGTCAGTTCAATAGAACTCAGTGGAAAAGCAGAAGCAGCGCATTTGTCTAAAAATTAAATTCCCATTGATGTGTCCTCAACTTCCCCACTCCCCCAGTATGTTTCAAAACTGATTGAACTTACGATATAAAATCAGTCCAAGTAGGTTCTTAAAAAATACGTTTTACAGGTTACACAGGTTAGCCGGCAGCATTCTCCTACCTACCTCCACATGGGCTTCTTAATGAAGAAATAATTTACTCCACCTATTTCCGATGCCATTCCAGGGATATTTTAAACAGAAAGATTAATCAAGTGAACCTATTTTAACAAGACTTTTATTGAAAACATACACAAAGTCAACAAGTTATTTAGCTTCTGAATGTACATATTAGAGAATATTCATATTAGAGAAGAATATTTTAAGAAAAGGGGAAATACAACCGACATATGCTGCAGTTTACATTACTAAGGCATTTAGGCTTAAGACCAAGTTATACTGTGTGTATGTGTGCGTGTATCTATATACACAAACACGCACACACACGTTATCTGATTCGAAACTGTACAGTGCTATGCAATTCGTTATTTTTTGCTTTTTCTATTTTTTCGACACTAAATAAAGCTTTTATCCAAACGGTAGAAGTTGTTCACAGAACAGCAGTTATAATCTACTCTTCAAGAGTTTGCTTACAATTACAATACTAACGATGCACAAAAACCCCTCCAGATCTTCATGGGAAAGTTCTCTCTTACCAAAATGAGGCTCAAGTAAGAAAAACACTAGTTTGCAAAGGCACCGTGGAGACAGGTTTTAATACATTAAATACAACATGAATCATTCACAATAACAAGTTTAGTGTTTCTGGGAACTTTTGTAAATACAACACAGTTGGTCACACAAAAATGTTTCTGTTGATTTGTCTTGGCAACTCAGATACATCAACAGTGTAACAGCATAACAGCTTTGTTCCCATCTGACAGAAAATAATGGCAGTTCTGCAAGGCAAACGTTAAACCTGACCGTATGTATTTATTAATTCCACAGTGTTTTGACAGATTATAGGGGATGCAACTTAAAGGATGCTGACACGCTCACTGAGGGCTTTCATTTCTGTTTCTTCTAGCTTGGTGTTTTCATTATGGTTAGCACTTGGACTGATAAGGTGTGCTGGATACTGCAATCCATGTTCTCCTGAATACTGTTCCCATCGGGAGTCATCACTTTCATGGGTGATGTAACGTTCCCCCATTTTACATTCAAGTTCCCTTAAATCTAACCAGGTTTGATAGTCCTGAAATAGAATAACAGTATTAGTTTTAAATTTCCTAAAATAACTGACATTCCCTTCTATTACCAATAATATGCAAAGTGCTATTAACTCGGCAATCTAAAGGTCACACATCCCTACTGCTCCAGAATGGAAAAATCTTATAACTAATAAATACGAAATCTGCCTATAGAGATAGGTTTCATGTCTAGAGGATTGTTTGATAAATTAATTCTATTAAACTCTGTCATAAGTATAGTATGGAGATGTTACAGGTTGTTTTGCAGAATTTATGGAGAATACAGTTTTCCATAATATCTAAATGAGGCACGGTGGTAAAACAATTCCTCACACTAGTAACAATATGAATAAGGAAGAAGAAACATCTTTAAATCACACACGTACATCCTAGTGATCTGTACCAGATAGTCAAGGCAGTTGCTCCACCTCAGTATAGTGGTGCAGGACAGGAATTCAGCTTGGGCTAGAAAAAATCTGCTGTTCCAAACTTAGGCAATTACTGGTGTGCTAAAAGAGACGTATACATCTGAACATCAAGGTACGTTGGAACTCCAATGTGACAGTCAACAATAAGGCTGGAAACTGGTTTGGTTCTCATGCTGTTTAGACCATTATACTCTGCAGCCTCTGATCTGGCTAAAGTCTATCTCAAGTTTAATAATTTATTTTCTTATTCCCACCCAAAGCATAGATGAAGCTGCAGTAATAAAGCCAATCCTAGCCCCATGCAAACTAACCTCTGCTCACAGTCCTGTATCCAGTTTTCTTTTTTCTCCTTCGCCTTGTCTCAACCTAAGACACAACCCTGGTCACCTAGCCACAGCTACACACACCGTAAATGCATGAAAGCCTTCATCCTTAGTATCTCATATCCTTTGGCCCACTTCTTACACAGACAACATGTCAGAAATCACCTTTAAGTCTCACTGCCCTGCACCACTGTTATCTTTCCTTAGCCCACAAGGTTGGGCTCTTCTGGAAAGAGGACTCATCTCATCCATGGTGCTACAGCTGCTGCTGTACTGCCTCACCTTAGTTCACTTCCACTCACTATTGCACAAGCGATAAAAGTGGACGTAGAGAGGTGAAGGACTCTGTCCCATCATGTGAGACAGCCAGCATCCTTGCCGCAGACCTTAGCCCAGATCACCTCTCTGGTCCCCAAAGGCTCAGACAAATGTATTCTGCAATGGTTGCCAGGGACAAAAGCAGTCCTGGAGGAAAAGACTGGAGAGTGACAGGAAATCTGGGAGGAAGAAAGCAAGCCCAGGAGAAATGTCCCTGGGGAAGGCAGGGTGCGAGGTTGCAGCCCTTTTCCTACTATACCAGCAGGTCACCCTCTACTTTGAGAAACAGTTGCAGCTATGAGGTACTCAACTAGGACTCACTTTTCAGTTTGGATAAAGATTCCTCTGGGATTGTGGATTACGCATCTGATCTGTGCCATGCATGTGCCATGATTACTTTCCTAGATGCAAATGTGGATCCCTTGGGAGATCCCACAGGCTGATGTCCCAGCCTGGCCTCAGCCTGTCCCCGTCCCCAGGAAGGGGCCCAATGCCCTGGCCTGGGGCTGTCCCCAGCCTGCCCTGCTCCCCGGCTGGGGGCGGTGGGACGGGCCCTGGCTGCTCACTGCACTGATTCTGGTTTTGGTCTTTAACTTGCAGTGATTTGGCTGCTGCCAGGATAAAAAAAAATCAGCATATGAGGAGCAGAAGACAGTGGCTGCTAGCATCTCAAAAATTCCTAACATTTCAGCTTTTAGTTGAAGATTTCAATTGAAGGTGGCTAATGTATTTTCCTGGAAAGCATACAACTTCATTAGTTCTTCTGATGACTGTGAAGTGAAAGCCCATTGATTAGTTTTAATAAGTGAATCAGGGTAGACTCCAGGCAATGAGATAATGTAAGTCAAAGGACTATAAGAGGTTTTTTTATATGCACCATATTCTCAGCAGACAAACAAGATAAAATATTTTTGTAGTGTATTTTGAAAACACGAGAGAGTTTAGTATTGGAATCTAATACTTCAGAAATTAATGAGAATCTATAGGTAAATTGGTGAAGGAGTATGAGGTTCTCAGGATCTGGAAACATCTTCAGGTTTGTAGATTTGCTTAGATTCTACTGTGCTTAAAGATGAAAATTTGTTACACACTTAGAGTCTAAATGCATAAGAAAAACCATGGAATTTGTAGCAATACCTGTAACCACGGGTGGCTTAACGTTTTATCCACACTGTAGCGCTTTCTCATTTTCACTTGCAACAAATTATTTATGAGATCAATAGCTGAAAAGAAATAATATTGGAAAATATCAGTTTAAATATATTTGTTTCAACTAGGACATGCAAACAGAGAGATAGACAGATGTGGTAGTTGTAAAAAGAGGACAGTTATCCCTTCTTACTCCAGCTTTTTACAAACTGCAGTCAATGTTGATGTCCCTGAAGGTACCCATGCAACCCTTCCTAATGGGATTACAACAGTTTTACTAAACAGTTGCCTGCTGGCTAGCATATCGTCTACCTCTGTGTGTTCATTTGCAGGCACACAGCAAACACTGAAGACAATTCTCACTCAGTTCCTGCTCAAGTGAAAAAAATCTCATGTAAGTGAGGACTACGCTATTCTTCAGGCATCACAGTAAACATATATATATATGTATATATTTCTCTGAAACTCTTAGTATCACTTTTAGATGACTGACAGCAGCACCTTCCCAGGCACTGCGTGGAGGAATCAGCTTTTGTAAGTCACTAAGTCTTGCAATATTATTCTCTGAAAGCATTTGAAGCATTGCTTCTACCTGCTAGTCAGCAGTCTGGTGCTTTGCAAAGGCAGCAGGGCTTCTTTACAAATGTCTTAATTTCCGTGTTTTTGAAGGAGTCAATGATTCACTGAGGTTATAGGTGTGCGTGCTGCAGTGCCCGAAGGGAAGAGGCCCATGAGTCAATGACCAGCGCGTGGAACTGCACTGAGTGACCCATTTGGAAAAATCTCTGGGATGAGATTGCTGAGCTTTGAATGCATCTACTAAAACCATTTAAAAAATTTAAAAAATAAAAAATGAGGGTATCACGAAAGGTTAAATTCTATTCTAGGTGGTGCTAAAAGTTCGGCATGTGTTCTGGGGGAAGCTTATTGTTATAGAATAATCGACCGGCCACAAGGAATTATAATATCACTGCAACTTTCCCATTTCATCACAATATCCCTTGGCTTGTCCAAAGTATGCTGGTTTACATCTTTATTTTTTTTGTTTATATCATGGTGACGGGGAAAGATGGTCTTGAAAGTAACACAGAAACACGGCATCACTGAGGGGAATTGGGTCTGAAATATGTCAGACGGACATTTTTGCGAACTGGGTATTGAAGGAGCTGAATAATCATCCTGTCTGTTTTAAGAGCAGGAGATGGGACAGAATTCTTTAAACTGGTACATCTCGGAGGTTGTATTTTTTGCAGCAATACGGAAAAGCTTTTCTTTTTTAACAGAGGCTTCCGCTTCCCAGGCTCAATTTGCCAACTAGAGCTTTCTGTGTGTTTCTGCCATGGGGCAGAGCACAATGTCCAGGAAAATGGGAATGTATATGGCAGCCTATCTGGATATACGCAGTAAGTTTGACAGACAAACCTATTCTTATCAATAGCAGACTATCACTAAAGTAGCCCTGACTTTCTGGTGCTGAATATTATCTTGGAAATCAAAGCAATTGTGGGAATGAGATAAAACAAATTTCAGGACTTCTGACAAAGAAAGCATCGCCAGAGGTTCTGAGCCATGCTTTTCCTGGAGCAGATGGTCCTAATTTTACTTTTTCTGTTGTGGACAAACAGATTTTTAGCTACTGAAGTAAGTTCATGCTAAATTCTCTAACTCATGTTTATTTTGTTCCCTCTTGAAATGTCTGTGAAGTGGCTGTAGGATCAGAAAGCCAGCGGATAGCCAATAGGAGCACTACTGACAGGCGGAAGCACTCTGAAAACTCATTTGCTTTCCAAAATAGTGGGGTTAATCTTTTTCCTCTTTATTGGTAAGAGAAGTTCTGAGGTTCCAAGCTATGAGGAAGAGACAGGAAAGTCAGTCATACGCCACGGTTCAGTTATAGAGTGACTTCTGATATAACGTGGGAAAAAGTAGTGGCCGTTGTTTTTATCTGATGCTTGGAAGAGGAGAACATAGTCCTTACCCACTGCAGTAAATCTGGGTATCAGCAAACACCAGCCTCTTCTGCAATACTGTCACCTTACCCTTAAATTCAGCAGAATTACAATATGACTTCAGTCTGTCTTTTGATAAATAGGCCAGTGCTGAATGTGAATTTATAGAGTCCCCATTTGTTTATTATCTTCAGTGGTATTCAGGTGTATATGATCTTCAGAGATAATTTTTCATCATTTACTATGAATCTCAGTTTGGCAAATAGGTCAAGAACTTGATGAAAGAGTTGATTGTCCTGGGAACTGATTTCAGTCAGCCAACTGTTGAGATAGAAGTGCATGTTTCCCAAGATGTGCCTCTATAACTGCCAAGTACCTACTGAATATTCTTCCTGCCATGGAGTATTGATAATGTTTCTATTATGCATCTTCTGTCCAACCCACTGGCAGCAGATACGACTGTGAGCCTTACAAGTGATGAAATCATACATAGCTATTCAGCCTCCCTCCAGTTACAACAGGGTGAAGACCCCTTTGCCCCTTTTTTTCCTTCAGGACAATGACGTACTATATGTAGTAACATATTTCTTTGTATTCTCGGGGGAAATTGCCAATGGCTTGTTGAACAGACCAGAAAGGCATTAGTCTAGAAACAATCACAAGAGAAGGTACACAAAGAAGGATGGGGAAGGAAACGAAGACGAAAGCGAAAAGGCAGCTTCACCGGATGGTCAGGATTGTCAGTACTTAGTAACCATTTGCGCTCGAGGACAGTTTACACAGATAGTCTGCTTGTTTCACCACTGGAATATTGCTGTCTCTGTAACAAGTTTTGGTGTTTGTCTTTAGTTCTTTATCTCAGGTTCTTTTCGCCAGGAAAGTTTTGAATATCACTTGCCTCTTAGCAATAAATAAGCACAAATGCAACGTGACTATTACAAAGACTTAGGGCCCAAACTATCTGATACAATTCCATTTGCTTTAATACTCAAAGTTTTCAAATGTAGGTGGAGAAAGAGATCAAATCTGAGTTTCAACAGCAAAAAGCATTTGCTATTTTTTACCAGGAAATCATGCAATCCAAGAAAAGTCACTTCTCAAACGTAAGAGTTCTTAGTATGAGAAGTCAAGATGCAAGCGATACGTACTGGCAAGGCAGCAAAAGGGCAGTGCTGCGTAAAGGAAAGCAGAAGCTAGGGAGTTCGATGCAGACAGGCTGACTGCTGGAACTGAAGGATTAAAGGATTTCCTTAGGGATCTGGAATAGTCTGTTAATGAGAAAATTCTCAATTCAACTGGTGTTAAATTGTAGAGGTTCAGACACCGATAGGTTCTGTGGGACTATTTAAAGGAAATAAGGAAAGATATTGGTTATTCTTTCTGTTTCAGCTTAAAAAAAAAACCCATCCTGTCCTGATAACGTCCTGACAGCCACTATCTAACATAGTTTGGTCTGGCTACAGTTCATATAAGATGTATGAACAGTAAGATTCATGTTGACTCAATTTCCAAATTAAAAAAAAAAATCATATAATTAATAGTTTGATGATTACGTTTTGAGTTGTACTGCTTAAAAACACTGGAGATAAAAATTTGGAAGGTACTAACATTCAGTTCAGACACACAACTCAAGTGTGATTCAGGGGATCAAACTGGGGCATCAATTGTTAGGAAATTAAATTTTCTGTCTAGGAAGATAAAGCAGTTTTGAGGAGAGGGTAGCAACTATACCATATTTTAAAGTAAATTTTATGAATTTTCACTAGAGACCGATTATTTTTTTTAAATCAGGTTTTAAAGTAATCCTTGTTAGACATTTTAGGAGCTTTATAAACTTTGACAATATTCCTCTGTAAAATCAATAATTCAATAAATGCAGAGCGTTAAGAAAGACCACCTATGGTCTGCACAACATCTATAGGAATCCAACAGACTATCACCAAGGAAGCAACCTGAATGAAAGTTCGGAGGATTATGATACTGCTTTTTCTAACACTTTTATGGGCTCCTGTTTACTTCCCATGATTTAAGGATAGCATAAGCAGCCAGCTGAGGGCTTATTGAGTTCCAGGAGCTGGAGACTGTTACAGGGGATAAACTAGCCAACTACTCCAGTAGCATGACTACTGGTCATTTAGACGGGTGATCATTCAGCAGAATCCCCAACGGGAAGATTCAAATGCAACTTAAAAAGCTGTCTGTGCCCTTGATTTTAGGGAAGATTGCTCTTTAGTTGCATTTTACTGGAAAGAACCTCCAGAGTCAGGAGGTTCATGTTTCTAAACTGCTTATGGCAGTTTATTAGTATGGCAAGTAATTAACTGCAGTAAAGACACAGTAACAATTTTCACTCTAAATATCAAATTAACACATGATAATTACAGTTTTCATAGGAATGACTGCTTTAACTCAATTAGGATGTGTCCCACACATTAACACAAAAGTTTATGAAATATCTGAAAATCCTACCATTCATTTAGTCCTACCATACAGACTTTAGCTTTTCACATAAGTTATAAAAAAGAAATCGCCTTAGGAATATCAAGAAAAAGCAGTCCTAAATTAACAGTAAATTTATACTTGGTGCAGAATTTTTAAAGTACACCCACAATATTGGCTATTTTTACAGCCATCACTTTAAAAATTTAAGCTGCTGCCATTAATATAAAACTTAGGACTTCCTAGGCCTTGGATTTTTCTGAGTATAGCTCTATTGATTAGTGGTATAATTTTTTCATACACATAAATCCCTTCCCTACTGCTGATCAAGATAGCTTTGTTGACAAATGCTCTAGTGTACATGCAGTTATTTTGGCAAAAAATAATCTTCTGCTGGCAGAGCTTATTATTTTCAGGGACACGGATTCAGTTGTACTATCAAAAGAAATCCTTGGCAATTATAAGCTGTGCCTCTACAAGAGAGGTTTTCTGATACTACTCTATCCTAGCAAACGTGTGTAAGTAGAGCCAAGACCTTAGTTTGAGCAGCTAGTTAAACATTTACTGAGGTAGAGAGCATCTTTGAGCTATAACATGCGTTTGACCTCCTCGTACTTAATGCTCATTCATGTGACTTTCTCATTAATGTGTGAAACAGAGTTTCTATTCACATTATGCTGAAACAAGTCTAAATAAATACTGGCTTGAAGGCAGGTGTGGTATTTATTTCTGACTCAAAAGCAGTGTAACAGGCACACCATCATCAAATTTAATGCATGGAAGAAATTGCATTGTTTCTTCCCAAATTATTTAATAATATGAAGTAATGTGAAGCACCTAATCAACAGTGTGCACATCACATAGCTCATCAGGCTAGTACTAATAGCTGTGTTGGTAGCTGATGAGAAAAGAATTACGAATACAATGATTTATGAAAATTCCACAATGGAACGAAACATGTCATGGATAATCCAAAGCTTGACATAGCACATTTTAGGACCACGCAGTTCGAAAGAACAGCCACCACAGTGAAGACACACTAGGTAAAATACACTAACAGGCAGAGAGACAAAATCCTTCAGGGAGTTCTGTCTTTATATTTAGCAGTATTTATTTTTTGTAACCTGTAGCTAAGTCAAAATAAATCTTTTGAGATGATGCAAATTTGGTGGACTAGAAGGTCAAAGTTGGAAACGGACAGTAATGCTGTTGAAAATAGGCTGTATGTTTGACAGATGTGAAATTTAAAGCTATAAAATAGGAATGAATTCTGCAAGTAGATTCCTCTGCATGGATGTCTAGCAAAATTCCACAATGAAAAGTCTGAATTCAGGTCAAATTGTCATACAGCAATTCAGTGAATTTGGAAATGTAAGATGGCTTGACAATCATTGAAGACAGAACAGAAATAGCAGATTTGGTGACAGAATGTTGAATGGTTGTGACAAAACCTGGGTTTCTACACGATACTCAAAGTTTAGCACAGAAATGACCTCTCTACAGCAATGTTTTACAATTCTATTTAGACACACAAACTCAGGTTTTGAGGAGTATTCTTTCAAAAGAGAGAAGCTATTGGAAAAAGGTGGGAGAACATAGCCGCTTAGTGGGGGTGGAAATCAGAATTCCCTATGGAGGAATCTGTGAGATTTTGTCTCTGTGTGTGTGTGTACGCGTGCGAACTCTGACAAACCTTAACATGTAAAGCAATTGGGTTTGGAGAAGTTAGAGAAGGGATTTTGTGCATGAGGGCTGAGCTTTGGGAAACGATGCTCACAGAAATGTTCTGAATGGATAATCAGTTGGGAAAAAATACATTTCCGAGCACTACAAAAATTGAACGGTCTTAGTTTTTATTGGTTAAGTTTTAAGGGGGGAAGAGGACAGAAAAAGCATTACACAAAAAAGCTAGAATTTCTCAGCAGGAAGAGTTGATGAGATTAATCCAGATGTTATGGCATCAGACAGACATATTATAGAGAGAAAAAAGTCACAGTCAACGACTAGACCACATTCCTGAGTGGCAGAGAAGACAGAACTGTTGATAGCAACTGAAAGACATTAAGACACTCAAAAATATTATCCTCAAATGGATTTTGCCTTCTTTCTTGGCTTGTAACCGTAGATTTTTATTTTTAAAATTGCTAGAAAATGCTACAGAAAAAGTAATTCTCACGAAAATAAAGTAACACAGACCACACCATTACATTCATGACACACTTGTCCTCCAAAATACAATTTCTTCCCATATGTTTTTGCTCTGAACCTGCTAGACTTTATTTTAAGTGTATTATTTATATAATCATGCCATTTAAATTGTTATGGGTTATGTGTTTTTACAAATCTATCGCCTTATCAGTGCAGTTTAGAATTTTAAAAACCAATTGAATTTTACTTTAAGACCAATAATTGAATAAGGAACACAGAAAGGGAACATTTAGGCTACTTTACCATTGTTGTCGCTTTTCCAGATACAATGTTTAGGTATGACCTATCTCTTTTTTTTTTTTTTTTCCTTTTAAACTTTTGCTACCCTCTGCATTCCAGCTCCCAAATTAACATGCTGTTGCTTGGCAATATCAGAAAAAGCATCTACTGAGCACTAAAACCGAAGTGGTGATAAACACAGCATCATTCACTCCAATTTGTGCACTATCCATTAAATGCAAAGAAATATGTGATTTTGCTAAAAAGTAAAATATCTGAGCTTTTAATTCCTCTGATTACAATAAAAATGTAAGTAAACATGGCAATAACCAAGCTTAGCTATTCTTAAACTTTTTACATGAATAATGGTCTGAAAAGAGCGCTGAAATAACAACAGTTGCAAGAAGTTTTACATCCAATTTGGCTCTCTGAGCCACAGTAATAGCCATAAGCAAGAAACAAGAGCTTTGAGCACTGTTCTGCTTTCTTCAGTGTCGATTTTTGCAATAGGTATGCAAAAATTCCTAACACTTCTTTCATTAGCCATTCTGCAACAAATATATTACGCCCTTTAATAAAATCGTTGTTGCACAGACACTGGCCATACACTTGGTTGATGATCACTTCCCTTAATCTAAACTGAAAATTGCACAACAAGGTAAAAAACCCTACAACTTTGGAAACATTTATGGTTCCACTAAAAGCACATCCGCAGAATTTCAAGCAAACGAGTTCCTGCGGTTGAAGCAGCAGCTAGCTCAGGTATATCAGCTGCCTGTGTTTGTGAGCCTAACCTGGTACAGCTGTGAGGCCAAACCTGCCCCCACATCTATCGTTTTAGGGTGTCTGCCTTTTCCGCCATCACTTGCTTTGCGCATCGAGCAGGATTGTTGATATAGACAGCAATAGGTTTGAATAAACATGTTTGTATTTGTCTTTTTTTTTTTTTTTTTTTTAGGTCAAATGGATATGTAATTCCTTCTACTGCTTCTCACTGTTCTACAAAGGTGTTTCTAGGATTATCATATCATGAACATTCATAGCGACCAGTACTGATATATTTCAGCAGTATAAAAAGAAGAAATAGTCATGCATATTGCATTTTATATGGTCAGAGAACCTGAGCATTTTTATTGGCATGCATAAATCAGAGTTAATATTAATTCCCTGAGATGGTAGCCTAGCTCTTCCGAGTTCACCGAGTTCTCGGTTTCTGCCTGCTATTACTGAGGTATGTAATATAGCTTCTGGATGAAGGTGCCACTTTTAAAATCTAGCTGTAATATACAATTCATAGAGTTCACTGTTAAAGAGTGCTTGGACCCAGCAGTGTCTTTTGGCCATATGAGAAGAAAGCAGTAAGTAACGGAGAAAGAAAGAAGAATATTTACATTAGTTTTACTTATGGTAACCTTTTGAAAAATGGCTCCTGTTTTTCCAATTCACACAGCATAACACTTTAAAAAGATCTTTCTTACCTGCATTAAAGATAATACTTATTTTGCATTTAATTTATCTGCGACGATGAAACTTGTCTAATCAATTTTGGTTTCAAATTTTTAATGCTATAGCAGTGCAGCAAAATTTTAGTTGAAGGCTTCTGTGAAGACTCTGGTTGTTTATTATGTGTTAAAGTTGTCTTAAATATTTGCACAAGTTTTTAAATGTCAAGAATTAAATTGGACTAACTGCTGGATCTTCAACATTTTTTCTTTCTTACAAGTAAAAATCACTTAAATCATTTTGTTTTAATTTTGAAACAAAGAATAATGCTTCCTGCAAGAAAATATCTGTGTAGATCCTTCAAGACAAACAGCAATTTCAATCATACCAGCTTGAAAGAAATCGGCTGATCAATCTTTATTTATAAAGACCTTGCTGGATTTTGCAGCAGCGTCAGATTCCACACTACCGTACGTCTCCCTTATAAGCTTGAATGGAAGAACTAGTTGATGATAATTACTGTCCTCTTGGGAGAATTATTGCTATGGCACAAATTCCAGGAAATAGTTAAACAAGAAATCTACTGTGCCTTTAAAAGAAATCTATTATGGATCTTTTTATAGGAAAATTGAAATATTGAAAAGGTAATCATAGTCATGTATGTTAAAACTTCTGTTGAAAAATGTTCAATGATTAAGAATAATTGGCAAAAAGAATAATGGAAAAGATATGACAGGCAAATGCACAATTCGTTAGCTTAACCTGTTTGGGGAGCTGGAAGAGCCTATGACAAGCTGAAGGAAGATTTTCAAATGCACAAATGTAATCTGTTGGCATCGAAACTAATTCTCTGTCTGAATTTTGTAGATTTATAGCACTTAGTGCAGAGAAATTTATGAGCCCCCGTGTATTTTAGCTTGAAATGAGCTTTATGTTACCATAGTTTATATTTAAATACAAGTACCTTTTCAAATTGTTTTTATTTACAATGTTGAGTAAGTAGCTTCATAAAATCTTTAAAATCATCTGCGTTTCCCTCCCAAACGCTTCAATCCTTTGTAGCATCAATTATGAAGGCACTGTTCAGAACTGTAATCCAGATTAGATGTTTTAGGGCACCGGGCAGAGATTTGCATTTTAACCACACCATATGGTCAGAGATAACAGAAACTGGATGGAGCCAGCAGGTGCACAGCGCCCATGCACCTGCCCTCTTCTGACCTGCGCAGGAGTGTGGACCAGAGTAGCTGACATGAGAAAACCTTTATTTCCGCTAGGTAATCTGGAGTTTGAGTTCCATTTTGAGCTCTAAAAATCAGCATTATCAAGTAATACTTGGACAGAGATCTAGACTCCAACTCCCTGTGTTAAACATAATGGATCTGTTCAGACTTTTTTCAGGTTTTCGTTTAGCACAACAGAGTGGCTCATCAGCTAGCAATTCAAAATACATCATAAAATCACAATGTATAAGCAGATTTTAACTTAGTAATTTGTTAAAGTGTGTTCTTTCCCTCCCTTCTGCATGCTTGCAGCCTGACATCCATTAACTCTTAATGAAGGCTGTGATTCTATAAAAGGAGAGATAACACCCCAGTAGGTGAGTTTTCGGTAGGTGCTCTACTGAGTCTTCACCTCTGAATGTGGAAATTGATCTTCCGTCTACCACAGTAGAAACTTGTGGGACACAATTTCTTGCAGCCTCTTCTGTGTTGATTGCTGTTTGCTTATCTCTAGCGCCAGATAAAGCATTGCTGCCAACAGGTTCTGTCAGCTTACATATCAGAAGTGTGTGGAGGTTCAGGAGGACTTCAGTGTGTAATTGTGCAGATTTATAGCGTTTTTTTTCCCCCCCTCCAACAGATCTCATCAAATTTCATCTGCCACTGAGATAAAACAACAGACAATGCTCTCAAAGCATTTTTCAGCTGAGAATCTCACGTAGCTGTAATATATATTAT
Source organism: Phoenicopterus ruber ruber (assembly GCA_009819775.1). NCBI lineage: Eukaryota > Metazoa > Chordata > Aves > Phoenicopteriformes > Phoenicopteridae > Phoenicopterus > Phoenicopterus ruber. Next base: position 32,148,038 of record CM020219.1, on the reverse strand, counting down.
AGTAAGCAGTAGGCACATTTCTCTAAGCTACGCTTAACAGGTAAGTTAAACTTGTCACCTGAAACCCAGAAAAACTCTACTGTAAATAATGGAAATTGTAAATGCCGATATTTTAATTCAATTTGGTACATATTACAGTTCAGGAAAAACTATAAGAATCTGACGTTTGTAATGTTTCCTTTGCTTTAAGACTTATGGATCAATCTTGCAAAAAGTTACGGACATAAAGATAATGATTTTTTTTAAAAAAAAAAGACAAAACAGAAAATCAAGCAATCAAGCTGCCAGAAAATGTTTGTTATGTACAAGAAAACGTTGGTGAAACCAGAACTGATATTTTTGTTAAATGCCCTACTTAGTTGTGTTTAGAGACATCTTTAATAGAATTCATTTACCTTCTTTAAAGATGTTCATGGTGAATTCACATCGTTCTTTTACTGTCAAAAGTCTTTGATGCCATTGACCAGAACTCTAGTTTCAAAAGTCTCATTGGTTATCTCTAAGCCTTCCCCCCCTGCAGAAAGTCTCTTCTATGACACTTTCTCACACTGTTCTTGAAACCTCATCTGCTTGGAGTTGTTCAGTATCTTTTTTATCTTCGCTACAGAAAGACTATCAGGATACAGCATCCTACTGAATGGAAACGAAACTACTGGCACAAGTAGAATGAGAAAAAGACTGCAGAGGCACTAGAGCTGAAAGAAGAGGTACGGAAGTAAATATAAGCAACAGCAGTTCCAGCAGCTGAGGTTCCCCACAAGTCTCTATAGCAACCCAATCTGTAGGTGGCTATGTGCCTCCTTCAACACCTCCTGGAGAGATCCCATGCTAGGGGATTATGCCATACGCAGTCTATACATACTCTGCAGGAAACGTCTAAAGCAGCTGATAGCACAAAACAGAGACATTACATTATGGTGCCTTGAAATTTCAAATCTTTTTTGTTCACCGGTAGGTACAGGGGAAAAAATATAAAAGCAAAATACAACTACTCTTTTTTAGCATTTATATAAAAACAACCGCAAACAGATATTACCTTCATGAGAAATTTCTTTCCACGGATTAGGTGGATACATGAAAGCGGCATTCTGGATTTGGTCATGTATGTCTTCATCTTCATTAAATGGAAAGGTACCACTGAGGCTTACATAAATGATGACACCCACAGACCACATATCCAGAGATCTGTTATAGCCCTTGTTTCTCAGCACTTCTGGAGCAAGGTAGGCTGGCGTTCCTACAACTGAACGCCTAAATGATTTCTCTCCAATAATTCGGGCAAAGCCAAAATCACAAAGTTTTACCTGTTTCAAGGAAAATGCTATAGTGAGACAGCCATCATTTTTATTATCAAATACATAGTTGAGGAACTTTTATCATGGCTTAGCTGCAAGATGCATCTCTACTGTTCCTTCAAGGATACTTTTTCTTAAACTCCTCTTTGAGAGGAGTACCCTTATTCCACTGAGACACTAGACCAGATTACCAGTTCATTGCATCTCCTTTATTCCTTCACTCCATAAATAACCACAGTAAAATCAGTAACACAGGACAGCTTAGAATGAAAGAAATACAGTCTTGGATGGGCCTAACAGCTCAGGCTCCTGGTGAAAGTAGTAATATAAAGGTATGAGGTATTCAAAAGATGTTTAGATGTGGCGCTAAGAGATATGATTTAGTGGTTGACTTGGTAGTGATAGGTTAATGGTTGGACTTGATGATCTTGGAGGTCTCTTCCAACCAGAATGATTCTATGATTCTATGATAAAGTAATACTTACTCATTCATAGCATAACAACATGGCAAACAGAAAAATTGTTTGACCTATGGCTCTTTCCTGAATCAAGCAAGTTGACAGAATTTAGTTCTTGAACTTCCACTTTTATTTTATTGTGGACCTAGTTACACCCTGCCTCTCTGCAAACGTCCTTGTCTGATTTCTTCAGAGGGACAGAATTAGCGGCTTAAAACTTCTCACTTAATGCCTCAGTATAGATCCTTCCTTTGCAATTATTGATATTGGTATTGTTACAAATTATCAATAGGGCTCCTTTTGAATATGGGCAGTTGGGGGAGAGATTATAGATGAAGTCTGCAGATCAAAGGTAACAGGAGCTGATACAAATACCATTTAATAAGAAATACAACAATGAGCCAGAAAGTATATTCTGCAATCTACCCGGCATTTAAATTCATAAAATTAAATAACCAGCTCTTGTTCTTCATGAGTTCTACCCTAACTTTCAGAAAAATAACTGTCTGTCTGGTGACTGCTTGTAAATTGTCACTTATCTGGACGAAATCAACCAGATAATTAATTTGTGCTGTAATGGTGAGCAAATTAGAAACAATCACACACGTAGTTATGTCACACTTGAAAATCTAGTTGAATATTTTAGGCAAATGATAAAAGGCAAGGATTTTCAAACATGTCTTCTTTGGAAAGTTTTCTGAATAAGTGATCAGTTTTTTCATATCTAAAAATTCTATGTAGTTCCTGGAGGAGATACAGACAGGTCACTAGTAGCTTTTTTGTTTGAACATAAAAAAATCATTGCTAACACTTATTAATTTGAACAATTTATCTTAAGAAAGGGCATTTTCTACTTGCCTGTGGGAAAGGATCAGCTGATGCCAATAACACATTTTCTGGTTTGAGGTCACAATGAACAATATTTTTGAAATGAAGGTGTCTTAAAGCAACAAGGATCTGTGAAGAAACAAATCAGAAAGAAAATCAGTTTTAAATGTTGTACTTTTTTTTTGTTGTGGAGACAGTATCAGTGATCAGAGAAGCAAGGACTGGTGTAGCGAGAAACAATCCGACAAGAAGGTACCTTTTACAAGAATGCCTACAACGGAGAAAAAGAAAAAGTAAAAATGTCAGCTAATATTTGCTGTGCCTCAAGTTTTCTTGATGTTTCACTGTATGGAATATGATTTTTCCCTCTCCAAAGGCTTTATATTCTAAACATTTTTTAAAGACTGGGTTCTAAGTACTTGTTTACTTTTTTTTGTGTGAAATATTTGGATGCAGAAACATTTGCAAAATGACCTTCCAGATATAAATTCACTCAAAAAATTCCACAGAAGTATGTGATCCAATTTAAGCATTTTCTTGAGGAGAGAAAGCATAACGAGTGTTGCATCTATTTTTATTCCGTTACACACACAAGAACATGGCAAGAGTGTGTAACAGGTATCCATCCTATTCCTGTGGCTTTAACTCCATTCCTTGTGTCTGGTCAGGGGCTGGCAGAATTTCCCAGCATATGAGAGCAGGGAATGGCGAGAAGGCTGAATGAACCTGGGAAGGTAAGAAACCAAATTCTGAAGCTGGTGGCAGTTTTGCTGATGAAACCCTGAAAACTAGGAAACCTGCTACTTTCTACCCCAAATAAAAAACTTCCACTGTAACACTGTTGTTCCTGCTCCTTTCTTTTTTCCTGACTGCTGAAACACAGGCTGCTCTGACTCTGAGGTGGCTCACTACTCAATTGTGTGTCTAAATTTAAACCAGTATTATGGGGAGCTAAAGAGGCAATATGATAATATGATAACAGGAAGAACAAAAAAAAAACCCCAGATCACATTGTTAGCAGAAGTCATACAGGAAACCAGACTCATTTAATCCGAGGTAGTGCTGAGATCCAATCTTAGAGATTGGATCTCAGCACAGAAAATGTGCACAGAAGTGCATAGTACAAACTGCAATGGTTAGGTATGGGGCAGTTTAAGAGTCTCAAATTTCTTTGCGTAGGTCTTCATCAGTTTGCTGTAAGTGCTTTGCGTGCCTTTCTTGTGCTTAATTCTTCACGCATATGAGAAACTGTAGCTCGATGGCCCTTCCATCCAGCAGCCAGACAGCTGTACATGTGTCTAGTTCTAAGTCCTCTTAATGGTTTACTACCTACCAGATAATGTACACAAAGCTGTCTTACCATCCCTGATATTACAATTCAGGCGTTCATAAATCAGACAGGTAAATTATGCCAAAAGCAAAACATAAGAAACAGTGATAATAATTGACCTCAAATCTCCTTCTAGGTCGATAATTTATTTCTTACCTGAGTAATTAAAAACTTTGTTATTCTCTCTGGCAATCTGCCCTTTTCACTTGATAAGATCATCTCCAGCATGTCTCCATGGAGTTTTTCCATAACAACAAACACTCTTTCCGGCGTCTCAAACATACACTCCAGATTTACAACCCCAGGATGATGAAGATTCTATTAAAGATAAATACAGCACAAGATTTCCCAACATGATCAGTAGATTTTATCATTACATAGCCAGTCTTCAGACCCCCCTAAACCACACAACGTTTCAGTATTTCATAATTTAAGCTGTGTGCCTAACCTGTAGGCAACAGGCATAAAATTTCTAGAGACAGTACAGGAGAATGGATGAACTTCAAATTAATTTAACAAACATACATTTTCCTTATTGTGCCTGGTGCTTAAAACTGCAGAAATTGTAATTCCTAATGTGATATTGCTAATACATTTGGTCTTAGCTGTTTATGCAGATTAAGCAGCAAAAATACTAGTATTTTTGCCAAAATACTAGTGATTAACAATTAAAATAGTTATCATATTATCTGATATTTATAGAAATGTATAAATGGAGTTAATATGGCAAAAAATAATAGAAAAATACCTGTAAAATTGCAACTTCATTACGAAGTTGACTTTCCTGTTTAGTTGGAAATCTTAGTTTGTCAATTATTTTAATGGCAACATCTCTTCCTGTTTTGCGATGTTTTCCTGCATTAATAAAACAAAAGGCCTCTATCAATTAACAGCATTAATTCTGAAAGGTGTTCCACTTCCACTGGGTTGTACAAACAGCCACAACCAAGTAATTCTCAGAGCAGGTTTGCAGCAAATTAAATCACTAAGTCATTAGAAGTTTTCTGTCATTTCCTTTCTTTCTGCCCTTTGACAAGAGAACTTTTCTTGTTATCACCTGACAAAGCTGTTTAAACACCTAAGAAACATACACATATGAGAAAGCCAGCTCTGCATTTCAACAATATAGATGCAAAGTTAACTTTCTCATATATATATATATATATATATATATATATATGCTTGTTCATGTATTTAAGCTGCATTCTTTGCAACTGGCAGGTTGTAGGCTTAGTCCTTTGATAGTAGCTCCAGACAAGCAAATAATGAAATAAGTGATCGCCTTTAGGCATGTGAACGCATGTCCCAGGTTTATCAGAGAGCCATAGAGATTCTTCAGCGAGAAATTTGTTGTTAGTGGGAAGTGCGGACTGTCTCAAACAACAGCTGTACCTAAATACACCCCCAAAAACTGCTGAAAAAAAGGAGGAAAAAGAGAGGAAAAATGGATAACAAAATTAAAAAGAGAAACAATTCTAACAAAATACTGAAAAACAAAGCAAAAAAAGCTCACAAAACATGCCAAAAAGAACAGCAGGAAGAATTTTTTTTTTTTGGTCCATTATAGTTCTCAAAAAGAACAGTTTTCTGCACTCGGGCATCTTCTTTACTAGAACTTATAAAGACTATGAAGCTATTAATATACACTGACCCATTACTGGGTAGAAAACTTCAAATTACAAGAAGACTTTGTCAACAAAAAACAGTTTCATTGTTTAATGAAAGCTTATATAAAACAATGTGCAGCTAATTTCTGTAACAAAACATTTCGGAGTCCAAATACTTTCACAATTCAAGAAACCTTCTATCTTAAGCATAATTGTACAACACACCAAAGCCTTACCTCCATAAACAATTCCAAACTGTCCTGATCCCAACACCTCATCTGGGAAGATTTGGTATACAGTGCTAATATCCTGTTTATATAAACATAACAAATATTAAGCTCTGAGATATGGAAACAAAATTTGTATTTCACTTGCTTTTTCTAGAGAGAAGTAGCATACATTTACTATAGTACATTGTAAAACATATTATCTGCCAAAAACATTCATGTGGGTTTTCTTAAAAGTCACATTAACTGCAATTGCTGTAAAAGCTGCGGAATCTTCATTAGGTTTCAGGCAAGTAGCCCCCAGCACGCAGCAATACACTTAAACTTTGTGACATCTGAAGATGAAAGTACATATGGAAATAAAGAGGGTCTTGTTAGCAACATTCTACCCAAATGTCCCAGGATCCCAGATCTAGGAACTACTGCTGGGTTTTATGAAAAGGGAGAAATTACGAATTTAAAATTTTCTTGAAAAAGTTCCTGTGTTAGCTCGTGTCAGCCATGGACATGCAAGTGGTTTCTTAGTGTATAGACAGTTTTGCAAGTATCAGCAGTTCTGGGCTTTGGCTTTTTGTGTTTGTCCACTGAGAGGGGTAAAATATTCCATCTGTGACAGAGAGGGAGTCTCACGTCTCACTATCTCTTAGTGCCTAAACACAGGCTAAAGCACAAGCTGTTAGCAGATTCATTTGGGAGACTCAAAAAACCTGAAATGTTGGAGCTCAGTTTCATTTTCCTGATATTTAACCAGCAGCATATACAACAAAAAGTAGAAGAACGCCAAGGAGTTGATAATAAAAGCTGTCTTGCTTTTTCTTAGGAAGCAAATAGACGCATCCCTAAGCAGGCAATCTTTTTCTGGCAAACACCAGAGCTGCCCCAAGCTTTACTCGGCAGCAGGGAGTCCTGTTTATTTCCTCTCCCATGAGACAGAAAACCAGCGGTGGGACTGTTTACCTTGACCACCATGTCCTAACAGTCCTAGTGTAAAAGAAACCCAGAATTCTTTACGTATGTGTAACAACATATGTAACTCTTCCTTCGGATAGAGTTTCCCCTTCGTACAACAGAGAATATCTGATCTCTCAGTGATGACAGGAAACGGTATATTTATCAAGGCTTGTGATTAGCTTTACAAAGTTCAGTTGACAAATTCCACGAACTAATAACTTCTACAGCTCGCTTTTCCTTTTGGTAATTAACATCCTGCAAGGATCCATAATTAAATTCTGTGTTAAATGAAATTACCCATACGTAATTCTTGTGTCTCAAGAAAAGGTGCCACGAAGATGATTTTTCTCAGAAGTTAGCAAAGCTAATTGTTTGTTAATTTCTATGAAGTAAGTGAAAAATGGCTGATGGGAACTCCTCTAACATTCTTCTTTGCAAAACAGATCAATGACTTTGCAAGCTTAATCATAGCATGTCTAGCACCAGCATCCAGAGAACACTCACCACATTTTCTTGAACTTGGCAGTTTGACACAGAAATACTGATGGATATATCCCCTGTGGAAGAAAGTAAAATATACTTTAGATTGCTGTGCTTTTAGTTCAAACATGTAGTAATAGGAAATGACATTTACATTACATCAATATCTACTGACAGCTCTAGAAATTGGACCAATTAGGTCAGCTTGTTCATCTACCAGCCAATATAAAATTACACCAGCCCACAAATATGTGACTTGAATAACAGTTTTGCAGTGTATGGAAAAGAACAGAATCATTATTAATTTTTTAACAGTGGAATCTCATAATTCCCATTTATAAGCTCATTATTGCTGTTTTCCATTCTATTTTGGCGCTTTATACCTCATGCAAGTAACATAACTGCAACTAGGGTAAACTGTTTTTATTTAGTAGAGTTAATAATCATAGAATCATAGAATGGTTTAGGTTGGAAGGGACCTTAAAGATCATCCAGTTCTAACCCCCCTGCCATGGGCAGGGACACCTTCCACTAGACCAGGTTGCTCAAAGCCCCATCCAACCTGGCCTCATTTTTATTTATAGTGTCACCTACAATGTATTTGATGCTATTCAGATGAAGGCCAATACACATTCAAATTGGTCTGCATACTGTTAAAAGTAACACACTTTTCAACTGGCTTGAGAGACATTATTAAAACACATAATGAAAATAAAAACTTGCACTTGTGCTTTAATACAAGAAACATCAGATCCAACCTCTACAAATTCAGAGCTTAGGATGTTGCCATAAGCATTCTGAACTGCAAACCTACTGAGGGGTTCAATAAAACTTGAGAATACGCGTATTGCTAACTGTATTACACAAAGACGTCATTTTGAGGAGGAAAGAATGGTTCTTCAGAGCATTGCTGCTTCTGTCTCCTACCTCTGCCTAGAATCCTGTTCGTGCTGACTTTTCATTTTCTCAGTATGGATTTCAGCCTTATCAAAACCAGTGTCCTCTGTTATAAAGCCTGTATTACACACTGAAGACACTCACTACTACCCATCATCATCTCTCCTAGTTGCATTAAGTAGCATGAGTAACTTCTGCCCCATATGGCTTATTCCCTTGTTCTTTCCTCAGGAATAGGCTGGTTTTGGAATGGAATGTTTCAGTTACATAGAGGCTTTTTATCATTACCAATTTGTTTTCAAATGTATGTACTGCTTTGTGTTTGCGTGAAAAAAAGCATGGACAAAGACATGGATGAGTCTTACGCTTTGAGCAGAAGACAGAAGGTTGGTATCATTCTCACTCCCCACAGGAATTTGTTCCAAAGGTCTCAGATGACCTTAATTTTTGCACAAAAACTCCAAAGATGACTACTAACTTGTAAAGAAAATTTTGAAACTTCCCAGAAGAGAGAGAGAAGACAGCTGTCATTCCCAGTCCAGCATTTTAGGTGATTTGTTTAGCTACGCTGGGCTCAAACCAGGGGCACTAGGCAACTAGCCTGATTGAAATGACATCCAGAATTTGACACTATTTTATGCAGGAACTCGGTCAAGAAAGCAAAGGACAGAGCTGATCTAATCTGTGAACTGTTGTGCCTGGAGATGTAATGCCACAGCCTGTTGTATTATTTGGTTTCTGAAGGGCTTGCAGTCTTATTAGCATTTCACGCTGCATTAATAGCATCCAGATGTCAAGTGCTAAAGTGGGTGTGTATTGCAACAAAAGGTCTAACCCAAATTGTGTAGAGATATCCAAATCTGCTTTACACTGACCAGGCTGAGTACAGGTAGCAGGGCAACCACAGCAGCACACGCCTAGTTTGTTTGCTCTGTGTCACTTTGTTAATCACTCTGTGCCACTTTGTTAATCAGTACCTCAGCTAGATTTAAATGAGTTTCATGTTTGATTTACATAAGCTGTCATCTTTGCTAGAGAATTACCCAAAGGTATGTAAATTGGAGGTGAAGATATATTCAGTCCTTTTGGTCCTGGGTAACATCCATGCCTTGTTGTGCTTAGAACAGCTGTTCTTCACGCTTGAGCTCATTTCATCTCAGCATGGCACAACGTTTGTGGCAGTTGTACAGCCAAATGTGATGAAAGGGAGCATATCATCTACGCTGCAGTGACCTAAAGAGTGAAGAGCTGCTTCTGCAGATAGCTAGAAACATAAACTACAGTCACGACGGGAAAAATCTATCAATTCCCAACCGGAGCTCAGAAAACTTCATGCCTCTGCACAAGGAGGCTATTACTCATGTCAGCAACACAAATGTGGATGAGATGCCTTACTAATATAACAACTACGTGCTCGCTAACAAATCTGCATCTTGTATATTAATACAGATGTCCTAGTATAAACTGGAAACGTGTGGATGAGAAACTGTTGTGTTTAAAATAATATGCAGACAGGTGATAAGCCATGACAGAACAGCCTTTACTAGCTGTGCAGTACTTCCTTTCAACGTCTGCAGAAGATTGAGCAATGTCATTTGTGACAAGACTCTACTTATCTGAAATGGAGGAAATTAATAAACTTACTGTGCAGGCTGGGTCCTGACCCAGTTGATGCCCCTTTAGGGATGACAGGCATCAGGGCGTGCTGTATTGCCATCTCCCACATTCGCGCCACATCGATGCCAATACCACTGGTGATAACACTGTTATTCAGTGGAACACTTGAGAGGTTTTCCATGTTTTCTCCGACATAATAGACTACATTTGCTGTGCTTATTTCAAAACAATGAGGATTGGCTCCTTGAGGCAGCAAAGTGAAAGTTTTTGCAGGTTCCAGAGACAAAATTTCAGACAATGGGATTTCCTAAAATGAAAAAATGTTTTACTTTCTGCGTAAAGATTATCAACATATAAAACTAAAGCATGAACTTTACTTAACTAATTTATGATATTAGCTGTTGCTTTTGACCACATGCTTCTTGTACAAACAAAAAGGCTCTTGTAACCTGAAACTCCATGACACAGAGGACTGTTGATGGTAAAATACTAAATGTTTCTTTCCAAGACCAAGTAGAACTTCAATTATTTAATTAAACTTATCAAAGAGAGCAGTGAGGTGCCATCAGAAAAGAGCAGGACCATCCATGTATCACCAGAACTCCCCTAGAAAATTAAATCCTGTTGACTCCTTTATTAAATAAAGTTTATTTGCAATAAATTATTTGCAGAATAAATCTATTCAACATTAAGATTCCAAATCCACCTTTCACATAGGCATGAACTTGATTGTTTCATCTTGAATAACACTTAGGGCATGTTTCACTGACATATTTCCCTGAGAGGAAGCCATATGAAAAAAACACTTTCCGTTATTAAAACTTATTGCAGTAATGCCTAAGGAGTTTAACTGCCTCAGCTAAAAGGATATGAGCATTAAAACAATCTTTTACAATCAAAATCACAACACAATGTCCAAAGGACAGAATTAAAATAATATATACTATACCTAATTGTTTGGAAAGAATTTGTATTATGAATGACAGATTGTCAGGTGAGTTTCTTGGCAGAATTTGTCGCTGGTACTGAATTGCCCCTGTATAAAAACTTTCCATTTCCACAACACGTATTTTACAGGTCCTTGTTAGCTGACACTTTTCTGATCTGAGACTTGTTTGTGAAAGGCAAAACACACATATGCAGCTTAAATAATGAAAACAAACATAGGTCGAAGTTATACTACTAGTGTATTTTCAGTAAGTATCTATTACTTCAGCAATTTAGTCATTATATTCGGCTGGTACAAAAAGAGATCAAAAAATATTCCTTACTTTGTAATATTTGCTTCCAGTATCATTTTGAAAAAGTGTAATGCATTTGCTGTCCAGTCTCCAGTAGTGTCGCTTCCTCTACAATGAAAAACAAGGGAAAAATCTTTCTAGCATTTTCCAAATGAATTAATGAAATGTTAATTTCTCAAAAGCATCACTTCCAAAATGTTTCGCTTAAGTTTGACGAGATGAATTGTGAATGATAAAGATTCATTTGCTATTACAAGATTTTTGTGAGGACTTTATATTTGAGTTTAGGGTATATAGGGCCACCCTCTGTTGTTTTGGTAATAACCTAGCTCTGTTTAAATTGTCCAAGTTTCAAAAATTTAAAATGTCACTTCGAAGTCTGCATTACATTCAGCAGAATTTGCTACAAGTATGCTGCTAAAATAATTAAACTTTCTTTTTGTATCAGTTATAACACCCCAGCTCACTTTAAAGCCACAGAAGTTTTTACTCCTGTTTTAGCAGGTCAGAATGAAAATAACTTTATGCTACACTAAATCTATTTCACAAAAGTCTCAATTCACCTAGCAGTAAGATAACTAGGAGACTGCAACTAGAAGGTAAAGCTACTTTCCAGAACCCCTAAGGTGTTAACATTATTTTTTACTTCCTTCAGAATGTCTTCACATTTGGCTGCCTATGATAACGCAACTGACATATTGAGATATTTTTTGTGTGTTTTAACTGTCTCCTGTTTCTTACAAGCAGCGCTAGTCCTCAGTTATGACAAGAGTCAGGACTTTAGAAATCAGAAATACTGCAAAAAATGCCCTACATGAGTGACTGTAAATTGTCAAAGTATTGTTAGGATTTGATTCTGTACTATCATATAGTATGTACAGTAAGACAGGTCTTCCTTAACATTTCTTACCAGTGTATCCTTGCTTGTATAGTGAACCATCCAACCCTCCTTCATTACCGTGCTACTTCTCCTTTTTGTGTGCTTCACCGATTGTACCACTCTCATTAATGGAATATTGTTGCTGGTTGAAGGGCTTAAGAATAAATCAATAAAGGCTTTTAAAAAGAAGATAATTTTGGACAAAAAGAAAAAAATTCTTTTAAATCAGAATATATAATATATATACACACCTCCAATATCCACATCTGTATTTATCATCACTATCACACCTGGACTGGACACTATCTTGTCTCTCCCCCCTCAAAAATATTCCTAAAGATGAGCTCAGAAGATGGGCAAATGACTAGGGCCCCCGCTAGGGTGTGGGAGCCATAGCTCAAGCCTGTGCTATGCATGATTCAGACCAGTACTTGATCTTGAATCTCTCATAACCTAAGCAAACACTGTCCATCAGATTACTGTCTTGTGATCTTTCTTGGGTTCAAACACACAATGGAGTGATGACGGTTTTCAGAGCAGAAAATGTGTCAGCTGCCCAGCTGCGTGTACCCTGGCAGGGGACAGCAGAGAATTTGCTGGAACCTCTCACAGATAGAGGTTTAAGCTCATACATTTTATCCTCGAAGACCTAAAGTGAAGTCCCATTGCCTTGCACTCTGGGGTACGCATGCTGAAACTCTCCATGACTCAGCTGACACACAGTAAGTCGGGAAGGCATGGGAACTTGGCAGTATGCCTGACAGCACCATCAGATAAGAGCTGGAATATCTAGTTGGAGAGGTGTAAGAAGTAACCAAGCCCATCTTCCCACTTTCCTCGCTGTTAGAGTTAACCATTCCTAAAGCACATTCTGCATAATGAAATATGGACTCATAATCTTCTTCAACCCTAAACCTAAATGCTTATTTATTTCTGGTAGAACTTTAAACAGAGATGCTGCATTTTATGTGAAAACACAGCACAGAGACCTTATGTGTTCTGCCCTGCTGGCAAAGCTATTGGTGCAACAACTCCAACAAAAAAAGGCAGAAACCACCCAGGAAAAGAAAAATATCTTAAGTTTCCACAGTTGTTGTGACTGTGGATGTCTGCAGATGGTCCTGCTTCACTATAACACATCCTGGAAATAAGAAACATTTTATGAATTGTTAGTTTCCCCAAATGCAAAAAGTGTGCTGTCTTAGTTTCATTAAGACTGTAACATACAGTTAACATCTCTTTTTTTTTACTACAAATTATCAAATGAGCTGCAGTTCCTATTTAACTACTCTTGTGTGAACTGACAAGAGGTTTACTTTTTTATTTGCCTTTTATAGATCACTTAAAAGTAATCCATGGATATGGAGACTACCCTTAGAAATAACTGGGGGAAGGTATTACTGGAAATACAGGGATGCCCCTCAACGACGTAAAACATGTATCTTGGTTATCAAAGTTTTTGTTAGTTATAATTGGGTATTTACATTTTGAAAACCCTCAATGCTGACCATTTAATACAACTTCGACATTCAAAATCTTATATGATACTGATTTTATGGTATAAGCACAAGCGCATATTCCAATGATAAAGATGTCTATATATAGTGTCTATGCAGATGAATATGACTGTAGGAAAAGCAGTTCACTGCTGCGGGAGGTAAAACTGCGTACTGTTGAAATGGATTGCTTTCTATTAGTGCAACAGGTGTATGTTAGCAACAGAGAGCTAAGGGGAATGTGTTACTGAAACAGCCTCCTAGGAAGCAAAATAAAAGAAGAAACTGCAGGTAAAACCAGGACCTGTGAAAGAAAAATATTCTATAATTCTTCAAGGTACAGATCCCTTGCATCAAGGAAGTTACAGCTGAAAGGATCTTAATTCATTTTAGATTCCCTTGCAATGAATAATACCTACTTTTTTTCCTACTATTCTGTACAGTTCCAATAAGCGAATAATGTTTTCTTCTCTTCAGACATTTCTGAGGCAAGTTGCACAACTCAATTGCTATTTTCCTTCCTGATTAGTCATTTCAAACCACTAATCTATTTTGTAACTTGCTTCAAACTACTACTTCAAGTTTGTCAAACTTTCCTTCTTTCTAAAGGTATCTAAAAATGCAAACAATCCATTTACAGCTGATTATAGCATAGCCACTTACACAATTTTTTTTAATTTTTGTTCATTTAAATGAGCAGGCATTGCACTATTAGTCAGGGAAAAAATGCTTGGGAAAATAAGTAAGTAAAAAAAAAAATTGTTCTCTATTGCTCACGCACAAATAGTTTCACAACATAATTTTCATAAGAGAATAGACCTGTAACAATTACTTGTGCATCAGTTTTCAGTTGCTTCTTCAACTTGACAATAATTTTTAAGCTTCTCTTAAATTCCTAATGCATATATTCAGTGAAGCAATCTCATTGCAATTTCAGAACCACCACATATCACTAGCTCTCTCCATTCTCAATGAGTGATACTAGTGTCCACGTAGATTCCCCCTTGAGCCCTAGACACGATACTTACAAATAAATACAAGAGCAGATGGAAGGTACACTCACTCCCCAGCTCACCTGATCATCCTGTTAGACTCATCGTGATCCGGATCAGCATCCTGCATTTCCCCGTTGTCACTATGGCATCCTGTCATTGACATCTCGGAATCCTGAGCCATAGATTCTTCCATGTCATCTATAAAACCACTGTTTCTTTCACTGTCATTGTCATCACTCCCTTCTTCCATGACCACATCAGACTCAGCCCCAGGACTAAGAAGATCTGCAATATCATTTCTGAAATTATTATCTGAAAACATACAATACGCCAATCACAATATCTTGACACATTTTGAGTTTCAGAAAAACTCAGGTTCTCTTTGGAACGCTATTGCCTGGGTCTATCTGTGCTCAGTACTCTATGTGTACTGGTGAAGTGTGGTTTTTAACCGGTCATTTAGAAAATCACTACAGAAAACCAGAAATGAATCAAATCAAAATATTTTCAGAAATACAACTTTCTATTAAAAAATGCCAACGTCAAAGCAGCATTTCTTATCTTCTTATCTCCTATCAAACATTCTATACTCATGAGCTTTATTTCCAAGATATTCTGGCAGATTTTCTATACAGCTTGAATGTTGTGTACTGGCTTGATGGCTGTTGGTATACTACAGCTGCAAACTGATGCTAGAAAGAGCAGTAATTTCAAAACTAGGAATTTTGTAATATGATGATGACATGATGATGAACTATTGAAATAACTCCCAAGACAATTACTTATAATGTGAACTATATTTTTTGGGAAAAAGGTATTTCCTTTGCACCAGTGTTCTCTGTGAAGGCTGCACAATATGGCACAGTAATCCATACTATTGAAATAACGCTCCCTGCCCTAAGAACAGAAACATTAAATAAATATCAAAAAGTCCAATGTAAGATAGCATAGAAAAAATACAAATACTTAGGATTTAACTTATTTGACTATGGCTCAGTATTAGTAGTATCTTCCAGCTTATATTTAAATTATGTTAAACTTTCCAGTTTCAAGATGATATGCCTAAGCAAGATCAAAGAATGCAATAACTTTTTATTGTATTGCTGCTTGTGAATGGATTTATCTGGAAGGCAGAAAGGAAGAGAAAACTTTAAATGTATTTACCTGAGGACTTACATTACAGAAACAAACAAACATACAAAACCCCAAACAAACAAAAACACACAAAAAAAGGCATTTTGTTGAAACTCAGTCTGCTGCTATACAGGCTGTGATCTAACACGCCAAAATCATCAGTCCTGTCAGATAGTAAAGACAGTATTAGTTTTTCTGGGATGTTTGCAGTGTTTCAGAAATTTGAAGTAAGGTTAAAATCACATGGAAGACACCAAATATTCTCACCAAGAAACTTTTGCCTAATTGTGTGGAGGAAGGTTCTTGACAGTCAACGTAGACGATGCCCCAAAAGAAAAAGCCCACTGAACTGGCTGACAGCAAAAGGTTTTGAATTGATGGCATTTCACTCAAATCAGAAGTGCACAGTTGAAAGATTTGTTTCCATGTACAGTAGTCTTAAAATATTTGGATATAAGTTACTGATGTGTGATTAAGAGATACATTATACTTCATCTCTAGCAAAACAGTCATCCAGTCATGAATGACAGTGCAAGGCTCTCTCTTTGCTATTCCTACAACACTTTTTAAACTCTATTTTTAATAAACTTAGAATCAGTTAAAAATAACCTCCCACATTTAGTATACAATGTGTTTATTAATGAGACCATACTTGGAATTTTCTTGCTTCAGCTCTTCCTTTACTTACTATTTTGGGGAAGATGTATCACACAGCAGATGGACAGAGTGACAGATACTGTGTTTTATTTATTAAGTTTGAAAATAATGTGAACCAAATTACTGTAAAAATAGAAATGAGATACCAGGATGAAATTGCCTTTGATAATCCTATGGACCCTATGTCAGTCATTTAGGACACACAATTAAGAGTTCTACTTTGATGCTATGGATACCATACTATGGATATTATTTGGTGGGAAAAAGCCAAATTCTATAAATTTTAAGATGGAGAGCTTCAAGGAGTACACTTGGAGTATGTGTTCTCACTACAAGTGGCTTTGCACAAGCTTTCCTCACTCAGCTCTTCCTCAGACAAACCATCACTTCCCATCAGCCCTGCATCAGATTCATGTGTAGGAGGTAAGTCAACAAAAGTAGCGTCTTGCTTGTGGGGCAAAGGCGGGGAGGGGGCACAGAGGGTGTGTTGGAGGGATGAAATACAGCTGCCTCAGATGGAAAGAGATGTTGTGGTTTAACTCCAGTCAGCAACTAAGCACCACACAGCTGCTCACTCACTCCCCCCCAGTGGAATGAGAAGAGAATCGAAAGGGTAAAAGTGAGAAAACTTGTGGGTTGAGATAAAGACAGTTTCATAAGTAAAGCAAAAGCCGTGCACGCGAGCAAAGCAAAACAAGGAATTCATCCACTCCTTCCCGTCGGCAGGCAGGTGTTCAGCCATCTCCAGGAAAGCAGGGCTCCATCACACCTAACGGTTACTTGGGAAGACAAACGCCCTAACTCTGAACATCCTCCCCTTCCTCCTTCTTCCCCCAGCTTTATATGCTGAGACTGACGCCATATGGTGTGGGATATCCCTTTGGTCAGTTGGGGTCAGCTGTCCCGGCTGTGTCCCCTCCCAACTCCTTGTGCACCCCCAGCCCACTCGCTGGTGGGGTGGTGTGAGGAGCAGAAAAGGCCTTGTCTCTGTGTAAGCACTGCTCAGCAGTAACGAAAACATCCCTGTATTATCAACACTGTTTCCAGCACAAATCCAAAACATAGCTCCATACTAGCTACCATGAAGAAAATTAACTCCATCCCAGCCAAAACCAACACAAGAGGGAACTTCAAGGAGTAATTCAGAAACAAATGTAAGTTTTGTTCATTTAATCCAGCTGTCCAGAAACAAGGCTTCCCTTCCTGTCTTAGCACTTTTGATCAATCCTGTTTTGCACTTCTCTCTTAAAACTGCACCTATGCAGGAAAAATTTTATCATCTATAAGCACATGTAGTTACTTCCTCTGACTACAAATCTCAGGGAAAACTCTATACTGTTATCAATGGAACTAATGTATCATGGTGTATGTTTAGCTCTTGCATTTGAAAATCAAGCCATAAACTTCCATAAGCATCATTAGTTGCACTCCTGAAGAAATAGTTATGTTATGGGATGGTTAATGGTTAAGTGAGGTATAAACGGTGTAAAGATTAAAAAAAATAATAATAATAGTGACTCCAAGAGTCCAGTTTGAGGTGCATCAGAGAGGACATGCAGTAGGAGCGCAACATCAACCTTCCAGAAAATCATGCACTTTATCATGTTTCAAGTGGGATGCTCAGCATCTAAAATATTTTTGCCTACACTAATTGCCATTAAACAGAAAAACTTTGTAGTAATACAGCCACACTACTATGAGAAATACTATGAAAAATATTAGTTAACATGCCTAATTTTTGAAATTCTTGATATCTATTCAATAAAGTCGATCACCGATTTAAAGTTTGAAAAAGGATGCCTAATACGGCAATACTTTATTAACCTCAGAAGCAGTTTAGGCTGACAACTTAACATGGTAATATGCATTAGAAACTGAACACTCCACCACGCTTCTCATTCCCTTATCACATAGAAAAGTGACATTTTCAAGGCAATCAACAACTCATCTACAACCACCCTTTTTTTCTCCAGTACCGTCTGTCAAGCCTACCCATACATTCCTATACTTGACACAAAACTGACAGCACATGTATGGGAAAATCGGCAGATATTCAAGCCTTTATTTCTGGCAACTGATACAATTAGTTTTACGCCAACAGTAAGAGGTGGAATTTTTTCCTGAGGGCCTTCCCAGTTCTTCCAGGTATACTTCTCCTTCTCAGGAAGAGTATCTTAAAACAAACACTTTTTTCCCCCCAGATTAAAAAGCAAATTTGTGCTTGTATCTGACAGGTGAATGCCAGCTTCTCATGCGTGCGGCTTTTTGCTTTATTCTGGCATTCTGCATTCAACAGGCCGTGATCACCCAGCCATTTTGCTGCTGACACCACCTCTGTGGCACAGCTGAGCCTGTCTGTCAGTGCCACCTATTTGGAAGACACACTCCCCAAGATGATGGTGTATGAGCCACTCGCAGGGTTCCTCACACACTTCATCTTAGATGTACAACAGAAATATTGCAGAGGAAAGGCCACCCCCAAGCAATGGAAAAATGTGTCTTTGTACACATCACAGTTTTACGTTTCTCTTTTATTTAACTGATGGTTTAAACAATGACAGAAACAATTGTTAAGGCAACTTACCTCCATTAATGGCAACTTCCCCCAGGCAGTTGTTTGGCACTTTAGGAGCACAGCGCTTGTGACAGTTGAACCTACAGTCTGTTAAGAAAAAAAGGGATACGTTAAAATTATTTCTCTTTTTCTATGACACAACTATGTTTTTTCCTGCTACCCAGCCTATAAATGTCAAGCCCTACCATTTCACTCATACAAAGTTAACGTGTCCAGAGGGTGTTCCTTAGCCTGGCTGCGTGCCACCTGCCCGTGGAAGGGACAGGATGAAGATGCTAGAAGTGTGCTTCCCTCAGGGGGAAGGAGACCATTACCGAGGGCGGCTGGGTGGAGGCACTAGCTGCAGCCGAAGCCTGTGCTCGCCTCTTCTAGGGGAGCGATCGGGAGACCGGAGCGCTTGGCTGCAAAGCCAGAGCTGCCTTTCCAGTGAAAGAAGCAGATCGGGCTGCAGTGTATCCACGGCAGCTTAAGTGACTGACTACAAATCAAATGCTGAAGACTGAAAATTGAAACAGCAGAACCCTAGCCAACAACTGTAAGCAAGAAAGGATTTGTCCTTGGCATCACAAAGCAACTTCTAGACAGCTTTCATTGGAGGGGTCCTTCACTATCTTCCTTATTTTCCAGCTATTTTTATTTCACTTTACCTTTTTTCATATGTGTAAGTAGCACTTTATTAGATGTCATCTTAACTGTTTTCTTTTGGCTTATGAACACATTTTACTTAAACTAAGAGCTGTAACTTATTAACACACCTGGAAAAGCAAAGAGTCAGGAAGGAAGAAATATACTAAGGATGTTACCCTTGTAATTATTTAACTTCAGATTGATCCAAAAACCAACTGAGGTGCAGCCGTGCCAAACTGTAGGTAAATATTTTTTTTAAAAAAATCAGGTTAATATTTGCTTATGTCACTGGGATTCAAACTGAACTGAAACAGGTGATGCCTTCATAGAGATTTTGCTTTAGTTAAATCACATCAGAATCACATCTTGAGTTAAATGAACGCAACTTTGAATTTTTGCAGGGTGTTAGTTCAAAGAAGCAACACAAAGTATACCGATTAATTCTATGACAGTTATTGTTCATTTTAAGAGAAGGAAGGTGATTTTAAGGATCTGTTAGCCAATGGTATCTAACACCACAGCATGCACGACGCTTTGTATTTATGGGCACTCTAGCTGGCTAAGGTGAGCCAGTAATCTAGGCTACAATCCAAGGGGCTTGATTCACTTCGGCACCTGCTAAGGTACAACACCATGAGACTTGAGAACACGTTAGTCACACTGAAAAAATGTGGGTTTAAATTCTCATATAAGCTCATCTTATTTTATTTCCATTACGACTCCCCCAAAACCCTGAACTGCTGGGACTCAGGCACACACTTCAACTCAAGCGTAAGACTATAGATTGAAAACAATGAAGGTAAGAATACAGTCCTTTGTGTTAACTAACTATTCTGCTGTAACTGCCTGTAAGCACACGCTCACCCAGTGCCAAATACAAGATAATTTACACCCGAATGAAAAAGATGTGAGCTACTGCAGATATACCGCAGGGTAAGAATGAACAGCCGCACAGCCAGCTCCTGCAGAACAGCCATTACTGTAATTTCAATTCCAGCTTAATCCAATGTAATTATACATGTGCCCACACCTAGACAGTTTAGTGAAGAAATCATGAGTAAGGCTACATCGTAACTACTCAAATGCTAATTTACTAATTTTATTATGCTTAGCTTTTATGTTCCTAAAGGGCGTTTACTCACCTTTGCACTGCAAACCCTGTCTAAAAAGCCCTTTGAGAAGCTTCTTACAGTACTGGCAAACTGTTGGCCGTGTGTAAGAGTGGATGACAAACGTGTGAGGCACTTTAACCTTGGACAGTAAGATCTTGTCTAGCTGAATAGGTCGTCCAATGTAAGACTGTGAATTTGATCTCTTCTCTCGCCCAGTGAATGATTCTGACTGTGTCTTTTGCTGTGAAATACAGAAAAAGAACATTTGAAATAATCATGATTTATTCATTTTTAAGAGTATCATATTAATATATACTTACCTCAAGAACAGTAAGTCATATGTCATAAAAAGTAATGCAAGTGCTTTTACAAATTAATAGAACATGCAACATACCCCTCTCAGACCACTTTTGAAAAACTGGATTGGTATCAAACAATATCTTTGCCAACACTACTATCATACATTTCACATTGTGGATGAAATGCGTTTTTATTTTTTAAAAAAATATTTAGGTTTTTTTTAATCAAAATGAAAATATTCACTAAAGATTTCTCAGAAAAGCATTTTGCATTCCAATAAAAACACATGCCATTTTCACCTCTCTTATCTTCTGTTTCATATCAAAGGTAACTTTGAAAGGCTGTATTTTTTTGCATAAACATTAAGAAAATTATTACCTTAATCTATGTGCATGCAGGTTTTGATAGAAAACAGATTAGCATTTTCCATTCCCTTTATTTATAATTTTTGCTATCACTAACCTTACCACATTTAGATCATGCACAATAGCTCACAATAGGTATTTAAATGCATATGTAAAAAAACATGTATGAAGTGAGACACACAGCCTAAGGTATTGAATCTAAAGAATCCCTGAAAGAAACAAGTTACCTTATTTTCTTTACTAAATTCACTTAGATGTAAATAGGGTAATTACCCCAGGAAACAACTGACCCAGAAAACTGCCTTCTCCTAAGAACTGCAACGAAACTACACCCACAGTTAACATGGAAAGGAGAAAAAGTGGCAAGATGCAGCATGATCATTTAAAACTCAGCATCTTCTTGCCATCATCTGCAAATAATCTGATAACTGAAGGCTAGAAAACGCGTCATTCCCAGTGAGCTTGCACTGTTCAAAAAGTTGTAGTAGCTGAAACTTCAGATTGGCCTAACTTGAAAAACAGTTCTGCTTCAAACTAATAACATTATAGGAAATTCTTCATCTGAGAAGGCTGATTGATTATTATTCCCTGGTCACCAAAATATACATTTCTGTATGCTTCTGTCTGAGAATCTTGAGTAAAAAGGCATTTGAAAGTCATTCTGATGGCAGAAGAACTTAAGGAGGTCCAGGCTTTGCCTTCGTAGTGTATTTGCCGGGGGCGGCGGGTGGGGGGAAGCTTCTTCCTTCCAAAGTTCAGGTAGGTTTCTTACTGTGAAGATCAATTCTTTTGGTTGTATGGTAGAACTATTTGTCTTTCCAAAGAAGCATACGCAATAGATTTGCTGAACATTAGAGCTACCCTGCTAATTGACAATAATGCCAACAACACATGCTTATCCACTGTATAAATGCAGGCCTGTCAAATCAAGCAAAAATATGCAAAATACATTGTATGAGCCAGGTACATATGGTCACCATAAACAAACTAGATTGAAACAAGTATAAGAAAGCATCTGTCTTTTCTTTATCACAAATAATAGTGGAAAAAGTATGAGTACATACTTTGATATTATGCGTTTACTTCCTGAGCTTTAGATCTTCATGCTCTGTAAAGCACTTATGCATATGAAAAAAAAAAGCAAACTAGTCTCAATTTATGTTTAAATTTATTTAATATTTGTTAGGTAGCAATATCATTTGCCTAATATTTCCAAGGCAGACTGCATTAAGTCTTACGAAGTCAACATGAATAGGACTTTGGAAGGGAGGGCAGAAGCCCAGCAGGAAGGAAAGAACGAGCCCACATATACAGCACAAACTGCATTGCTCAGCTTGTGCAAACCACCTGCAAATGACAGCCCTCAGTACTTGTGGATAAGACAAAGCTCACAGGAGAAATACTCATGCGGTCCTCTCAGTCTTGTATGTAGAATAGGGGCAGTTCTGGCCCAGACTGATGCTCCTTCAGTCTTAGTGCAGTGCCTTACAAGTTACAGCCTCAACTCTATGCTATGGTCAGACACCTAGCTCTGAATTTGTTCTTCAGTGCTCACAAGAACAGTTACACATGCGACATGCTACATTTTAATATACGCATTTTCTTTTTGAATAAAGTAATTCTTTAATGGTTTGCCTTAATTCTAATCACCACCTGCAAGGCATTAGTCACAACACTTTGCTGTCTTTGTCTTGAGTATGGACATTTGGTGGACTTGTCACATGTAGTGACTATTCTCTTAAAATGTACTTCAATTGAAAAGGCGTAAGAATTTCTTAAGGGGAAAGAGTTCTATTGCTTGCTGTCATTATGTCACTGCAACAAACTAACATTTTAGTTTACTGTTCTTGCCACTAGAGCTGTTTCTTGACAATTTTACTCTTGTCGGAAGTACGAGTGATCCAAGTATCTCCTAACATTATGATCTCTCTTAGAACACTATCTCATATCACCTAAACTAAATCTACTTTGTCATTCTTTGCCTTCATTTTCCAAATTATTGCCAAATCAAAAATTATTGTGGCAACTACTGCTAAAAGCTTTTTAAAAGTCCAAATTACTTATATCTAGTTAACCTCATGCTCAAAGGATTTAGCAAGCTGGTTTGGCCCAGTTTTTCTCACCAAATGCCTTGCAGGTTTTAGAAACTTCAGTAGCGTTGCTGAAATGCACTGAGACTAATCTTAGGCACTTATATGATTAACAGACACAGGCTTCCCTACAGCTTTGCCTCTGACCACTGAGATGTGCTGCCTAGATGATATCTGAGCAAACCTCAAGTGTGGTACAGTATGAGTATGGGACAAATTACTTGCTATAATTTTTGCTTTTTCACTTTGATGGCAAGTTTTTCAGTTTTAATGTGCTAGTATATGCTTCTGGATGCTTCTGAGAAAGCGTCAGATTAGACAATAAGTGAATTCTAGATGCTCTACATTGAGTCAATCATTTTTGAAAGATAACGCTGCAACCATCACTCATCATACCATCAGCTTTGACCAAATACTGAGTTACCATTGATAAAGCTTTTCTCCTGTTGTTCGTTAAACTCGTTTCTCAAAATTTATATCGGTCAATGCACAGTTATAATTTTTTAAGGATTTACTTCAAGTCTCGCTTCACATGGCTGCCGAGTAATGTTAGAGAATAGGCGATTAACTACATTTTTGCTAGTAATTTAGAAGTGTCCTCTACAATGGACACTAAACAAAAGATAAAACATTGGAAGACCTACTGCAGTGTATCAGTCCTCAAAACTGGTCCCTACTTTAATTTTTCATTTTTAATGTTATTTTAATATTCAAACTGCTGCTTATATTTCTGTTAAAAATAATATAATGAGAACGCATAACAAGCTCAATGACAAATGAACACAACAATTTCACCACCTTCACCTCAAAATGAGTGAAACTAAACACGTAGGCTATCACACCGTGTAACACACCAGCCATTCTTAATTTACGGTATCTTCAGGTCAAGTAGGAGGTAAAGCTGAGTTTCACCTTCTCCCATACTAGAAAAGACATCAGCAGTCATGGATCTGGTCTCTCTCCTGCATGCCCAGGCCTGATACAATGGACTCGCCCTCCTTCCCTCTTCCAGCTGGAGGCAACACGACCCTCGGCTCCTGCTCAGGAGTACCAAGGGAAGGGAAGCTGGTGACAGCAGCCAGAGAATCACTTCACACCCCTCTGTTGCCTGACTAAGAGGAGGAGTACCTCCTCCCTCTTGTCAATGACAAGCTGCTTCTTCCAATATCTTCCAAAACCCCTGTCAATATCCCTCAACTTCCAGCACGCCCAGCATCAGACAGCTGCCACAATTTAAAGCCCCTGAAAGAAAAAGAAACCAGGAACCATCCTATTTTCACTGCAAAAGCAAGAATCTCTTCCACAAAGCACCTTCTTCTTCGGCCGGTGTGCCTGGTTTGTTAGAAAGATAAATTAGTTTTTCCTGGTAGGCAGCCAGACTACTGACTCAGCAAATCTGGAAACTTCCCAGGAAATGATTGCTTAACTGGATTACACCATGGAAACTAACAGCCTGCGCGGCTCCAAACACTAAACAGTCCTTTAGAACAATCATCCCAGCAAGGTAATCTATACTTTAACAGCTCAGAATATGATTTTCCAAGTGACAACAAAGACAAAGAAACATGTGCAGATATTTAACTGTACGGATGTCCAACCAAGCCAATGACACTGATCACATCCAGAGACTTCAATTCAATTATGCTTTCAACTATAAGAATATCTAATAGAATTCAGTGTTTGCTCGCTCTTTCATTTTGAAAAAAGTTTTTTTTAAATCCAAGAAGGGAGAGGTGCCAAGCTTTTCCCTAACATGGGGCATTCTGCATGACTCTTATTAGCTGATGCCTTGCCCTTCCTTCTTGTTCAATTTCTTCGAATTTTTGGAATATACTGAAGCTATGCATGGTTTATCTCGTGAGCTTTGTTAAAAGCTATTCAAAGACACAACAATTTGTCTACAGTAGCCAGAAGCATAAAGTCGTTGTACAGAACCCTGTCGTTGCAGGAAGGAGACAGTCCTCCATATAGTTGCTACCCCAAAGGTAAAAACACCTCAGCAAGAGATGTTTCCTGTCTTTTTTACCTTGTCCCAATCCATTGCAAAATACAATTAAGAAACCGAAATACATACTGATTCCCTGCCAATAGATTCAGCTGTTCTTATTACCTGGAGGAGTTTGACTGTCTTCTAGCACCACATCTATCCCTCCCAGGCACAGAAATCAAAGAAACTTCAGGGAGACGCTGAAGGGACCAGTGGGAAGCAATAAAAGCTGACTGCCTGGGTGCAGCGTTGGCCTCTTGGGAACAAAGACAAGGACCAGCCCTGCATTCCAGCTGCACAGGACTTAAAACATAAAACAGACTGCTGATTGCCTGACTTCTTTTAAAAAGCTTCAAGAGTCCCACTAAAAATGTCCCAGGGATTCTGACGAAACTTTACTGAAGAGCTTCATGTTCTAGAAGAGTCAGAAAAGAAATACTTCAATTTTGACAATTGATCATTTTACTTCAAATCATGCTCGCAGAAACACATTCAAGTCAGTAACTTTCACTCAGAAGGGAACAGGCTACCCATCCTATACTCTCCTAAATACATCATTTTTCAAAGCTGTTCACAAAGAAGTGCTAACCTTTTGCAGGCTCAATATCTAAAAAGTATTGTGACCTTACTCCTGTACTTTACACTGAGATATGAAATCAAAAACAACACAGGTATTCCTAACAATTTTGAAATGTTTGCCTTAACAAAAGAAACAAACTATCATGAGCTAGTTTTTTTTATTTACTTGGACAACTGAGAAAAGTGATGTATGTTTAAAAAACCCAAACAGCAATAACTGTCCGCGTGAAGTTTCATTTTCAGCGTTGAAGCATACTTGTTGAAACAAGCATTTCCTTCCTATATTGAAGGCAGAGGATAAAGCCTTAATATGTGTATATACAATTTCTTCACAGGAAGCTGCTGTCAAATGAGGTGCTAGATATCTATGCAACTACAGGAACTACTATGCTTTTAATGCAATGCAAATGTTGACTTTCTTTTACAAATTAAACTATGTGACTGTAATTAAGTGAATTCAAGGAAACAAATCATCAGTTAAATATACTGAAATATCACACTTAGACTGCAATCAACTGTGTTGTCTTTCGAGGCTTCTTGCACTCTTCTCTTTAAGTCAAGTGTATGATTTAATCCTACAATTCTAGTTAGCTAGCTATGGTCTGAAAAACACTTCAGTGTCACATGTGTAAACACATCAAAGAACCGACTTCAGTACAAGCTGTTAATATTAAACTATCCACAGATGGAAATTATTATGTACCCTGTTCCTCCACTCAGACATCAATACCAGCAAACAGTGGCTTGAAT
The DNA here is from genome assembly GCA_009819775.1 of Phoenicopterus ruber ruber. Classification (NCBI taxonomy): domain Eukaryota; kingdom Metazoa; phylum Chordata; class Aves; order Phoenicopteriformes; family Phoenicopteridae; genus Phoenicopterus; species Phoenicopterus ruber. Next base: position 32,121,560 of record CM020219.1, on the reverse strand, counting down.
GCTCTGTCTGTAACCTGCCTTATTTTGTAAAGTAACAAGAGAAGATTACTGGGTTTCAGCAGTCGTTGTGTGACTGCGCTGACTTCTCAGAAGCAGGGATTTCCCAGAACAAAAGTCCTTTGTTGACAACAGATTTGCTAGTGCCAGCAGGCATAGTAGGGCTTATATAGCACAAAGCTTTTTTCCTGCATCTTACAGACGCAAGTTCCTTCAAAAATATTGGGTTTGGTTTGATCTTCTATTCAGTGCTTCATAATTTTAAGTATAATAATTTTAAGTAATAAATTATTTTCATGTAAGTCTCTTGCACCACTAGAATGCCCACATCATAAGCCAGACTCAGCATCTCAGTTGTGCCTACTGCATAGCACTCATAAGAAAGAAAAAAAAAAACCAGGCACATACCATGATACAAAGGTGTCACAGCCAAGTTATAATTCAAGACAAAACCCTTTGGGGAATCTTTGCACAAGTCTGGTTCACCCTATCACGTACGAATATTGCCCGCCCCCAAATACCTGTGTAAATGCGTACCATCTGACACCGTCTCCATACCATCCTTACCAAATCGGGGATAACTAGCAGGCCTTTGGGCTTAACCACAGCCCCTCATTTGGAAACAGTTTTGGCATTGGACAGAGGAGGTCTAGACAAACTAGCTCGGCGAGGCTTGTCTAAAGAGAGGAAGTTTGAGGGCTGCAGGATGTTACCAATGCAGAAAACCAAGTTTATATATTAGAAGGGAAAGCACCATTGAACATGTTTGAGCCAGGTAAGTGGAGATAAAAGGTTGCGCTGATTGCCTCTATTCCTCAAAATACAAATTCCTCTTCGGGATCTTGTACCATTTCACAAGACCCAGCACTAACATGAAGAATGTTTCAGAGATGCTATAGGAAAGTAAAATGTGTGCTGCAGGGTTTGCCACTCTGAGCGTACGTTTGCTTAGACGTACCATATGCTCCTAAAGAATTCCTACTGTCACAGTCGCAGAACATCTATCTACAAGGCCTCCGTTTAAGCCATGGTGACTTATATGAAGGATCATAAGCTGACAACTATTATTACTGTATGTCTTTCCTAAAAACAAAATAGGGTATATATGAACAAGTGGCAATTATGCGAGGACAACAGCAACCTGAACCTCTCTCCTCTTCCAAGCTGAAGAATCAAATACCCATAAAACCTCTCCAAGGGATCACAAGTTGCATTCAAAAACATCAGCAGACATGGCACATATGAAATTTCAGAACATGTACATCTTCAGCTGTTTACCATTTTCTCTACTACCTATCTTCCTAGATATTTGGAAAATAATAGGTGCATAATTGATGCAATATTTAATGCTTTCCTAAATATATATCTTTTAACTTAAAATAATTGGCTTGATCATCTTTTAGATCTCATCTAGCTGTAATGAACTTCTGAAATGATCATATTGGGGCAAATTAGGTCAGAAAAGCTCTAATGTAGTTTGCATTTAGTCACAAGAAATTTACTGCTACAGTATTTAGTGCATGGCAGCTAGTACAGGGACTACTATTATTTTATGATACAGCAGTGTGCAAGGTAAGCCATTCCAAATTTACTTTCTGTATCCCACAATGTTTTAATTCAGGGTTCAGTTGGACTTCGAATGTCATAGACATGCAATGCTTTAAGAAAAAAGGGAACTACATTTTAAATAGTTTTTATTGAGTTGGTTTTTACTTTTAATATGTTTTAATATTTTAAATAATTGTACAAAAGCAAGAAAACTAAAAAATGAGACTTAAAAGATGGTGGAATTAACTTAAATTCCTATTTAAATATTTAACTTTCAGTGTCAGATTCACTGAGTTCTTGATTCTCAGTTCTGTTCAGTGCATGACCCTAGATTCACCTAGTGAATCTGGCACTAAATCAATGTAAACATTACTTAGGATTGCTTTAGTTCACAGCCTATATTTTACTATTTTATTATTTTTAAACAACATCTAGATTTTGGACCTCAAAAGATTTCCAGGAGCACTCCCTGAAATAGCATAGGGTTTTTTATTAAACAAATGAGCACACTGAAAGTAAGTTCCCATAAGACAGAGAGGAATGTGCAATGTACATCACTGGAGCATGGCAGGATAACTTGGGGGTGACAAGAATAGAACATAACTATGAGTAGTATTAATTCACAGTTAACTGGAGTGTCTGTCTTCAAGAGGAAATATTAATTTTGCCTCTGAGGATCTTCGGTCTAATGAACTCTAGCCATTAGAAAAGGACTCCTACTAATTACAACTGGCTTAAGGCACAAAGCTGCTCTCAGCTACAACACCCTAGCTCTTCTTTAACCATTCCCTCAAGGGCTCCTTTTTTCCAGTCCAGTGAGCTGGGGAGGCATACGAGGCTCTAAAGGGACTGGAACTGGGAAAAGATGTGTCTTCTGTCTGAGTGCAGAAAAAGAAGGCTTCGTACAGGGGGAATTTTTGAGTCACTGGAAACAAGGACTCCTTATTTCAGTGAAGTAAGAGAAAAGAGCAGCTGGATTAAGAGCTGGGTACATGGGAAGAAAGAGCAAATGGCCACCTACAACCAAGACAATTCCCTCCCAGCGACTCTACTGCCCTAGTTCTCCAAAATCACTCTTCTATATATAGCTGAAAAGCCTCAAGCCAGCTCTGCTTATAACAAATCTACAGAGGCAGGTAACACCTGGTGCTTTGTATTCTGTCAGTCAATTTTAAATTATTTAGTAAAAAATAATTCCCGATTCTTCATCAAAAAACAAAGACAGTATGTAAGTAACTCTGTAATATTCCACTTATCTGTGCCCTGTGAGACACAGCATCCCTATTTTAAATGCAAAGCTCAGCTAGGCTTTTTCTGAGAAATCACTTCCAATGTGTCTATAAAATTACCTTAACATATCAACATTCATCGCTTCTAGAAGAATGAATAAAACTTACCAAAATAATGGAAACATATATAAAAATAAATAGAAATAAAATTCTATTGTGTCATATAAAGGTATTTTAAAGTAAAAACAGATGGTTAACATATTTTCTTTTTACAAAAGAAACACAATTTTGTTTTTCCTCCAAATATCTTTTTTTTTTTTCATTACTACTTTTAATTACTGTTAATTTAGGGTAATCTATCACCATCCAGATTGATGGATTCACCATTTTTCATATAGCACATACTTAGAATAAAATTATCTTAGATATTACAAAATCTCTGTTCTATATGTGCTTGTTTGTATTGTTTTATGGGTATTCTGTGGAATTGTAATTCTGGGGCACACTGCAGTAAGAATACATGTCTTTTAGGAAGAAATAAAGTTATTTCTTTCGAAGAGATAGATGTTTGCCCATGACAATCTTCATTTCAGCGTAACAAAATATTCCTCAGATTAACTATGTAGTATTTGTAAAAAGAAAAACACGTGCAAAGCCTGCTCTTCTCTGGCTGCCTCTCAAGTATATGCTGCAAGGGAAAGATGCCAACATTTCATAGTTTCAAAAACTTTTGAAACTTTAAACACGAAACAAACTTCTTTGGAAAATCCATATTGAAAGCCAGAGGACAACCTTTGACATGAAGTACTCATTAAAAAAAATATTGTTTTCTCATTTAGACCTGATACTCTTCTTATATGTAGTTGTAACTTAGTTGTACACTGTTCATGTTTATTTCCACAGAAATACAGATCCTTGACTGTTTTTTTTTTATGCAACTGTATTCTGAAAAAAAGCTACTATACTGCATTATGGTATTAGAAGTTTATTGCTGGCGAGCACTTAAAGGTGAAGTTTGTTCACCTTAAAATAAAATGTTTATTTTCTACATTACTCCAGCAAATTCCCAATGTTCTGAAAGTGAAGTTAAAATTTTCTTTCCATGTGTTACTACCAGTAAAAAAGGGCTTCAGTCCAACCAATGACTGCTATCATGCCTAAGAAATAAAAAAGCCACTTTTGTATCAAAATATTTTAATGTTAGCTAATTTTACTGTTTAGTGTAAGAATTATGACCTTCACTTTGGAATCTGGACTTTGGAGTTTCGCACTGGGTATACTCTTTCTAAAAGAAAAACAAATGCTCTTGGGTTCTGAAGATTGTAATATACGAATCTGATTAAATTCCTGCATTTCTTCACATTGACACTGATAATCATAAAAGAGGATGTTCCTGATAGTACGATAGGGAGTAGAGTAAATTCAGTACATACCTCATAGCCAGGGCTGACAGGAGACTGAGACAGGAAGTTGGAAAGAAGAAAAAACAGAACAAAGAAATAAGAGGGAGAAAAAGACAGAAAATAATGTTAGAAGCAAGCATGAATGTGCGGTTATTTCATACTCTCATTCTGTGCTATAGAACAGAATGCAAAAGAATTGCATTTGAGCTATGACAGGTAAAAATCTGGGTTACACAGCACCCTCCTAGTTCTACTTGTTTTTAGCATTTCTGTTGATGAGTTTTAAACTACTAAATTAAGAATCAAAAAAAAGGATATTGCCCAGATTTTATTCTTTGGAGGCTGATTTTTAATGCTGTACTCAAAATATAGTCCCCAGTCAACTTTCAGCTCAAATGAAATGCTTTATTGGCTAATGACACCATTTATACCCAAACTGAAACTGTGCCTGTGTGTGGTGGTTCCCTATGAAAGGATAATTAAAGTACCCTTTGCAGGATTCCACATTATCCTGTCTCAAAGATTTTTTGAATGCCACAGTTTCGTAAGTTAGGGCATAACTTCTTCGCTTCCTAAGTGGCATTTTTCCAGAAGCCAGGCTTCCAAGCTAAATTTAACACTGTGAGCTAAAGTTGGCTTCTTCCTGGTTCATACAACATCAACAAAAAGGTTCTGAAATCATAACTTAGTTAATAATTCCATCTATGAAAGCTCTCCAGGAACAACTCCTCTCTCAACTGCTCTGACTCTACGTAGTAAATAGGGGTACAAATAACATTTATTTTAGTCCTATTTAAAGACTTGACAGATATCTGATTGAATTCAGTGGTTCCAAACAGAGGTTATACTTTGTTCCCAGTGATTCAAGTGCCACATCAATACTAACAACAAATGATACGATTTTGTGAATGGGGATGATGTTTCGTAGTTTATTCACACAGACTGTAGAAAAGTGAAAGACATTCCAAAGTGCATGCTTTGATTGGTACCACAGTATAAACTGCCATAAAACTTATCTTACAAGTATTGCAGAAGAATGGAGTCCAAAGGACAGATCTGTTACAGGAGAACTGACAAAGCTTATGCACGCTTAAAAAAGGGGGAAAAAATTGAAACATATTCAATGCAAAAAACCCAAAAGAAAACCAAAGACATATAGAAGCCATGTGTAAGAGCACTTCTGAAAATCTGGTAAATGACACCATGATTTCCCGAAATAAAAGTGAAATGGGAAAGCTATTTAATTTCTCTAGGCTAATGCCCATCCCTCTACCTACTGTAAACACATTTTATTTGTGCATGCACGTGTGTGTGCGCATGTGTGATGTTCTGAATCATCAGCATGGGTACACTGATGACTACAGTTCTTAGAGAACTATAGCCTGCAGCATATATGAAACCTACTGTATTTCTTCACTTTCCAACATTTTAAAAATATGTAGCTTTGCAAAACAGGTATTTCATATAAGAATGTATCAGCAAACAACACAGTCATATCATTAAAAATGTTTTCAAACTGAAATTTTTTGCTATCTTATAACTGTACAGTGCAGTGAATATTTATAGAGAGTATACCAGGATGCTCACTCATACAATTTTTTTTAACCAAAATTCCAGAAATAATTCAGAATTAGGGCCAGCCTTCCTCAAAATTTTCTGTCTTTCTGAAGACAGCATTTCTGAAAAAACCTACTGAGAATTATGAATAATCTATAAACATTTGTTGCGGCAGTTTTTGCAGAACTTAAGCACCTTACTCATTTATGCAGCTTTTCAATTAAAAATACAGATTCATAATGCTAACCTTAATTTCCAAGTAGCTTTAGGCTAATGATAATCAGTAGCATAAGTACATAATTATGGTTCGGAGATGGTACGGCATATAACACCAGGTCTACATCATTTGCAATAGTGTCCTTTTAGTATGTCAAGTTTAATAAGTTTAATATTCTAATTAAGAGGAAAACATGATAATTGTTGTGTGTACTTATAAATTCTTTCCTCTCTTTTAAACCTTAAGGTTTTCAAAACTTTCACTTAGGAGTGGATTCATTTACACACAGTGTAAATTCTTAACTATTCAAGTATATTATGACCATGAGTGTTAAAAGGAACAAATATGCCGAAGATAAAAAATACATATCATTCTAATTTACTCCAGTCATTACATTTTGTTCTCAGAAGAGTTGTTTTCATGATGGAAAACTACTATATTAATGCATATATAAGTATACCATATATTTACGTGTGCCTGTGTGTATACTGTACATCTATATATACATCTACACACATATATACAGACATATACATACATTCACCACAAAGATCTGTTTAAGGAAATAATGGAGATTTCTCCTACTTTCTTCTGAACACTTAGAAATGTGCTAAATACACAGGCTCCAACTAATTAACTATAGCCTTGACTGTGACAGATACTCAGTTTGATACCGTGGTGTTTGGGTCACAGTGTTCTCCTGAGGTGACTCATTCCTATATCATAAACCAATGGATATAAAGGTCTGATGCAGAAGAAATTCAACTTCTAGTTCCAGAGAAAACATCCTCCAACACGCAACTACTCACATTAGCATGGGCAGCAGTTTTAGACCCGCAAAATAACCTAATTCTTGACAAAGGGAGGAGACTCCTGGGAGTATCAGAAGTGACACATACCTTAAATCCACATACCTTAAGGTGGTGACTTCCCTTTTAAGTCAAGATGCCTTTTCTCACAGCAACGCTTTATAATTTACATACCACCCTCCTCTGTAGTATACAACAGGCAAAACCAGATCCTATAGCACTAAATGTCATTGTTTCTTATCAGCAACACCCACGGCCTCTATAGCTAGGGAATCCCATACCAGCAGGGCTTCATCCGGCACGCTGGGCGAGGGTTCTGCAGAAACTGTCCGAACGGTGCTGAGCCCTGTTAGGGACACATTTGACAGGCGCCTTTTCCGTACACCACTGCAGTTGTTAGGGATTTTAAACGCACATCTCTTATGGTAATTTAGACCACATCCTGAAAAGAGAAATTTAAAACCATCTGATTATGGTTTATTACTGGAAAAAGCAAAGAATTTTTTTTTTTTCCAAAAACAACGAGAATTCAAAACCACCACCCTTATTTTTGATTAAACTTTTTTTCTCTACTGTGCTCCTACATTCTACAAATTTTTAGAGAGATAATGTTATAAACTCCGAATAGTTGTATCTATAACCAGTGTTTTTTCTTTGATTTTTCAAAAATCTATGGTCTCAAAGTGCAGGAAATTTTTGCAATCAGCATTTGGGAGGTAAGGAAGTCCTTCACTTCAAATGGTATATTCCATTGGATACAGTCTGCCAGGAGTCAAATAGTTGTGGCAAAATGAGAAAAGATAGCTATTACAACCTCATATGGAGTGATAGTAATTTCAGTTAAATGATCTGAATTAATGTGAGATAGAATGATACAGGCTCAGGCTCATAAGGGAAGTGTAAGACACACAAAACCTTTTCTTAAAAATACATATAGACCAATTTTTTTGCACTTCAGGTTATAGAGCCATATCCAGGAGGCCTCAGAGCAGTCAAAAGGATTAGTTCTTTAATCAGTTCATTATTTTGATAGTTCTTACTGTCTCTACCTACTGTAATTTTTTTCTGATGCCTAACCAATGTAAAGGCAGCATCAGAGACAACATGCATAAGTGGAATGGACCGGCCTCTTCCTGAGACTGAAAAATCGCATCTCACGGCAGCTTACCTTCACATTTGAGTCCCTGACGCACCAGCCCCCACAGCATTTCTCCACAGTGGTCACAGAAGGCTGGCGCTCGATAGGAATGAACAAAAAGAGCATGGGGCCGGATCTGAAAGTCTTCAAACGTAGCAGAAGCTGTAACAACAAGATCATTCCAAAAATTAATAAAATCAGTAACATAACTAATATGCTTCTTTTATAAGGTACTTCATCACAGAACAAAGCAAAACTCCTTTTGGTCACTATTGATGATGAACTTTGAATTTTGTATTGGTCATTGTACTATATTTTGAGGATAAAAAGATTGACGATATACCTTCATACTATAATGACCACGGGAAAAAGAATAAAGCTGCTTTTACAGACTTGCAGCAATAACTTCTCTGAGAATATTTTTCCAATAAAACACAGGAGGATAATAGCATATCAACATTTATCAGAAATTACCAGAGTTCAATCAAATGCTGGAAATTTTTCAAAATACTCTTTTACAGACTTGACTCACTACACCCAAAGTTATACATACATAAGATAAACTGAGCACATCCAGCAAAGAAACATCTTTTTTTCTTAGACAAATAAAGGAAAATGTATCAAAAATGGGCCGTTTCAGCAGACTATTTGGTATATCCTATTCAGCAGCCGTATTGGAGCATGTAACGGAGAATTTCGTATCAGTGAACTGATTGCTCAAGTTGAAAATATACATTAGAGTTTAAAAAGAAAACATGTAATTATACACCCAATCGTCAGTAAAGACAAACACCTTGCAGAGGAGTCTGGAAGACTGCTGTACATTTCCTGAAGTACCAATCCTTTCAAAGCGATGTGAGCCTACAACTACTGTAACAGTTGCAAAAGTTAGAAATGCTAGTCAAAGGCACTAGTGTAAACTATAAAAATAAACAATGACAGTGTTTTAAGAACTATTTAGTATACAGAGGCAGCCAGTACTGCAATACTTTAAAAAATATACTTCAATGAAATCTTTCCTTTTTCTTATTAAATATATTAAACATACATCAGATAGCCTAATGAAAAACAGTACCTGTCAAATGTTGTTAAACATTAAGCCTGTATGCAAACATTTGATCTCACTCAGACTGCCATTGAAACAGGTGATTTAAGTGTGTGCTTACTCTTCACAGATATCAATATGAATGAACCAGGTATGTAGCCACTTAATAGCAACGCCTGGTCTCTCAACAGAAACACATTACTGGTTTGCAACTGGGAGGAATAAAGTCCGTTTTTTTTAATAGTTCAGTTCAAATGAATTCCTAAAAGATCCAAATACCCTTAGTCCCTGGCTTGTTCCCTGTGCATTAATGAAAAGAGGACCAAAAATCTGCACACCAATCAAGAAAAGGTTTTCAACTAATTAGAGCGGAGTACCGATAAAGACCTGTGCCCTGGACTCAGTTCCTTCTGTGCACAAAACTGCTACTCTGCGGAAAAACTTTTCCAAAAATGTCCACAGAAAAATATGTTTCTAGTCTCAACCAGTCTAGGGATCTTTTAACAGAGGTACTTGGAATACCGTCACAAAAGTAGGATCCAATGACTCCAATGATATTAAACCTTCTTTTTTTTATTTTTATTAAAACAATCCAAATCACCTAACAGTTTGTTTAATTCAGGATTTCATTTTCTTTTCCCAGAATTATTCTGTTCCTAGTTTTCATAATAAACCATGTTAAAAAGCTTACTTAATTCATAAAATTAGGACTTCATAAAACAGTCCGACGTGTTAGAACATCCTGAACCTGAAATAAAATAGTTTTATATTTATTTAACAATATTAGGCCAGGCATTTTTTTCAGCCTCAAGGGCTTCCAAACACATAAGGATACTTGTTCAAGTATGTTATTTTTCTATTTTTTTCCAGACTACAGTGGTCAAGTTTGCTGTTAAGGCAATGTTCACCCTGTAATAGCAGTGCTCTCCTTGATATACTAGAAAACACAACTCATCAGAACGCACTTTAGATGTTGAATGGAATTCTTGTGATTTTACTTTATCTAGGACTTAAAGTCAACCATCTTTTCTGTGCATATAGCCAGATGTTTTACTGCAGTTCCAACGGCAGCAAAAAATATGTTGGAAGGATCAAGCACTCCTTGATATTTTGATGTTATTTAAAATATAAAAACACGTCTTTATTCTTCACTTGTACAAACAGAACAATATACAGGCATATTAACTTCCCTATTTAATTTCATATTGAAGGTATACCATAGAAACTAGGACAACACCTCCCCAGTAGATCATTAGTTTGTGGAGTTCAAGACGGATTCATTTTTCTGGGCCTGTATTTCACCAGCATGCAGCTACCAGGAGGAAAAGGTGCCACAGTCAGGCAACAGACGCCTCTATGATCCTACCACATATGGATACCAATTGAGCTAAGATAGCCCAGCAGCTGGATGAGATCCAATTATAGATGAAAATCATACTGAACTTAAAGAAAAGTTGGATTGGAGAAGGAAGAGCAAGCAAAACACTTTTCAGGAGTTCACAGCCGTGCTGTAACCTCTCTGCATAGAAAATACACGCTAGTATCTGTGCGGGTCAGCCTACAGGTTAGGACACTGGATTCTCCACTGTCGTCTCATACGGAAGCAGCTGGCAGGGATATTTTCTGTCATCTATTCTCCCGGAGACTACCAAGGAGTCATTTTGGGCCTTGGTAATTCACACCTTCCTCTCTTCTCCTCTTGCCTGCGCTATGAAACTGTGATATACACGTTGAAGACATGGTCTTCAGCATTTTTGAAACTCCAGCCATTTGGCATGCTTCAACATACCTCCTCAGCAATGCAGACCGCTATAAACACATCCCTAAGAACCGGAATCTCTCTGCTTGTTTCCTTCAGAGTTTAAATCTAAGTTCAGAGCCTCAGCCCTTCTGTTCAGGCCTTTTGATTCTGGATTTTGCACAGCATATCTACCTACAGCTTTATGAAGAATATTGTGATTAACGTCTCCACTTCTTCGCATAACAAAGTGATCATGGAAAAGCCATGTATCTGGGAGCTTTCGCAAGGATAAGCACAAAAACGGGAACACCATGCCCTATCAGCTTCCAAAAGAACTGCAATGTACACTTCTTTGCTATTGTCTCTCTAGTTTAAATTTGCACATAACAAATATAAAACCAAAAAGATTACTAAAATAAGATTCTCGGTGAGCATGCATTTCTCCCCAAGGGAGAAGAGAAGGAAGATCCTACTACAAGAACCTCAGGCATGATAGCAATGAATTTTCATAACATATATGTGAATTTTAGAGATGAAAACTTTTTGATTATAAAAAAAGACTTTCCTGAGGTTGTTTCTAAAAGCATACAAGTAATAATCAAAGCACTATTAAAACAAGAGTGATGTGTAAAATAAAAATAGTGCCAGTTTCAATCTAGCAAAAGATTTAGGTATGTAAGTTCATGCCTATTTCCTTGAATATCTACCTAAAGTTATGCATATATTTAAATTCTATTTTGAGTAAATGACATTTGCTAAATTGGAAGATTGGAGAAGAGTTTTACATGGATTTACTGGGTGGTTTTTCAAGTGGTGTGAACAGTGCAGTAAAAACACAACTAAGCTTAGAAAAAGCAGTAACTTCAATTTAGCTTAATAGTTTACATAATGGATTAAAACCATTTCAATAAAACTTTATATTAAAATACTCATTTTTGTGAAAAGTAAATATCAACATTTCCGTAGAAGCAAATCTGAAATTAAAAACCTCCCACAAGCAGTTTTGCCTTGGGGATTTGATCATTTGGCTCTCTTCCTGTGTCCTGAATTCAGTTCCATCTGAAGCTGCTAAGTGGATGGAAAGTATTTTGTTGTTGAGCGTCATTCTCTCAACTCCATTTTTGTTGTACTGGTCTCTTGCCAACCCCCACTGCCCCCTCACAAATGGTGAAGAAATAATTGATATCCTCTCCATTAAAGACATAACTGAACCCTTCGGTCTCCCTGCAAATTAATTAATGGGTTATCATGGCTCATGCTCTTGTAATAAAAAAATGTTTCTACTCCCAAGGCAAAAAAGAAGTAATTTAGAAATGACTTTAGTATATCTTTAGTTCACGTTACAAATATATGTGATAATAAATACCACACTTAGCAGTAATAATGTTAATGCAATGTTAGGGAGGCAGAAATCAAACGTAAAGAGACCTTCCAAAGTACTGAACTTGAGGTTGTTGTACCAGTTATTATAAACACACATGCAGTATTACAGATTTAGTTTTTTTCATTTAAATGTCCTTCAATTTAAATGTCCTTAAAACTTTTTGTACAGTACACGTTGCAAAACAGAGATGACCAATTTTCAAAGAAATTGCCTTTCAATGGATGCTTAAATTTTGCCTGTTTAATTGATTACCGAATTAACATTGGGATTTTTTTCCTTGGCAGAAAAGTAAGTTGTCTGTGCTGAGTTACGGCTGGATTTAAATAGCTCTGCAGCAGGTTAGGCTGTCGTTTTCATGGTGAACTCACCCTCCTGCATCTGCCCTATCTGCTGTAACACGAAGTATGTATTGGAGTTAAAATTCAGCAGGGATGAGTTGACTGGCAAAACTGTTCAGCTACCATGAACTGTGAGAACACCTGAAGTATGTTTCTGTGATGATAAAGGAGCAGGAGCTAGTAATGAAGGGTCCACCTGAACTGAAGGGTCCCGAAAGTTATACTTAGAAGCTCCAGAAACCAAAGACAAAGCACAGAAAGGCAGGAAACAGTTTCAGGGAGCAGTGAAGGACTGTTAGATCCCACCTTTGTACAAGGGTTTTCGGGCTGATATACAAGGAAATGTAGACCGGCATCCCAACAAATCCCTACCAGAGGACTTACTCCACAGCTTAAAGATAATCTAAGGCACCACCCACAGAGAAGGTCAGCAAGAAATCGAACTTAACAACAAACTACTAGATGAGGAACACCGATCTGCTGGTTGAAAAGGTAACTGAGGCCAGTTCTAGGATGCTTCCACAATTATCGAAAAAAGATACCAATAGTAAAGTTAAGCGATAAATACCATTCTTATTCTACGTTTCAGCCCTCCTGGCTGAATAACTGGAACTTATCATTTTATATATTGATGTATTAAAAAAGCCGTATCATTTTATACTGAGATGATAAATACTCAAAAATAAAAAGGCAGGGGGGGAAAATGCATTATATTTAAGAAAGCTTTAAATTTGGCAAGTACTGCAGAATACAGCAATAAGACGACTAGAAAACAACATTCTTTCTCCTTCTTTAGAAACTATTTTGGCAATGTTCCACTCTGTTGAAAGGCATGGAACCTTTTTGGGTTCTAATTTTTAAGGTAAAAATAGTGGTTTTCTAGGCTTCAGACTTATGTGTTCTCATCAGGTTCTGCAGACAGCATTCTATTTTCTTGTCTCACGAAATGATGTTATTTCAGAGCACTATTCACTTGATCTGGAAGAATTATGTTAACTAGCAAGTAACACAAATCTTTAATCTGTATAAACATGGATAACTCATATTTTTCTTTTTCTGCCACCTGGATAGCACAGTCGACTTTCTGTGGCTAAACCTAGCACAGCCTAAATTTTCAGAGCATGTCACTCCAGAAGCAGTCGTATATGAATTAGGTTCTTCTTTTAAACTTCTTCAATCACTTTGTAATTCATAACTTTTTAAAATTACATGTCTAGAAAGGCTTTCATATAGCCACTAACAATCAAAGTTTTAACTTTCAGAATACTCCTGTGTTATTCAGTGAAAAAATAAAAGCCGTGCTGATGAAGAGAAAGCTAGGTCTCCACTTAATTTGAAAAAAATATACTTTTCTTATTAACAAAAAAGCTACTGTAATGTCAGGCTATCCTTTTGTTTTGACAGAGCACTGATGCTGTGAAGGTAACTTTCTGGCTGTACATAAAATTGTGCAGTAAAAAAAGAAGGGGTTCCAAATATGCCTACAACCATATCCTGAAAAACTTACTACTCTGCAGAAAAGTTTGCAATACTATGTTCTTAATATGATACAGTTACACTGTGAACTTACTCAGACTAACCTGTCATCATCTATTTAAGCATTCCTAGTATCACCAAAACACAGACATTGAAACTACAACAGTTTTGACAAGACTATTTCATCAAGTCTGTTAATGACTTGGCTGTTAATGGCTAGTACTCCTTGTTCTGGGCTCAGGAGCAGATCTATCATTCAGCACAGCTGGAAATGAGAACAAGAAGCCATTGCAACTCACAGAGGCAAGGTCCTGCTTTCAGAAAGAGGCAAATGATTTACTGATCATATCGAGTTCCAAGTCTAAAAGGGCTTTGAACTATAAGCAGAGGTGAGATCCTGCTATTATGCGCAACAGAGCCTCACGTAATGGGAGCTGTCATCTAGCATCCACGCCTCTCGTAGCATAAGAAACCATCAACCACAGGATTAGCAATATCTTGCAGCTATGAAAAGCAGACATTCTTCTGCTACCCTCTCCCATTTGGAATGCCTTTAAGAGTATGTATCCTGCTGACTTCCCGCAGGCACTCGTAACTGAGACCTTCCCTACAAGAACTGCTGGCATTCACCTCTTTATAAAAAATAAATATAACATACCATTATACACCATTCCACTTCAAACACTGACTAAACCATAACAATTAATGACCGTATATACAATTTCACTGGGCTAAGAGAAAGGAAAGCATTTTATTCTTTTCGATATTCCATCCTGGCAATCAAAGACAATTTAAGTTTTCCGAGTTCCATCAAAGTCAGCAGAGCTAGGGCAGTTCATACATGCCAAAGATTTGATCTCTGATCTCCATCTTGGAATCTGATTTAAAAATTAAACTAAGATTATCAGGATCCTAATACATAATAGAAACTATAACTTCCTAAAATCTAGACATGTACAGATTTATAACCACTCTGTTTCTTTATTTGCTCTGCTCTGAGATAGGGAAACTTGGATATGGAAAATTTGGATCTAATGAGCTTTCTCGATATGTATGTGAGTACTTCAGCACTCTAAATTTTACAAGCAGGAAAATGCTTCTAATTCAGTAAGTTTCATTTTGTTTTCCTTACCTATTATTGCTTTATCCCAATATCTTAGGCGAAAAATAGCTTAAATTATGAATGCAAACAGTTGGCAGGTAATTGGCTGTAGGAGGCAGGGATGGAGGGGGAGATAAATTTTCAGAATTGAATTTTGAACTCTCAAGCAGAAGCCTGCTACTTGCTAACTGCAACTGGTACAGGCTAGTTGCAATTTTTTATAACACCCAGACTAAGCAAAAGTGGCATGCCCTCAGTCCTCCAGCAATAGAGAGATAGGAAACTGAACCACCAACTACAAGACAGATCACACATTGTGCTTCTGCACACGGACTATTTAGATTGGAAGCACTGTGAGCTTCGGGGTCTAGAAAGAAGAGGAGGTGGAAAAGAAAGGTCCCCCAAAAAAGCAGTCATCTCAGAAAGAAGAAGGGGGGCTGGAAAGATGAAGGTGAAGATCCTACTTAGAGGTAAGATGCTGGAAGTGGGGGAAGATCCAAGAGATCATGGGACGGAGGCCAAGGGACGTCCATTTTGGTCAATGACGCCCAAGACTGGTAGCTGCAAGCAGTGGCACAGCAGGAACGAACACAACGTTGTGCCCAGCCTTCCCTGGCCAGCAGCTACCTCCTTACTGGTAGCCTTACTGTAAGACTGGGAAGGGAGCAAATAAGCCAGCGTGGGAGGCATTCAAGTAAGGTAAAAGCTCTGATCTCCTTGGTTCTTAAATAAACCCCAGTATCCAGATTCACTGTGGATTGTTGTTTACATTGTCTCACCCGTGACATGAGATTTAAGCAATAAACCACAGGAGATAATAAACCATTTGCAATCATTTGTCCAGTGCTAGCTCAGACTTTTATGGAGAGTTTTATTAAAAAGATTAACATTTATGAGTCAACATGCTTGATTCATCTGTACATTATGAATTTTTAAAGTTCAATTTTAATGTACTTCTATTCATTTGAGAATGATTCCACAGTTTCAAACCTACGAACTATACAGCACAGTAGGTTTTATATTAATTTGAAATCCCAGCACAGACTCCTTTCTTTATGAACTTACTCATTTTTCATGCAAGTGGAAAAAACAGCAATACCTTAGTTCACAGATTCAGGCCCTGTTAATCATAAAATTACACTGCAGAGGTATTAATTTAGCATAGGAAAACAAAATTAAATACTCCGCAAGTTTACTCGAGCTATTGATGCAGTGTTCAAAATTAACTGTGACTACGGGCAATAAGGAGCAACTCCAAATTAAAAATAAAGCCTCTTGCTCCTTTTCTATCCTCAGACTGATCTAAATTAATATCATAAAGTAAACATTATGAATGTTTTACATCTTTATTTCATAGAATCATAGAATAGTTTGGGTTGGAAGAGACCTCTAAAGGTCATCTAGTCCAACCCCCCTGCAATGAGCAGGGACATCTTCAACTAGATCAGGTTGCCCAGAGCCCCGTCCAACCTGACCTTGAATGTTTCCAGGGATGGGGCATCTACCACCTCTCTGGGCAACCTGTTCCAGTGCTTCACCACCCTCATTGTAAAAAATGTCTTCCTTCTACCTAGTCTAAATTCACCCTCTTCTAGTTTAAAGCTATTACCCCTCGTCCTATTGCAACAGGCCCTGCTAAAAAGATTGTCCCCATCTTTCTTATAAGCCCCCTTCAAGTACTGAAAGGCTGCTATAAGGTCTCCCCGGAGCCTTCTCTCCTTCAGGCCAAATAACCTCTACTCTCTCACCCTTTCCTCATAGGAAAGGTGTTCCAGCCCTCTGATCTTTGTTGTGGCCCTCCTCTGGACCCACTCCAACAGGTTCACGTCTTTCCTGTGCTGAGGGCTCCAGAGCTGGACGCAGTACTCCAGGTGGGGTCTCATGAGAGCCAAATAGAGGGGGAGAATCACCTCCCTCGACCTGCTGACCACACTTCTTTTGATGCAGCCTAGGATACGGTTGGCTTTCTGGGCTGCGAGTGCACACTGTCGGCTCATAAACAGCTTTTCATCCACCAGCACCCCCAAGTCCTTCTCGTCAGGGCTGCTCTCAATCCCTTCATCCCCCAGGCTGTATTGATATCAGGGGTTGCCCGGACCAAGGTGCAGGATCCTGCACTTGGCCTTGTTGAACCTCATGATGTTCACACAGGCCCACTTCTCAAGCTTGTCCAGGCCCCTTTGACTTTGTTTTGTAAGTTCTTCACAGTTCTTTTCCAAGGCTTCTGAAAAAATCAAGTGATGGATTACAAGGTCACTGGCAGAACTACACATCTCAAAAAGGAGAGGTGCTCAAAAAGAATTAGTAGCACCTGTAAAACTTATGTAATTGTCCTGGTTTCGGCCAGGATGGTGCTAGTTTTGTCTTCAGCAGCTACTGTGTTTTGGATTTAGTTTGTGAAGAATGGTGATAGCACACTGATGTTGTTGGTTGCTGCTGATCAAGGACATTTTGCAGTTTCCCAGGTTTTGCTAATGTGCAGGTGCAAAAACTTGGGAGGGGTAGAGCCAGTATAGTTCATCCAAACTGGCCAAAGAGAGTATTCCATACCATAGACAACATCCCCGGTATAAGTGAGGGTCGGCCAGTGGGTCACTTCCCTTCTTTTTCCCTTTTTTCATTCGTTCAGGCCTTTTCGTTCATTCGGATGTTCGTTCCCTCACTTGCTCTCTATGGAACTTGCTGTTCAGAGATAGCTGCTGTGGAATATTCCTGTTGCCTGACTGCTCCTCGTGACGGGCTGTATTGGTCATCCGGTGGTGAGAAACTGTGCATCGTTCGTTTTATATATTCTATTATCCTTATATTTTATTATTATTATTGTAATTTTATTAATATAACTATTTATTATTTTTCCTTTGCTGTCCCAGTGAACTGTTTTTATCTCAACCCGTGAGTTTTCCTCTCTCTGATTCTCCTCCCCACCCTACTGGGGAGGGGGTGAGTGAGTGAGCAGCTGCATGGCATTCACTTACCATCTGGGGTTAAACCACGACACTAATTCCTTCAAGTTTCTCTCATAAAAGGTTAAGAAAACGGTTTGTTATATGGTGAATAAATGCTGGTGGCTAAAGTATAAGTATAATGGAATTAAAAATACAATCTTACGCTGAACTCACTAAGGAACCTCTGTGTACATTAAACTGTTTTTAACACTTTAATGTGACCGATCTGCAAACGTTTAGATATCTCTTAAAATTACCCTAAGATTTCATAAATATATATCATTACATACAGAATATACACAGGTGGGGAGGGTTTTGCACGGTATCATCGGATGTCCATGGCCCTGATGGGATGCACCCAGAAGTGCTGAGTTATCTGGCTGATGTCATTGCGAGGCCACTCTCAGTCTTTGAACAACCATGGTGACTGGGAGAAATGCCTGAAGACTGGAGGAAAGCAAATGTCACTTCTGCCTTCAAGAAGGGCAAGAAGGAGGACCCAGTGAACTACAGGCCAGTCAGCCTCACCTTGAGCCCTGGCAAGGTGATGAAACAACTAGTCCTGGAAATATACGACCACTTCTGGAATATGCTTTAGTGTCTGCCTGACTAATAATGCTTTCTTCAGGTCTCAGATCTTTGATATGGGACCATGAGAGACAAGGAACAGAAGCATGATTGTATATAACCACTGTGGTTCCTCAGCCCCACTTTAATCTTTCTAGCATAAGACTAGAAGAGAGAGAAGTGAACCTAAAAATGCTAAGGAAATGGAAAATTTGCACATGAAATGCCCAAGATGACATAACCTGGAAGAAATAAATGATTCCTTGCTCTGAACTGTGGTTGATTTTTTTTTAATGGATTACAACAATGCAAGAATGACTCATCATGGAAACATCTCCAGGGCCTGGCCAGGTAGATCTGAAGGCCAAAAAGATAAGCGAAATGTTTAGAGAATATATCGTTGCTCCACCAAAGACAACAAAAGTGTTCTACTGACTTAGCAAATTTACCTGGGATTTCACCCATGCACATAAACAAATGGGATTGAAATTAACATTGGGAAATGGTGATACTAATATTCCTCATTTGACATTTTGTGTTCTGTTTCTGTGAGACCAACCCAAAAAGAAGTATGGTAAGAGAGAAGAACTGATGGATGAGAAAAACCACTGGAGGCATGGAAGAGACTTCCATATAAGGACAGATTAAAAGACTGGAACTGTTTCATTTGGAGAGAAAATCAGTAAGAGTTTACTGGATTCAAGAAGAGGAGGAGGCCAAAAAAACAAATCGGGAAACAAACATAACCCCTGTAGTATAACCTTCTGCACCAACAAACTAGAGTGACAGGAGACTTCACGTCCTAAGAAGCAGGCAAGCTCTCCAAACTTCTTTTTGGCAACAAGTCACACCTTAACTAGGGTAACAGAAACATTCTTGGGGCCTCTTTAAGAGCTGGACTGAGCCAGATTTCAGTCAGAATGACAATGTCTCCAGGCTTGAGTCATTCTACCATCCAGATATAAAAACCAGAAGATTGCAACCTGTGGCAGTTCCTGAGTCTCTTCCTCCTTAGCTTCCGTTTCAAATTGTTATATTCCCCATGGGAAGGAGGTTTGCTTGTTTGTGCTCAGACCTATTTTAGCTACAAAACTCAAGCACTTCCTAAAAGAAGATGCGTATCTTACCACAAAGGGTCGCAAACATCATTTATTGGAAATAAGCATGAGGCCGTGTATTGCTCTTTGCTCTTTCAAAATATCAAAGCCAGCAGTCAGCCAATGAAAATTTTTTAAAGTAGCAAACAATTTTTTTTCTAATATACAACTTTAAGTGAACCTATAGCAGTGGTCTCCAAAGTGGGGCACACACACTCCTGGGTGTGCAGAAGACTGAATCACAGAATCACAGAATGGTAGGGGTTGGAAGGGACCTCTGGAGATCACCTAGTCCAACCCCCCTGTCAGAGCAGGTTTACCTACAGCAGGCTGCACAGGACTGTGTCCAGGTGGGTTTTGAGTATCTCCAGAGAAGGAGACTCCACAACCTCTCTGGGCAGCCTGTTCCAGTGCTCTGTCACCCTCACAGTGAAGAGGCTTTTCCTCATGTTCAGACGGAACTTCCTGTGTTCCAGACAATCCATTAGGGTGCAGGAAGAAAATATTAGAACTTCAGCAACACATGTAAGTTATAAATAAATAAATACACATCTATTAGGGGTGTATGCTCAGAAATTTTTAGTGATGGGGTGCACAATAAAAAAATGTGGAGACTGCTGATCTATAGGACTTTGCTACTCTACCTTTAAGAAAAGCTCAAGCGCTATTAAAGACACATCCTATGAAATAATTTATAGCCATGTCCAAGCTTCACACACCATAGAGCAAGGAAAGACTAAATAGATTAAATAAATTTTTAAAACAGTAAACAGAGTTGATTCATCGTTTGATGGAAACACATTTTGTTAACATGCACTTTTGTCTTCTCCATCAATGCCTTTTTAATTATAAGCATTTCATATTCAGAATGTTAATCAGATGATACCATCACATTAAAAGTCCAGATGAGCATAGAAATAGCCATTAAAATATAGGACAATGCACCACAGACTCCAAGTTTCATTCATCACATCAAGTCTTCTGAGAAAGGATCAGCTGAAGTGGGGGCTGCTGAAGTATAACACTTGAATAATCTATTGAGCTACTGTTACTAAGTGGGTTGTGTTAGACTCTGTCAAAACAATAATAGTAAATGTGATATGTATCATATTAAGAAAACAGTAAAAATGAGTAAGAAAGGAAAAAAAAATGCCTCACCCAAGTGAGAATAAGATATTTTAAGGAAAATAAGGTTTTTTTAAGTTCAGAGGTTTTAACATATATACCTTCTACATAACATAAAATGAACATCAAGAATTAATTAGATGTACTTTAGAAGCTGATAGGCATTTTTTTAATGCATTAACTTCAACGAATGTAACTGTAATGAACTGTAATCAACTTCAATCCGCCTTTCTTGGAAAGCTGGCTATACAACTTATTGATGCATAGTAATTAAAAATCATGTAATTGCTTATTCTACCTTAATCATAACAACACAGAAAATTTGCAGGCATTGAAGTTACCCCTGTTAAACTGATGTAACTTGAAAAATGTTTCTTTTCAGTGAAATCTTGTGATAAGAATACAAAAGCATAAGAATGACTGGATCAGACCAAAATCTACCATGCCTGGAATCCTGCCTTTCAAAGAGGAGTTCCCAAAGCAGCATCAGCATGTGGTGGTATTTCCCCAGATCACCACCTCAGATGCCCATGCTTTGCAGCAAAAGCATTCTCTGAAGCAGAAAGGACGTGACAAAGACAGATGACACAAGGGCAGTGACATTACAAGCGTTTTCTGTTTTGTCTCTATTTCTTTCCTGAGAATTCCAAGACTTGTATTTGCTTTTCTTGACTGGTAGTGAGCACTAAGATGACATTTTCATATTATAACTTGAATTTCTCAATTTTTGGTAGTATCAGCTAACTCAGAGCCCCTTGTTACAAAGATAAAAATCAAGAAATTCCCCTGACACTTTATATTGATCTATACTAAATTTCATCTGGGGGGACACTAACACTTTACTAGTCATACTTTCCAGATCATTTATGAACGTATTTAACAGCACAGACCTAAGAAACTCTGCTAGTGACCTGCTTCCACTGTGAAAACAGTATGTATTTCTACCCTTTTTTTTCCCCTAAGTCATAAATAGTTATTTATCTATTTCAGCATCTATCCTCTTCTTTCATGAAAGCATAGTTTCATTATGAGCCTTTGGAAAAGAAAGTGTTTGTATGACTTGTGGAAAACCAAGTATGCTATCTCAACTGAACAGAAAACTTGGTATTTTCATTAAACAGCACACAAATAAATTGAAAATGTATTATCTCCAAAAATTTGACAATTAAAAGGTGTACAATGGAGGATGTCTGATGTACTAGCTTTCAGTGGAACAGTGACCTCTCATAAAAAGGTCCTGTCCTGAGAGGAGGATTTGTGTAGTGTAGCTTCTCTCAAGGAAAATTCATCTTCCCTGCCAACAGTATTTTTTCCAACATTTAGTTTAATTTTTTTATAAATACAAAATGACATTGTTTATGATTACCAACTAATCAAGCTTTAAAATGATATCTGAAATCTTGACATGAGTGAGAAATTATTAGAGTTCAAAAAGCTTACTTAAAAACGTAATTTTGTTCCTATGAAGAAATGCACTGCTTGCTTTCTTGCAATCCCCATTCACAAAATCTTGCAATTATTTCAGATTTTCTGCTGCTGAAATAATCATTAAGTACTAAACACATATAGAAAGACCCAAGGAAGAATAACTAGCATGGCCTGTATTTCTGTAAGAGCACTAGAAGCAAAGTTGACGCATTAACTGCTTCCCTACTAACATTTGCCTGTCACATATCATTTTACTCAGTGTATACTGTCAATGATGCAGCCAGAGAATACAAGGAAGTGATGTTGATAGGATATCTATTTTTTTCATCCTATTTTTACCTACTCCCTCCTGCAGCAGAAAGAAAAGAATGGTAAGGCAAGACGGGAGGGGGAGTTCAGAAAGATTCTGCTGATGCAGAAAAAATACGAATCTTGATGTCTGTATGCAGAAGGTAACAATCATAACACTTATGAGCTGAAGAAAAGACAAGGAGGCAAAACGTAAACAAAGCAAGAAAAAATCTTTTAGTCCTAAGAATTTCAAACTCAAAGTCATTTATCTGAAATTCCTGATCCAAGAATGATGTAGGCTAATGAACAGTGAGGGATACAAAATCAATCTACTTTCACCTAATCAGTAGTGAGTCTTACCTCCACAGAAGTAAGAAAAAAAGATGGCAGCTAGAGACAATTAAAAGGACATAGAGGAAGAATAATTTAAAAATATGTCATCTTGGACAGGACAGAGAAAAGATAGTTGTATTTCTCAAAGACACAAGAAAGAGAGTGATAACATAGGCATGAAGACACCAAGAGAACGACGCTTTTCAATCACAACAAAGCAAAGTCACAAACTGTGACAAACTATATAAGTAATATAAAATGATGTTCAAAGATATAACATCATAATGTTTATCTCAAGGAGCTGGCAGTTGGCCTAACATTACAATCCAGTTGATATATGGCATTTACTATAACTGCATAGTTATCCACAGCTTTTATCCAGTTCAATATATTTTATCATATACAAGACAGTATAAACTACTGAATCCAAATAAAATGTCAGCATCTAATGATCAGATGGTGTACCATCTATGTGATATTAAAACAGAAACAGCTTCTTAACAAAAGCAGTGGATCAATTCCTGCCCTCATCAGCTCAGCAAGGGAACGTAAAATAGCTGCTATTTGACTTCCTTGCTTCAGGAATCCTGCCAAGTTGAGCACAACTGCTCACAGCAAGCAGATGAAGTACATCCCACTAATTCGCACAAGATGCTAACGTTTCATCATCTGCCTTCCAGTGGCTGGCAAAGATCTCTTATGTCCCAATGTAATTTTGCCCCAGTAAAAATAGAATTTTTATAAGCAAACTCATATTAGAACTGTAAATAACATTTTTTTCCCCCTCTATATAACATGAAACAGCTTGGCAAATTTACACACCAGTTTTTAATAAACTTTCATGAACAAGGTATAACGTAGGACATAAACTATACTGGCAAGAATGAAAGTCCGAAGGCATCTGAAGTAATTGTTTCCTTGAAGGCTTTGAAAAACAGAACTCAAAAGGAGTCAGAATATGGAAGTACAGAGCCACAGCAACTCTCACTTGTCAGCTTGTTCTACAGAGTCTGTGCTTCCACTTAAGGGAAAAAAGACAAATATACTTCATCCAAAAAAGGTCACAAATACACAGATGAAGTGGTGGTGGTTGCATCGACAGACAGCTTGAAATAATAACGCAATCTTCATTTTAGAAAGAGGTTAACTCATCTACAATCCAGATCTCATGTAATAACTCAATGTAAAAACTTCTTAACTATTTAACTTCTCCAGAAAGAAAGGGTATGAAGGATTGTACCTCTCGATCATTAATATCTCTTTATTGGCGTTAACAAATGGCAGTTGAAATAAGTAATTTTTAAAGCCTAGTCAAAAGAATACCAAACAGCTTCAAAAACTAGGAGTGAAGCTTAAAGAAGCCAGTTTATCAGAGCAAGCATAGTCCATCCTGTTCAAATCTATTGTGAATTTTACATTATGTTATTTCGGTGATTCGCATTTGTATCCTTTATTTCATGAGTGGAATGTGAAAGTTACCTTTTCATAGGTCCAGATGAAGCTTGTAACAAATACTACTAAATTACAGCAAGACCAAAGAACACTTTTCAACTTAAGCTCACCTTATATAAATGTACTTCCTTTTCTTGAGCAAACAGTAAGACTGCATTTGAGAGAGAGACCGACAAAGATGCAACTTTTGGTTTCTCTTCCTTTCAGTGTTTCTGAATGACTGATGCGCATTGACAGCCATGTTTGATTATAACTTTGACTGCAACTTCTGTGCCTTGCTTCCTGGTTTGGGCTGCCTACTAATTTTTGAGAGTATTCTAATCAAAAGAAACTCCTCCTATAAATATAACTTGATAAAATCCTTTCTCCAAAGATTTGGATCCTTTTTGAGTCTGAAATGCAATTTAACTAAGTAAATGTTGGATTCAACGAACACATTAGTGGAGATTTCCACAGCACTAGTAAAGGACTTTCCTCTTTAGTGCATCAGGAGACCTGATGCACTTTTCTAACATTTTGAAGAAGAAAGGAAATAGAAAATGCACAGCTAAGAAAACAGCAACATGGCAAGCAATACATTACTGACAGAATGGTATTAGTGATACTGTTCAATGAATGCCCCGGAGTGCAGCCTAATAAACCAACTGAGTTCAACATACAAATTTGTGGGTTTAATACATTTCTGAAGCATCCCCGTATCTCCTATATAAACACTATCAGAATCCCATATAATCAACAGAAACAGGTAATATTTTAAAAATACATAAAACAAAAGGAAGAAAACAGTATAAGAGGTAAAAATAAAACTGTATTTATGAGGGCTACTAATGTTCATAACGAAAGTTCCCTTTTCCTCTTTTAACGTGCAGTTGACTGAATCTGTAACTCAACATACCCTTTTGCTTCCACTCTCATAATAATGCCCGAGCTCTCACTTCCAAAATGTCAGAATCTATATTGGCACTGAATGACGATTCATCTGGCTGTCTGCAATAGCCTGTGCTTATCTCCTCTGGGCCAGTCAGCAGACAGACACACAACATTTGTTCAGCAAGTTATGCGATTCTTACACTCCATTAAAATCTTACTGCGTAATGCACCAATGCAAAATGCAAGTAATAATGTTCATTATGAATATAAAAGCACAGCAGGTGCTGCATTCTGAGTTGATTAAATTTCTTGTGATTCACCAGAAACCTCTAGCTCTACCAGAAACTGTTTCAGTTATATTGTATGACATCCGCAGGTACAATTTTCTTCCCTAAAATGGACTAAAGTGTTTCAGCTACAATGAGCAACTCCTCTCAACTATAAATTTTTCTAGATAAATTTTCTTGTCTTTCAAGAACCTGTAATATAAGCTCTAAACCAGAAGATGATCATATTTATTATTCCTTAAACTGCCAAGAACATAAGTACAATAAGAAAAAAAAAATTAATTACAGGTTGTCCAGCCTTTATAAAAGACCTTGTAATTAAGTAAACTACAATGAAAATTAGAAAATGCATAGTATTAGGATATGAACTGATTGTATAACCCCATAGTACTAGGACTGACAGTTCAGCTTTCTCTATCCTGACCAGTATCGACAAGTGCAATAAAAAATGAATGCAGTGGGTCAGTATAACTTTTGACATCAGACATCAGTGCCTCAGGGGATGTTTACCCACAGCGCACAGAGTTTTCAGCAGCAAAGCTGTAGTAGTAACACTATGTTTTACTGCCTCTTTCAGACATGCCATTCAAAAATAATTGCCATAATATACCTTGAATTTACAGAACTTCAGAATGTATATTCTGTTTAGGTATTTGTAATGTAGGCTAGAAATAAAACACTTCAACCAGTTCAACATAAGCACCTGAACATATATTGCATTTCTTTTGTCCTTCCTACTGCTCAGGTGTTCAATATCATCCACTGTAGTGCTCAAGGCCAATCTCTCTTGTTTTCAGAGGGGTTTTTCCTCCCTTCAAAATAAATTTTCAAGGCATATCCAAATTATTAAGTATCATGAAAAAAAATTCTTATGGCCCTGTATTTAGGTAGACTTTTTTTAATTAAAAAGGAGAGATAATCCATCTTCAGCTAATTTGTGATGCACTATTGGCAAGATCTGTAATAATTTGAAACTATGTCTGAATATATTTCAATTAAAAATTGCCTGCATTAGTTTGAACACTTCCCCGAACATTATATAGTTGATATAGTTCTTTCTCTTCTCCAGCGTTGCAGAACTGGGACTACTTTCCTCCCCTCCATGGCACAGGAATTTTAACATTGCGGAAATGAATTGCTGCATTTAGTTAAGGCTCATCTGTGGGAGGACACTGGTGCTCTCGAGTGTTTATGGAGGAAATGTATTTAATTCCTTGTGTAACTTGAGACATCTGACTGAAGGCTTTCATTTGTAATAGTGTAATCATCAGTCAGGCCACGACTATTACAAGTTTCATTTGCTGTCCTTTGCATTTAGAGAGAAAAAGTCTGAGCACAGTGTTGTCTAGTGAAAAACACTGAACTGTTAGCAGATGAGTCTAACTAAATCCAGCAATTTCTGCAAGGTTAAAGTTCATGTACAACTGGGGGAGGAAACCATTCCCAATTCTGTAATATTAGAACAGGTATTGCGTGGCTGATCTTTTACTTACTCTTGCTGCAGTGTTTAGGAGCTGCTATTACAGCATGTCAATATAGAAAACATGTCTTAGCAATTACTCTTCACAGGAAACTCCTGCAGTAGGACAGGAGGAAGACTGAAAGCAGGCGCAAGTTGATGAAAGCTGGGATTCCAGCTTCAGGAAATCACACGGAGGAATCTGGTACGACAGTGCAACTGAAAAGGTACAAACAACTGACCCACCCCTTTTCTTGGGTTTCAGCTGTTAAACTCCTTGAGATATCACCAGCTGATGACTGAGTGATCTCCACTCCTCCTCCTCTGGCAAACCTCATGTTGTTGTCAAGGTTTCATAATAAGATCTATTTACATAGCTAGGTAGGTAACAACTGGTTTTGTTTGTGTTTGGTTTGGTTTTTGGTCGGTGTTTTTTTTTTTGTTTGGTTGGTTGGGTTTTTTTGTTTTTCTTTTTTAAAAGCTGATTTCAGTGTTTTATTAAAAAAATCACAACAGTTGGTCTAAGAGGCAGCTTGCATCGATTAACTACATAACTTTAAAACCTCATATGTGCAACTGTAGTAGCAGAAAGGCATTATGTGTGTGCAATCTACAAAGACAAGTTGCATGAAGAGGTATGAGGAATGAAATGATATTTCTTGCTGAACTCATACCATTGTAATTGGGGAGAGGAAAAAAAATCCTCAACTCCAGAACTACATGAACTAGATACTTAAGCAGTGGTTCTCCATGAAGCCTCATATAATTTTTGGATTATCAAAGCAGTACCAGAAGACACTTGTCATTTTTTGAGAAAAAGAGGGAAGAAGATTTGTAAATAAAGTTTGTTAGTCTGTAAGAGGAGTTGTGACTTCCCAGTACCTTAGTAAAGTAATAAGCAACAGAACTGTTTGCCGTCAAAACTCAAATTTGGATAATATTTTAATGTATTCGGTGCTTGAAATAACAAAATCATAACACTCCTACAGTTTTCTTTGGTGTTTTGTTTGTATCATATAAGAACCTTACAATCTTATGTGCCAGAAAAGACAGTGTATCTGAAAACAAACATCTATTCAGGTTTAGATCATTTAGACATTAAGTCACTAGTAGTCAGAGGACCTAGAGATGTATTTTGGTGATCTGTGGCGATACGATGGCTTGATAAAGATTACCTTAAATCATCCTTACAAAAACAATTTTTTGAATGAAAATGCTGAAGAACTGTTGTTAAAGGATATTAATTCTCTTTCTCAGTTTTCTTTCTTAAAACAACAGGAGTGAAAGACATAACTGATACCCTACATAACTCAGCTTTCTGACTCATGTGGACATGCCCACCAAAGCAGAATAGTTCAAGAAGAGCAGAGCACGGACTCACACAAGAACTCGGGCAACAGGAGAGAAAAGAAAAGGTGAAGAACAATGAAAAAGGAGAACTAATATTTATACGTTACAATACAGACCTGCTTAAAGCATCTGAGGTGCATACTTGTAATCTCTTTTCAGTCCCATTTCACCACATTGTGCTATGATGATTTCCACCAGATTAAGAGAGAGTACCATTTGATTAAATACGAAGAACAGTACACTTCACCTTCTTAACTAAAGCAGCAAAAGGAAGACGAGGGAAAATGTGGTCCCGTTGCTGAACAGGACAGGTAACCTGGTGACAAAGGCTAGGGAAAAGGCCAAGGTACTCAACATCACCTTTGCCTCGGTCTTTACCGGCAAGACCAGCCTTCGGGAATCCCCGATCCCTGAGACCAGAGGGAAAGTCTGGAGCAAGGAAGATTTACCCTGAGCAGAGGAGAATCAGATTAAGGAACATTTAAGCAAACTGGACGTACATAAATCCATGGGGCCTGACAGGTTGCACCCGTAAGTGCCGACCAATGTCATTGCACGGCCCCTCTTGAGTACTGTGTAGTGTCCAGTCCTGTATTGTGTCCAGCTCTGGCCTCCTAATCTAAATCATAATCTAAAAATAAATAATTTGCCATTTTATGCACAGGGTCAGAGTACATTTCTGGTATGCACCATCAAACGTACTGGATGAACATTGTGTGAACTTGATTATTTGATAGCAATATCATTACTTAGGGCATAATTTTTTAAAGTACTCTGTACTGTTCTAAATCTATTGCCTCTGAAGCTAGTTTAAAAAGAAGTGCTTTTAAAAAGAATACTTTGTCAGCTTTGATAATATAAAATACTATAAATATACATTTATTTGCATAAGAACTAGATAACAATTTTTCATTGCTAAGGAAGGAAAGGCCCAAGGAAGACTTTCAAATCTTTTGGCAGAGAGGAGAAAAACGATTACTTCAGTTGTTCAATAAAAACATGGAAATAAATCACAGTCTTTGGACCATAGGGAATTAAGAAACCAGTATACCTTGCCAGAAGAGTCTTAAAATTCCTCAACTCTGACTGGTAAGTAAAAGAACGCCACTTCATTTTAGTGAGGACGTGAATGATCGCTGTAGTTATGATTACATAAATTAAGCACTCTCAAAATAACATGTAAAACAGCTTTTAGCACTGGACTGGTGGTTGGTCAAAGAGATAGTAATACTCCTCCCTTATATTTTCCAGAAGTAGCTTTAGATATTCTGGGGGTAGAGGGGTGAAGGGGGTGGAGGGGAGACACACAAGAAACGAACAAATCAAAACAAAGAAAAAGCGACAGAAAGAAACACATTCTATTACTAATTACTAGTAATAGGATGATAAAACTGAAACAAGAACTACTCTCAGGGATTAGAACTACTAATTGCTTTCAGTGAAAACAAGTTAATGAAACTAAGAATTAAAGACTCAGAAACGCTATGACTACACAGGTACGATCACACCCTATTTCCTGTAAAACTATGAAACAGTATGCCAAAAATTATAATATCTTAGTTCTCAATACATCATGATCTTATACATGCGTTTTGCATTGTAAATTTATTCAAGATACAACAATTTTCTTAATCTATGAATTTCCTCCATTACAATGACCTTCTAAAAGATTTGGATCCTCTAAATTTTGGATCCTTTTTCTTTTTGTAACCCATCATGACACACTGCTATAGTTGCACAACTCTTGATACGGTTGATAGTGAATTGCAAAAGGGAAATCACAGAAATTACATAAATCAGTAACAAGAAGGTAACAAACAAAGATAAATTTCTTTCATAAATTCATCAGCATAAATAAAACCAGATAAAATGATACAGCTGATCAATACTGTCAACAACTGTGTAACAGAATTATTAGGAAGTATATAATAGTGCACTTTGGGGATTTACCTTTAGCTAAAATTTGGTTCCTAGGACACAGTACAACAGTACTTTGTGATATTAAAAATTCCAGGCCTTCAGCCAGCAATGTATACTCTAAGCTGGAGAGTGAGAGGAAAAAATATACAGACCCTGGGCAATGGTAGGTACCACCCACACTTTCACGCAGTGCTGGTTTAATAGCCTTCCTATAAATATTGCAGAGTTGCTAATGTTTGATCACTTTTGTGGAGAGATGCTTCACCTAAAAAGTAAAACCACAAATCCCCTAATGCTCTTAAACAGTATAGTTCTCCTTTATCACTTGACAGTACTGCATAAAGTGCTGCTCTTGAAGATTTAAACAGCTACTTGCCTAATTTTGGCGAACTGGAAGACATGCAGTCTCCATTTCAAAAACATATAAACAATACATCAAATAAAGCACTAAATTCCTTGCTGATTTTTTTCCACTGCATCTGATTTACTGATCTGGAGTAATTATTTTCTGTGGGAAATATGAAATAAGAGATTACTGGTATCTTTTCAAAAGGCAAAAATTTGTTTCCTGATAAGGAAAAGATGAATGATGACTTACAGGAATGACCTGCATTATTCCTTATCGTACTACTTCCTATTCTAATCACAGAGTATGGAATAGGGTACTACACAAGAAAATTATATTTAAAAGTTCATTTGGCTTATATTATGTGACCTAACTCTTACCTCCACTCTTTTCAGCATCCATTAGGACTTTGGCTATCTCTTCACTAATCCTACACTCCTCTATAGATTCAATTTCTACTTTTATATGACATACACGCCTCCCTATTTTTAAGTATCTTTCCAGATGCTCTAACTGCATGTTCTAACTGCAAAAATAAAGCCCTTCAGCCATTTTCTAAGTTTTATTTATCAAATACCACCTTTACATCTTTACAATTCCAGCATTCGCTCTACTGCCTACCCTTGTAAACCGCAACATTCCTAGTCACATACCTCATCCCTTCTTACATCTAAGCTTTTGACAAGTCCTATTGACACCTAATGGCATCCCCAGACTTCCTCTACATCCAAGTCACATAATTTGTGCTTATTTCCTACTCCAATTAGAGTAACTCACTCTTTATGGCCACTCTGCTGGCCAAACATGCTCCTTAAATCCATTTATTATTTCGCTGCCTCCAAAATTGGGCCTTTCACCTCATGATTCACCCATACTACATCTCTTCTTACTGTCCTTCACCTGCTAGTCACCTTCAGACTATAACTTTCATTCTCTGGCTTTGCATGGACTTATATCAACTTGTCTCCTCTGACTTTTGTATTTCCTAGGCCCTAAATAGTTCTTTTGTTCCACCTTTTCACCTTCCATACCATCATTTATACCTGTCACACAATCCATAGTCCCGTACAAGAGGCATCCAGCACTCCTCTTGGACAGCCATCCATAAATAATATATATTTCTATAATTTTATTTGATTCCCCACCCAGAATTTAAATTCTCCTCTTCCTTTCCTCTCCTAATTTTGAAAATAAATCACGTAAGGAGTCAGAGCAGTCCTGGCAGGCATTGTTACATAGGGCTTTGAAAAAGCAGTTACTCTCTTTCCAATGGACATTCTCATGGCACTTCATATAAGATAAAAGCTAGCAATCCTTACTTTAAAAGGAGCCAGGTCACTGTTAGCAGGAATGGCCTTGACAATTCCTCCACAGGCAATTATGAACGGACTGCATCAAATAATAGAAAAACATACACTCTATCTAATTAAATACTAAACTGTTGATACTTCATGCAAGATATGTGAAGACCAATTCTAATTTCCAAGCTACTCTGTTAATTAAGTAAATGTTAAAATAGCTATTGTAGTTTGTTGTTACTTGTTACATTTTGTTTCTACTTTGTTTCTTTGAAAAGGGTTTTGCTGCCACACAGGATGATTTTTCCTCTAAAAATGTAGAATATACATATTTCATATTGCTTATTAAAATTAATCTGTTGCTTAACCAGTAGTATCAACAAAATAAGGTTGTTAAAAAGTATACAGTGCAACAGAAAGAAAAAAAATAATTAATAGGCATAATATACCTATATACATCCAAGAAAGATTTTGACCCAGCATAGGTGAAAGTCCATACAAACAAAATTTCCTTTTTCTTGAATCCTAACTGGGACAAAAATACTGTGGATATTTTCAGTTGCAAAAGCATGACAGTAATTTTCAGTGGGTTTTAGTTACCTGACAAGACAACTTCAACTAGGTCTCCTTCTTGGATATCTGCAGCTGATTTCACCAACTGGAGAATGTTTTCAGAGGTAGGGTCATGGCGGAAGAGCAGAATTTTGTCATACATTCCGTAGAAACCACATTCAGGAAACTGCAAATACAAACCCATGACAATTTAATACACTGTAAAATATGTAACTGTAAAATACAATTAATATATAATTAAATTTTGAGGGCAGACTAGACCATTCCTCAGACTAGTACCAAACAGGATATATTTTCTTTTCATATATGACAATATTTATCATTATATTATGAAAATGGCTTTTCCCCCAAGGAAGTCAGCTCATTTGCCTTTCTCTTCCTCCGTGAGCAATGCCGTATCCACTAGGAAATGAGAGACAAAAGAGTGCATCCCTTAGCCACTGCTGATAACTTTTTCAAAGACAAGTTCCTGAGCCGGGTGATCTAATTAGACCCTCCTCGAGCAGGCGTTTGGACTAGATGACCTATGGAGCTCCCTTCCAGTCTATATTATTCCGTGATTCTATGATCTCTCCCCAGATTCCTGCCAAAAGATGCCTTGAGGACGGAAGAAATATTTTTCAGCTGTGCCTAAGACGCAATGCTTAAATGATAGCTCATGAGGAAATACCTATTTCTTGAGACTAAAGTTACCAGACACGTACTACCTTAAGTTCCTAGACACATAAAACAATGTTTCCAAATGTAATCAAAATCATTTATTTCGATGCAAAGAAGCTGGAGCTTTGAAACCAGATTAAATCCTGTTTAAACTAAAAACATTTTTAAAATCTCGGAGGTTATAAACTAAACTTGAGATTATTATCTAAGCAACACTTTTTTTTTTTCACTGCAACACAAAAATGTGAGTTAATTTTTTTTATGCTCCCAGCTTAAAGAACTAGAGATTTTGTTTCGAAAACACAGCCAAAAAATCCTTTTCTGATACAAAAGATTCAATTTAATTTTACATTCACTGAACTTGTCCTGGTTTTGGCTGGGATGGAGTTAATTTTCTTCATGGTAGCTAGTATTGGGCTATGTTTTGGATTTGTGCTGGAAACAGTGTTGATAATTCAGGGATGTTTTCGCTGTTGCTGAGCAGTGCTTACACAGAGCCAAGGCCTTTTCTGCTCCTCACACCACCCCACCAGCGAGTGGGCTGGGGGTGCACAAGAAGCTGGGAGGGGACACAGCTGGGACAGCTGACCCCAACTGACCAAAGGGATATTCCACACCATATGGCGTCACGCTCAGCATATAAAGCTGGGGGAAGAAGGAGGAAGAGGGGGACGTTCAGAGTGATGGCGTTTTGTCTTCCCAAGTAACCGTTAGGTGTGATGGAGCCCTGCTTTCCTGGAGATGGCTGAACACCTGCCTGCCGACGGGAAGTAGTGAAGGAATTCCTTGTTTCGCTTTGCTTGCGTGCGCAGCTTTTGCTTTACTTATTAAACTGTCTTTATGTCAACCCATGAGTTTTACCCTTTTTTTCCCGATTCTCTTCCCCATCCCGCTGGGGAGGGGTGGGGGGAGGAGTGAGCGAGTGGCTGTGTGGTGCTTAGTTGGTGCTGGGCTTAAATCATGACAAACTACTCCATGTATTATTTGGGAGTTTTATCAATATGCAGTGAAAGAAACACAATGATAAGCATAGCTCGAGAGATAAACTGGCAGGTTATGAGGTTATAATTACTTTGAAAAGAACGCTGAATAGAAGGAATCCAACAAAAAGTACTTTAAAACAACATATTCATTACTGATTACTGGAAGCTTTGGAATCTATCCAAGTATCCCAAGAAAGTTATGCTTCACAGAATCACAGACTGGTAGGGGTTGGAAGGGACCTCTGGAGATCATCTAGTCCAACCCCCCTGCCAGAGCAGGGTCACCTAGAGCAGGCTGCACAGGACTGTGTCCAGGAGGGTTTTGAATATCTCCAGAGAAGGAGACTCCACAACCTCCCTGGGCAGCCTCTTCCAGTGCTCTGTGACCCTCACAGTGAAGAAGTTTTTCCTCATGTTCAGGCAGAACCTCCTATGTTCCAGCTTGTGCCCATTGCCCCTTGTCCTGTTGCTGGGCAAAGCTTTTTTTTAAGCTTTAAAGCATGCACTGAAAAGAGACACAAAATGGTCAGATCCTTGGTTTGAATGAAATGCATCTAAATGTCTGAAGTTTTGTCCATCTTATTCCAGATTATACCATAAGTACCAACCCACTGCTAATTCTCAGTTGGGCAGATTACCTGCCTGAAAAAAAAGCTGCTGTATATAGTTATTCATACAGGTTTTATACTGAACAGAAACCATTTCCAGACTCTGAAACATAAAACATTCTCACAGAATACCTGCAAAATTCTGCTATAGTGCATGTGTTTAAAGATGTAGAATTTTTGTTCATGTACACTGTGCACCACATTAAAAATCCCAGATAGTTCGCTCATCTGTATGACATGAGATACTATTCCAAGGCCATTTCTTTGAGCACCTTTATCACCTACTAATTATGAACTTCCTATTTTCACATTCCTCTGTAAAATAATGAGCACTGAGTAACCTAGTTCTGTAAAAGATATGCATTACCATGTTCAAAACTTACAGAAGCAACACCAGGTGGAATAAAACTAGTGAAAATGGATACTGAATTTTTATTTATTTAAAATAAAATTGTCATATTGGCCACACTTCTACTGGAGCCAAAAGTCACATTTTGTAATGAAATAACCAGTGAAGTAATGAAATGCTGCCATATTTGGATGATTCCACTGTGCAGGCACCCTCTACTTGCTTCATACGCTCCTTAGAAAACTGCCTTTTCCTGGGAAGCCAGGAGCCATTCTTGACTGTACACAGGCAATTATTATTGATGCCTACACATCAAAACCATTCAATTTTTATTCAATTCCCAAAAGAGATGTAATATTAAGGAACTATATTAACTTTAAGTTATTTTAAAAGTTTACCAAGAAGGTAAAATGGTAGTGTTTTGGATAGAGAATTTAGACAAAATCGATTTTCTTTACACAAGAATGTGAATCTGTGCATCTTTGTGTCTTCCTGTTACTCTATAGCCATGTTTTAATGCTAAAGTAATACTCTATATCATCTTAACTAAAGGAGAAGGGGCAGAAGAGACTTAAAGTTTCAGTATAATTGAAATCAACTCCTAAATATAACAACAACAGTAATTTTCACCTAAGGGAGGAATTTCTGAGAAACAGTGCAAAAAATCCTAAAAAAAGTTCTCTTCCACGGAATATTCTTAATCTTGCATAAAGACAACATAACCTAGATGACATTTTCTCGCACAGTCCCAAATGTGAAGATGAAATATTTCAAGTATCACATACTTAAGATGCAGTACATATTAAGGATTAAAACTGAAAGAATCATCGAATAGTTTGGGTTGGAAGGGACCTTTAAAGGTCATCTAGTCCAACCCCCCTGAAATAAGCAGGGACACCTTCAACTACATCAGGTTGCTCAGAGCCCCGTCCAGCCTGACCTTGAATGCTTCCAGGGATGGGGCATCTACCACCTCTCTGGGCAACGTCTTCCAGTGCTTCACTACCCTCATCATAAAAAATTTCTTCTATCTTACCCTCTTTTAGTTTAAAGCTATTACCCCTCATCCTATTGCAACAGGCCCTGCTAAAAAGATTGTCCCCATTTTTCATATAAGCCCCCTTTAAGTACTGAAAGGCTGCTATAAGGTCTCCCTGGAGCCTTCTCTCCTCCAGTCTGAACAACCCCAACTCTCTCAGCCTGTCTTCACAGGAGAGGTGCTCCAGCCCTCTGATCATTTCTGTGGCCCTCCTCTGGACTTGCTCCAACAGGTCCATGTCCTTCTTGTGGTGAGGGCTCCAGAGCTGGACACAGTACTCCAGGTGGGGTGTCACCAGAGCAGAGTAGAGGGGGAGAATCACCTCCCTCGACTTGCTGGTCACGCTTCTTTTGATGCAGCCCAGGATACAGCTGGCTTTCTGGTGAAGCCATGCTGGCTGGCTCGAATCACCTCCCTGTGATTTGAATAAGCCAAATAACGCCGAAGGACCTTAATTCTCAAGGTATCATTGTTTCCAAATTTCATTAAAATAATAAATTATTCAACCTAGTGCGAAAAGCATTTTTCTAGGTCAAGAACAAACTAAACGCATGGCTTAGACGTGAAATAGTTACTCTAGCTTTTAAAGAAATTTCCTTTACATTAAGCATAAGTGGGAGTGAATCAAAGCTTTCGAGAGGAGATGTAATCTGAACTGCAATTACTCTCTTCATCCATACAGGCGCTAGCGTAGCTGAGGTAATAGAACAGCAGATGACATAGGCACTAACAGACACCTGAGTGTCTGATAGAGCCGTTCAATGTCTGACCTAGCAGCGCTGAGCCGAATCTAAAAGCCTGCTGGGGCCACTCAGATGCCTCCGTCATGGTGCTCCACGGCTGGAGAAGTCGCTCTTCCCTCAGCCCAGCACTTGAGCTGGCAGTGGGCAGATTCACTCTTCTCCTAAACATTTTAAATTTAGAACATGCATGAGAAAGTAATCCTGGTGGGATGATAATTCTGATTAAACAGATTCCTACCTTGCTACAGTATACAAGCCTGATGGTATGTCGTAAGAATGACAATTTTCTTTTACAGAGGCAGTGAAAAGTATCTTTCAAAATGGGCACTGCTGATCCTTTTCAAACACTGAAAGAATTTTCCCATTTCACTGGATTTCAGAGATAGTACAGGCATTTCCCTCTAAACTCATTATGACTTAAATTGTTTGTTCTCTCTTTACATTCCCATTCCATTCTCTGTTTTCAAATTAGGCCTATTTTTTCTACCTATAAAACTACTTGCCATATTACATGTATTATATATGTGTATAAATATGTGTATTTTGAGGTATCATTTATTATATTCTGGAGAGAAAAAGAAATTCCACCACAACATTTTTTTGTAAATTATATACAAGAATTATCTTCTGGGTTCGAGTTAGTTTTCCCCAGATAAACTACTCCCATGCCAAGAAAGCCATTCTGATGGTGCGATTCTCCAAATAAAACATTGTGTAAGGACCAACTGTTGCAACAGTGACAAAAATATTCCCTCAGCTAAGCTTATTCCTGCCAACAATAATGTTGATATGCACAAACAAAAGTAAACAAAAAGCAGCCACATTGCTTGGTACTACAACACTATAAATAGCATTTATTTTTGCCAAATACAGGACAAAATAGGAAATGCATATATGTCAAGCTACCTAAAAACTAACTAAAGCTAAGCTAACTAAAAACTAACCGAAAACTATAGTATTGGATCTAAATTCCCAACACTAACAAAAGCCCTTGATTTGGTATAATAGCTGCTTAAAGTGGAATTACCAGGAGTAAAATGGTCATTGTAAATGCTATAATGAGGAAATGCAGTATTTCTGGAAGAATCAGGAGAGTGGAAAATTGTTTACATGGGGTTCAGAAACAGGATCTGGATGCTAAACAAGTCACCAGGAGTCATTAAGACATCACAACTGTCCATATACATACTGTTTGCCTACTCCAAGTGTGAAATAAAATGCATCACCTTAATCTGTTTTCAGTGTGCTTTAATCTAAGGTGCATTATTTCACAACTGAAACAGGATAAATGACCTTTAGAGCATAATAACTTGTTAAACTGCCTCAGTTTAGTTGTGTATTTCAAGTGAGCCCTCCCCTCCCCCCTTTTTTAATAGGGAGAAAGATCAGCTCTCTAACGTGATTTATATCACTTACAAACAATTCTGGGTTCCAGATTTGCCATTTATCAACATTTCTGTATTAATATAAGTCTATCTCCAGTCTTGATGTTGTTATTTATTAGATACTTTCTAGTGTAAAGGGAAGAAATATTGGACAGCATGCTTCTAAGACACTTAAAACTACAAAATGTATTCAGTCTAAGAATGAAAGGTTCAGTGCATCTGAAGATAAGTTGAAAATTTGGTTCGCCGTAGACACTGAAGTTCTGGAAAAGCTGAGAGTATTTTTAAAAAAATCACTTAGAAAAAAATCAAAAGAAAACACAAATAAGAAGGAATGCAATTACTATTGAAGAGTAACTTCTCTTAACTTGTACTTTCAACTTTCCTGCTTAAGGTCAATTTATGAGAGATGTGCAAGATCATCAGGAAGATACATCATATTAGGTATATCCTCCATAAAAAAGAAGGTTCTTTAGCCTAGACACATGGAGTCCCTGTCTGGAATCCGGGCATAAATGATTACAGTCTTTAAATACATAAAAGACTGGTGCCGATAGGAAGGGAATAATCTGTTTCTCGTCTGCATGGAACATCGAGGATTAGCAAATCTAAAACACAGGAAGGGGTACAACACAGGGAATTAGACTGGAGACAAGGAAAGCTTTGCAAGGGTAAGAATTTAAAAGAAATTCTTATTGTTTGCCTAAGAAAGGGAATCTCTATTACCAGAGGGGTTTTTAACAGAACAAATTAAACAAATGATCTTTCTATCTTGGGATAGAAGAATAATGCAGATAACCTCATATGACCTAACCTCATATGACCTAATGATTGTGATGCTGAAAAATTTACTATCTGGTACAAATGAGGACAGTTTTGATCAAAAGTATGGCTAAATGTGTATTACTAATTTTTATATTATTTATTTACTATTTATTAAGTACAAGTCTCTCTGTCCACAAGCAATGATAAATCTTGCATGTGCCTATCCACAGTGATACTAGGTCAAAAAAAAGCTAACCTTGGCATGACTGTTCTCAATAAAACTGTCATTATCATACAGAGGAAACTCTGTACTCTACATCCACAGCTTTTGTTCATTAATTTACTAAATCAGAGGTAATTGACAAAAGAATTTTTTTTAAAAAATTAAACTATAAACTATCCTAAGAAGATGTACAAGTATTAGCTTTGCTCTAAGAGCAGTTAATGTTGTCCAGCCTTATGTAGATGCCATTCATTATTATGTTTATATCAGTGCAATAGACTCATAGTGGAAGCACTGTATCATTCCCTCTCTCTGTATTACTGGTAAGCAGTCTGTAACGTACCAGGGGTGCCAGAGGGATATTACAGTACCCTGTCGGAAAACTGTTGCAAGGGTAATATCACATATAAACAGCTACTACTCTCAAAGCAAACTATTATCTAATCTATAACAGGCTCTTCTGCAAAAAAGGAAATACACTATACTGTTTTTCATCACACTGACAATGACATTTAAAAAAAAAATTAATCACTCCCATGAAGAAACAAAATTCTAGCAGTAAATAAACTGACTGTTCACCAGGCTTAAAACTTCAAGGAAAATCTGGATTCTGTGTCCCGTAAAGCTGCACCGAATTGACTTACAATTTGGCTACTACTGATCAGTTGACTATTTATAAAGCACACACATATAAGTTTGCAGGATAAAAGGTTTCAGTCATTAGTGTAAAACAGCATTCAGGTAGACAAATAATTATGTCACAGTAGAGTCAAACTGATTTCAGACAGCTTGACGAGGAAAAGTTGTAATTTAGAGATCATCGTTTAAAAATCAGCTTTCAGGGATGGCAGAGGGGGACTGTTTGAAGTTTTAGCAAGACAACGTTTCTGGATCAAGCTGCAAGTTATTTTTTGACTTGTCCACTTTAAAATGAAAAATGAAATATACTATTAACAAGATAGAGTTCATTACTGTTGCTTGTAGTGATTACAAATATAATACAATTCTGAATACAATCCCTTTACTGTTGGATAATAGTGATTTAAATTTGTTAGTTTATTAGTTTTTAAACTATTAATATTTACTGAATGTAGAT
This sequence comes from Phoenicopterus ruber ruber, assembly GCA_009819775.1. Classification (NCBI taxonomy): domain Eukaryota; kingdom Metazoa; phylum Chordata; class Aves; order Phoenicopteriformes; family Phoenicopteridae; genus Phoenicopterus; species Phoenicopterus ruber. The sequence goes on along the minus strand of CM020219.1, from coordinate 32,081,384 downwards.
GCAGCAACCATTCACAGACTGTGAATACTCCTTTAGTGCTACTTTAATCAAGTAAATCACCACAAGAAATAAAATGTATATACATACTTCAAGGTGTGATTACCTTAAGGTTTACTTCTAAAAAATTCAACAACAAAGACCTAAATGTCAGTTTTCAGCATTCTCACTCTTCCTTTTTCAACGATGCTTGTCTCATATTATGCCAATAGTTTCTCCTTACATGTACTGTAATGTTACCACAATAAAAGTGTAGTATTAGGGAAAAGTATAACAGACTTCTATTCCAAACATTGAGCCTTGAAAAACTGCTGTCTAAACACTCATACAAAACATGTTTTATATGACATTGTAGCAGCTTTTATGGTAAAAACAGGAAACACTACTAGCATTTGAAGTCACTCGTAAGCAGACTGAAGTTGTGTGCTTCTTTCATTTCCTGAAAATATCACGTAACCGTTATCTACCCATAAGACTTTAAAAAAAATAAAAATAATTTTAAAAAATTAAAAATCACTTTTTCAAATGGAAAAAAACCTGCTGATCAGGATCTCAAGTAATAATTTGGTATTGCCCAGCTTGTGGGTACTATGGCAGCACATTATCCACAACACACAGGGCAAAAGGAGGCCTGGCACTAACCTTTCCTCAGCTGCTATCAAAGCGGAAGCAATCACTGAAGTGTTTTTCCCCCTAGCAACTGTAAACATCTCAAGAAAATCCACCAAAATATTTCACCAATAACTGTACAGAAGCCAAATGATTATGCAAATTCTGGGTTTTCATTTAAAAAGACTTCAAGTGATACTACAAAAAAATTGCAGACTCATATTAAATTTCAATAACTAGAACCTCTAATGGTAAGTTTTCAGTAATTCATTTAATCCATTATCCATTGTATCAGTCACTAATTTCAATGGCATACGTCCATCTACACGCAGACACAAGCTGAACTATGGACATACATAACTGTGCTGTCTTATTAATGACTGGTCTCAATACAAGGATCAAAAGACAAACTGCTGAAAAAAAAAGGTGATATTTAAAACTCTGTCCCATTACTGTGACAATCAAATGGTTTTATTATTTAAGAAATAGAACTTTAAAAGACCTGATATATCTAAATGTTAACATATTTCCAATAAGAATTGGGAAGCTTTCAATAATTAAGTAATAATAATTAATCATATACATAGTTATTTGAATGGAGAATGTATTCAGCCTCCCTGTTTGCTGTAGTAAAGCACAATTTCTAACAGAAATTAACTAAAAGGAAAGGTGAGACAACTCTCTCACCAGGTTGGTTTAATAATTATGTATTTGGAAGATTAGCACAGTAGATATCTCAAATGAAAAACTGATGAGAAATAAATTTCTTCCACATTGATGCTGGTTTCAGTGTAATTAATAATGTAATCCAATAGTCAAAAGTGTGTTGCTGTGATCACTTTGCAAAAATACTTCTTTCAACATATTAAATTGTCATGTTTTTGTAACAGAACAGGTAGAGAGATTCTCAGCGCTAATGGGGCAAAAGAAAAAAAAAAGTCCTCTTCTTGTATGTTACTACAATTTTGCACGTTTCCTGTAAGGGATAGTTTCTGTTGCTTTATTCTAGAAGTAATGAGAGTCGTCTTTTTAATTTTTTCAGTTGTCATTGACCTTTTTCTTCACATTAAATTGAACCACATCTTTTTTAGTGATAACTATTTTTTCCTTCTAAATTAGTTAGATTTTTCCAAGCCTTCCTCTTAGAGAAGTCCTTAGTGATTACCGTAACAGCAACAAGAACCTTGATAAAACCTGGAAGTCTTTCACAGCACCAAGATAATGATCCAGCACACATAAGGACCGTGGGCTAAACAATGTCTTCACAGCATGTGGAGGAGTTGAGTCACACTGAATGTTTGTTGACCTAATCTAACTTGCTAAAACACAAGTTAGGGTGACCTAACCTAAACCAGGTTGTTGAGCTAACCCTAACTTGTGAATAAATAAATAAATAAATAAATAGTCTTACACTGATACAACCGTTTTAAAATAAAGATACAAATGTATAAATTTTTGAAACAATCGTATTAACCAAACTGAAACATTCTTCTTTTACCTTCTTAAAATAACAATGCATTTTATTTTTAGAAGTCAGGATTTCCTTTCTTTACAGAGGTTACAATACTGCAAATTCATGATACTGAAAAGCAGAGAATTTTTGGCCAAGAGGACTGCCTGAATTCTCACTTAATTGTGTCAGTCACTATTAACTCACTTGCAAAACTCAAAGAGATTTTTAAAAGGATCTATTTACCAAGCGCAAAGCTATCATGGAAATAGTCTTTCCTTTCTGCATAAAGAAAATACCACGAGACTTCATGGCTTTGTTGTAAAAAACATCAGTTAGTATTCAAAGACTTTCTTCACATACACCACTACAGCTACTACAAACTAAGACAAACTCCGGAGTTTAAATAGAAGTTCACACCACGGCTACACAGAATATACGTAGTAACATCTGAGTAAGAACAGGAGCTGGTGCCTGCTCCAGCAGCAGTGGTATCTCCACCTCATTCCAGGATGTTTCACGCTGTGCTTAAGACATCTCAGAAATGGTGACTCTCTCTAGACCTTTCCAGTGATTGCCTTTGCACTTGCCAGGCAGCCAAGCAGCAAGGATAGCCAATAAATGCCTATTTCCTTTCCTTTCTTTCCTTCTTTCTTTTTTTATTTTCCCCAAGCAATCAGCTTTCAGTTGTACAGGAAAGAAAAGTGTCAGAAAACGTAAAGAGTAGTACTGACCATCTTGATGCTGCCTACATTGCAGTACTGACCAAGACGGGCTTAGGTCAAGCCCATTTGTCACAGGTACAGAAAGGAAGACAAATGATTGATGAACAAACATCTTGCACTGGAAAGGTAAAGAAGCAACCAAAGAAACCTTGAAAGGTTAGGAAGAGAGATGACCAGAGCAAGGAAAATACGCTTAGAACAGAGGCACAGGAAAGACCTTGAAGCCTTGTGAACCTTGAGGATAGCAGCCAGGAGCCAGGTTTACGAGGGTTAAGGCACTGAATGGGAACAGCAGTATAGGTCCTTGCTTCCTTTTTGCCTTTGCGTTCCCGAAAAAGTATTAGAAGGTTTGCTTCTGATCTAATTGCTAAGTGAAACAGGGAAGTTTCTAAGATTATACCCACTACACCAGCCAGGAACCATTCTCTGGATCCGAGGCTAAGCAGCAGGGAAAGGGCGCGCTGCCATACAGCCGATCTCTTTCCCCAGAAGCAGGGAGATGACATTCCCACTGCTTATTTTAAACAGTCCCTTACACATGCTAGGACCCAGATCGTCTGGGCATCATCTGAAAGAGTGTGATCTGGCACGGTTTAAACTGTATCAGGAAGCACACAATTAAACAACTAAAAAGTTTGCATGATTTTGGGCCAGTGCTTGAGCCTGCATTCTCATTTTGGTTTATTCATAGATATATTTTTATACCATCACCATTTGGAACATTCCTAACATCGGTTATGCTACTTAACCAAACGCTTCGATATGGGCAGTGTCATTCCCTATTTACAGTATTTATTCTTCTTTTTACTTTTTTACTACAATCCTTGATTACATACACGTTCTGTAAAGCACAACATGATACCTGCATCATAGAAGTTAATAAGCCCCTTCCAAGTGGGCCGTCAGAAAGGAGCAAACTTCTTATTGTTCATGCTGTAAACAATATTTTAGATCACAAATATGGACATACAAATATTTCGCTAATTTTGTTTGCAGCGGTGATTTGCTGCAGAAATCAGATTCCTTCATCTCTCTCAGATCAGGAACACGTACTTTGCCCACACACCCTGACTTGGACTGGCCCCAACTACAACTTTTTCTGCAGCTGCCATCTATGGAACAATGACAACCACAGGGGAAAAAGACAGCTGAGCTCCCTCACAAAAATATCCGTGAAACAGATGAAACATGGCCAGGGTGAAACATAGGAACATGGATATTTTGTAGAGAGCCTGACCTCTGAGCAACCTTTTTGTCAGCCTCTTTCAGTACAGGTTGTTCCCTGTGGCCATTCAAGGAAGGAGCTGCTTCCTTTGCATAATATCTTTAAACAAACATGTTCTCTTGCTACCTATGCCTCCTGTCACTGCACGTCGGCTTGCCTTCTGTAATTCAAATTGCTCACAAACAAAAATATTGAGTATACATCAAGCTACTCAAGCTACTTGTATGCAGAGTTTAAAACCTCCCAGCTCAGGGCAAGCAGCAAGACAGAAAGAAGAGATACAGGCAGAGACTCAAAATAAAGGCATCTTAACAACACTACACAGCATTTTTTTCAAATCTAGACTCTTTTACCCAACAGCAAACAGAAACCAAAGTTGATACATCAGAAACATGGCTTAAAACGGTTGTTAAATTTTACTTGTGTGGTTGCAATTGAAAACTTCAGTAAAATCATGGTGACTTTGTAGATCCCGATTCCCAGTAATGTTGCTTTAGTGATTTTTAAAAAACCTGAAGACTGTGGCGGGGCAAGTTTTCTTTCACGGCTCCTGAATTGAGTCTGGCAAGTGGCCGCTGGCTGGGTTCAATCCACCACAGCTCAATGCAATTAAACATGAAAAATCCTAAATAGTAACACTTCTCTCTCAAACAAAGAGATCTTTAACATAATTAGTGTAACTCTATTTGTGCTACCACAAGACACTAATACAACTTTCCCCATTTCCATTAAAACGATTGGATGTATTTTTCATTGAGACTTCTGTGGAAGTACTACATTCTGAATTATTGCACGGGTTACCAAAAATATATGTTGATTATGTCTTGGAAATTGATTTTCACTAATACCATGTAAAGACTACCTGAATCTAAAATAACCTCTGACTCTTAAATATAATTTATCTTCTCCAAGAATTAGCTTTTTTACTGTTGCTTCCTCAGCATTTGGTGAATATTCTGTTACAGCTTCCAGTGCAACAAAGACGACACAGAGTGAAGCAGATGTAAAGAAAGAACAAGTCCAATAACTCAGACATTTAGAACACACTCAAACAATTTTGTCACATAAAAATTCTAAAAGTTCATGTGCCATGCAAATCAAAACACACTCGTGTAGCTGACTTCTCTATCATGCAGATTAAGAGGTTATTTCAACAGAAATGTTTACAAAAGTAATAATAATAAACACACAACAAGAGTCAAAAGAGAAACTGCTCTTCACATCCTGTTGGAGTCAAAAGTATCACATACCACATCTGCATATGCTGCATAGTTTCCCTGAAAATTTTCACTGGCACAGAGGGAGAGCACTAACAGTCTATGTCTTCTCGGTTATTTCATACTGAGAGTTTGGGAGCAGTGTTCTACTAACATCAATCCGTTAATGCTATGTTTCTCCTTCTAAGGTAACACCGGGACCTCAGCAGAAAGGCTCCCACAGTTCCTGTACACATACTCTGGGCAGCCCAACGCTGCCCACCCCAGTACAGAATCATGGAGCTTCCTGTGAAACATTTAGGAGAACGTGACAACAACAGTGTCAGATTGTTGACAGGCATCCATTTACGTAGATGCTTCACGAACAGATTGCAGAAGTTCTCACCAAGGAGGTTGAGAACTGGAGCAGAAACTTTCATGCCCTTCAGGGAACAAGCAGAAAAAGGATGGTGAATCACTAACAAAATCAAGTATTTTTTCTAGTTCCTTTAATCAAAAAAAGATTTAAGACAGTGACTAAAGAGTCCCTTGCTCAAAAGCATTCACTGTTTCTGAAGCTACAGTCTTATTAATTCTACGCTATATACTACATCTGGGAAAACAAACTCCTAATTTAAGAAAGATGAGAAGAAACCAATTCAAGAGCACTTTCTAGACATTATTTAACAAACAAACAAACCAACCCACTTAAAATTTCTGTGAGAGTCTACCACCAGATGTGTTTTAGCTATCTCTGAGCAAGCATTACATCAATTCAGGAGACTCAGTCAGGTACACAACTTATTAGACTGCATAGACATAGAACAAGTATCCGTGATCTTTTTACATATTGCACAACAAACAAACTCCTTGCATTCAGCCAACGTTTCTGTGTATGAGGCAAGAAATCTAGACAGATCTAATAAAGGTAAGAGATCTAGACATCATTCTCACTTGTTTATACCTCTACTCTGCTTCCAAAAATACATTTCATTTCCTTCAAGATATATATCAGTTTAGGTAATCACTTAAAGACAAGTTTAAAACATTTTGCAAAGAAACAGAAAACAAAAAAGCTCTGAAAAAGACTACTGTTTCAGTTAAAGCATTCCCAAATATGTGGTTTTCTCCTGAAAAAGCAGAACTCCCTTACATCTTGAGTGTTAAGAGAGATTTTGAAAATTACTTACTCTTTCATCTGCTCACAAAATTAATTCTATATTCAAGGAAATATAGGAACAGCCATTTGAAACATACTTGTGAAGGGATGTCTTTTACTGAATTTGATAGAAATCTGAATGTCTTTTAAGTATAAGCAGCCTGTTGGTTCAACTTTAGTACTAATTACTAGTTCGCATCCTTGGTCTGTCGTCTATTTTACTTCCATTTTATTAATAACTAGGATCCTTATTAATAAAGGATAAAGAGACAACACCAAATAACAGGATTACTGGGCTCCCTAATCCTATAATGAATATAATCTCTATAATAAGTAGGAGAAAAGGCTGAGGGCGCTTATGTTGGACACAACTTCAGCATGAGCGCACGTACCTAGAACCAGGTCCACATGGTGACTCAGATGACTAACTTATAAATAAGAAGTCATGCAAGATGTGGCTTAGAAAAGCCAAAATACTAAGATGAAACTGTCCAGAACAGCCAGTAAAGAACATTAGGACAGAAATGTCGCTAAACCATTGTTTTATGCAAATTTAGCGTCTCTTTGCAGATCCAAGTAAGGTATGCCACAGGATTCTTTGGGATTCTTTGTCCACAAGTTGGACTGTACAGCTTCTTGAACACAGTCCTAATCATTAGGCTAGGACAAGATCACTAAAGAAACAGAAAACACTGAAAGAGATATGGGATCACAAACAGATCACAAAAAAAGATTCTGTCTCTGTAATGGACACTCAACAGAAAACGGACAGTTAAGCAATAAAAATAAAAAATCCTCCCGAGAGCAAAGGCCTAAACTAAGATTCCCCTCCCCAAACATCTTGCCAGTGATATTGTTTCTTAATAAAAGCACTTGTAGCTGCTGTATTTCCTTTCGCATCCAGTACATCCTTTAATAACACATATGCACTGAAGGAAAATCTCTCAGGACACTCAGGCATAAAGATTAAACATATGTTTAAGTCTTCTGTGAATCTAGCAACTCTTGCACAGAACTAGGAAAATCATTTAAAGAAAAGCACATGAATAAACCTTAAGGTTAATTAATTTTTTTAATGGATTTCAAAAAATGAATGCACTAAACAACACAGAAATTGCCAGGCTGCAAAAGGAGCTTTGAAGTGTAGGTCTCATACATACAGAAATATAATGTTCAAAACAGAAAGTTGATAGCAACGGATATAAATAGAAACTTAAAAGTTGTAGAAAACCACTAAGGAAAGCCAGAAGATATGCAGAAATATCACCATCAGCATACTTAAGGCACATTAAAAGTTTTGCTAATACTTTAGGAACAAAAAGAACTATAACAATTCTACCATCCGTAAGTATTTATCAATCACTTTCCTCCCTCCTCCCCCCCTCCCCATTTTGGGAAAAGCGAGTATAGGTATTAATGATGAAATACTTTCTATTCTAACACTAGTTGATACGGATGTTGAAGAGGACTCACTGAAGCTGCACACTTGTATCGGCAAGTCCGAAAAACTTTAAAGTAAAATTGAAAGAGCTGTAAAGTCAATGGTTGGGTTCTGGAGCAATCACGAGGAGGAAAACTACCATGCTGCTTTTTAAAAAGGGAGACAGAACTACCTGCATAACTAGAGACTTCTTAAAATAATGGAACAAAATATACACAGTTCAACAAATGAAAATATAAAGACAGTACTACTATTTATCTACCACCTTGGCTTATGGAAAAACTAGATAACTCGGTAATGTAATGAGGAGACAGCACAAGCATAACAGCAACACAAAGTCAGACTCTGCAAAACATTCTGTCAGGCCCCTGGAAACACGGAATGCAAGCTGCTCTGATGTTACAGGGACTCGACTCTGAAAAGCAATGATGACGTTTAGGTAATGTAGTGAGTAATTAGATGAACACGCACTCTTAGTGAATTGCTTTTGCCATAAACTGGGGAATACCAAAGAAGCATATGGATTTATTACCTCTGCTTTTGGCACTGATGCAACTACAACTGGAAGTCTGTACTCATACGTAGCGTTTAAAATTCAAAAAAACTAGGACGTTGGAGAAAGGATTCAGGGAAGAATGATAGAATAATTAAGGAGCTGAAAGACATGTTCTGTCCATGGTAGCAGGGGATTAAACAGTTTAATTTCTAAAGAAAGGTCAGGATGTGATTTGATCATTTCTGATAAACATCAGTATGAGGAAGCGAAATCTGATTATCTATTGATTCATCTGCCTTGCAGACAATGAAACAGCAAGTTCCAGTTTCTGATAGCTGAGGCTATGTAGAATTAGACTACACAAAATTATTTTTCTGGTCCAATTTCTTATTTTTGCTTATTTTACATAGCTAAAACAAGTGCTCACTGAAAAAAAAAAATATGGTAGTGCTATTTCCACATTATTGGATTTTTGTTTCTAAAAGAGATGCTGTTTGAAAAGGAATTAATTCAGACAACTCCTATGGCCTTTCTTACACAAAAAACATATTAGAACAAATGACCATAATGTCATACTCTTAATCAGCAACAACACTCGTAGTCAGGCTAACTGGAGGATTGGTTTTGGGTTTTTTTAAGTCTCAGGAGGGTTTTTTTGGTGGAGGGGTTTTTTTTTGTTTGCTTGTTTTTTAGTCTCAGGATGACAAAACACATTAGGTTTAGTTCTGGGTGCCCAGAGACAGTCCAAGAACAGCACCAGAAAAAGAGATTTGTAAAACGTGATATAAAATGAACAATGAAAATGCAAATGAAGAGCTAAGCAATGATTAGGGGAAAGAAGATAGATCAAAGGAAACTTTGATAGTCTTTAGTTCTGTTAGTTAGGCAATAAGGAGTTTATACAAAAGGGATTTAAGTTAAATAGTAAGAATTAAGGATAGTTTAAAAACTAGCAATGACTTTTTGGGGAGGCTGTGGCATCGCCTTCACTGGAGGTTCTCAGAACAGGTTAGACAGAGAAGAAGGGTACAGATAGAGCTGATCCGGACTTGAAACAGGAGGAAGGCCTTTTGGGTCTTTCTATCCCTGTATCTACAACTCTTCTGGAAGACATAAAAAAACCCTTTTAGTTCAGAGTAAGAAAAATAAACTATGTAAGGCAAATTCCTACAGTTTAATGTTCCTTTCTGTAAGTCACATTCCTGTGACTTTCCTTTCTGATTATCTAAAATTCCCATTGTAAGTTCAACTGGATAAATACTTCCCCATTTTTTATCCTGAACTGTTGAGTAGAGCTCCTCTGCAACGTTACATAGCTGCCACACTTCACAAGGGAAGTTTTTGCCTCTCAGTGTGGGTGAATACATGTCCACCCCCATCCAACTAGTCCTGACAGATTATTCGACAGTTTAATTTCAGTCAGACCTACCTGCCTCAAGAATATTTTTAAACATCAAGACAAAAGTGTGCATCTTAGAAATCATATCTCTACCAGATGAAATGAATACACTGTCAACCCTAAGTTCCTGCATGGGTTTGCCCATCTTCAACTATCCACTCTCATCTTCCAATACTTAAGTATTTAATTTTTCCAGTACGGAATTTCACACTCACTAAATCTCGTCTCTTCTCATACAATGGGATCGATATTTGACAGTATTGTTCTCAGGGTCACCAAGTGACTGAAACTTTTCTCATGGCTCTGCCCCTCTGATGTTGGACTTTAAACAGGTCCCCTATTTTTTCTGACAGGATTGAAGCTCTCCTGGTGCTAAAAAAATTGTAAATGATTTTATGAATACATATTGATTTAATCATGTCTCTGAATATTTAATTTCAAGTGCTGGCTCCTGCCTTCTTGCAAAAACAGCATCACTCAATGTATTTTTTAAAAAAATCTTTTTTAATGTACTTTTTATTCATTGTGCAGTGCTACAATTTTCAGTTGCAGAACTGTGTTCCACAACTGATACTGAAATTTTAAGTAAACATTTTTTGAGTTGTCTTCTTAACAATGGCTTAAACAAGGTCATAAAATAAAGATATAAGATTATGATTTTCTTTTTCTTAAAGTCAGAACTGTTAACTTATAAATGCTGCAGAAATTTACACTGAGAACAAAATGTAAATCAGCTCCCTGAAGCTACTAGTTCACAGGGTAATTTCATATAGAATATTAAAAATATATTGCTTACAGCAAAGAAATTATGGCTTCCTGCCTTTTATAGAGAAACTGAAGTCTTTGGCACAAACCACAATATTTTGAAGAGCACTACAAGCAAAGTCAGAATTCTGTTCCTGCCAGGGGAAAGGCAGCTGTAACATTAAACTAAGAAAACTTTTCAGACCTTCGTCTAACATGTAAAGAAACCCTTCTAAGTTCTAATAACAAACGAGTCATTGTAAAATAATCTCATTTGCTTGAAGTCTCAGCCATTTGGCACCCAGCCAGCCGAGGGTGAAGAGCCAGACACTTAATACACGAAGTTCCTAGCAACTAGAAGTCTGCAGGGAGCAGGAGATTGTATTACCAGCAGCTGAGCGAACAAGATCTCCGACATTACAAAGGAATACACAGAATTAAGTTTTCATGGGCCTTCTCAGTCTTTCGCAATAGATCAGAAGCAGGAAGATGGGCAGTAAGGGTCATAACCAAAGGAGGCAGAAACCTATACATCACGTAAGCTGCATGACCCTACATATGTGGAGTAAAAACGTTAGGAGACTAATTTCCAATGAAAGGAAAATAGAGGGAACAACACAGCCAGCCTCATTCATCACCATTTTAAAATCCAGTAACTCAGTTAAGCTGTTTGCATTTCCCGGTCATAGCTAAGACAGTCATCTTCTCCAGCAAGACAAAAAAAACTTTTGAGTTTTGTTGGTTGAACTTTCAAATACTTCCCCCCTCCCACCCCCATCTTTTCTCACACAGCGAAAGAAAGGGGTAAGTAAAGTGACAAGTAACTGAAAAGAGTAATTCCGTGTTTTCATTCAAAAATAGTGGTGGTTAATCCATTTAGCTCTGACCACGTGCATCTTTCTTGAGTGTGGCAGCAAGCCACGAATTCTCAGAGCCCCCCACAAAGAACAGACTCTTGGCCAGTGCAGGATTCAGACAAATGCCAGAGTCCAAACCAGCCAGATCAGCCACAGCTGGGTGCTTCTGCTCTACATCCTTTATTTGGGATACATACCCAGCATTTCCCATGCCCAATATTGAACATTCAAGGTGCTCCACACACAAACATCTCCTGCTGCATGCTCACTACTCATGTGCACCTAACACCCTTCACTCCACCCAGCTCCGAACATTTTTACCCACTCCTCAAGCACTGAAGGCGTCACTGTGATCACAAAAGCATTTAATGATCATTTAGAAACATAAATCTAAGTATTTTCCCATGATATGTTCAACTGTTTTGATTCTCTACAAGTGGCAGCGTTCTTGTTATGCATCACCAAGCCATGAAATAATGGACGGATGTTTTATTCAGATTATGACAAACACATCCTTTTCATTGTATCAGATCCTCTGTAACTGCAAAGAGAAAATTTGGAGGGCTGTTTTGTTGCAATGTTTATGAAAATACTTTAGAGATAATATTTGTGCTCCTTGAACGGCTTCTCTTTTTTCCTCACAGCAACGAACTCTTTTACTCAACTAATTATGTATTATCAGCAGGTAATTTCACCTCAATTATTTCTTGCCTCTAAAACCGGTGAGTGCACAAGTGTGGGAACAAAGCTATAAACATTTCAAATAAGCACTGATCTGAGTACCGTGATCCAGCATGCTACCTTGAACTGCCAACACCTATGGCTTCAATAATAACAAATGACATTTCGGAACCCTAAAGCAATCACCAAAGAACACTTCATGGGTTATGTCACCTTTGATTCACTTTATGCAATGTACCATTAGAAGCATCCGTTGATCATTAATTAGTACGCTCCAACAAGGTAAATAAGCACTTGAAACTGGATACGATGCACTGACAGACCAATTTGACTTTTTGGAATCTTCAACAGGGTAAAATGACCAACGTCGTGATTTTTAAAAGCATCTGGTAATTCCTCTTATGTACCCTATGTTAAAATTGACTTTTAGGAACTAGATTCTCTTGGTTCACATTCATTTCTTATTGTTGTACTGACCATTTCTAACCTGTACCACACTAAAACCTACAATGTAATAACAAAGCTAAAAAAAGTGGAAAGAAACAAATATATAGCTGTCCATTAAGAGAATGCATGCAAGCAGAAGTTCTGTTCTGTACCATCAATCATATTTTCCTCACCAAATAATTCACCAGCATCATCATTTCCACCATTGTGTCACTTATGCACAGAGGAGAAAGAGTGTTTTATTTTTCACAAATAAATTCAAAATCCAGTAAAATGAACAAAAATCAACAAATAGCAAAAAGAAAGCTTAATGAAGTAGAAATAAAATGCCTGTATTATTATGGAGAGTCAAATCTGAATATAGACCAAATTACTGGGGCCAGAAGCAATTTTGCATGCACAGATGCGGATTTCATATCCACAGGCAGGTGCACATTCAAATTATGTGCAAGTTGACATTGTGCTTATTGGTTTCTGACCATTCCCTCCTTCCCACCCACTGGTCCTTCTTTGGACCTATCTGATTAGAGACTGCAGATCATCTTAGCCCACAACCACAAACCTGCTTGTAGCAAGAAGCTCTGTTTACAGCCTACGGAAGTCTGCAGATAATCTCCTTCAGAAAGCCAAGAAATTCACCACTCACAAGAAGGTACATTACAGAGAAAGCCATAATAGCTGATTATTTCCAGTGATACAGCACAACAGACAGATATGCAAGGTGGAGCTTCTGATTTCAACCACTTAAAAGACAATTAAATAAGGAGTAGTCTAGAAATCTTCTTTGCAACTGTTTATCTTCTTGTAAAGGGAAGACGACGTAATGTTTAATGCTCTTTAGTGCAATGACAGGACAAGGGGTAATGATGTTAAATTAAAAGAAGGAAGAAATTTTTTATGATGAGGGTGGTGAAGCACTGGAACAGGTTGCCCAGAGAGGTGGTAGATGTCCCATCCCTGGAAACATTCAAAGTCAGGCTGGATGGGGCTCTGGGCAACCTGATCTAGTTGAGGATGTCCCTGCTCATTGCAGGGGGGTTGGACTAGATGGCCTTTAAAGGTCCCTTCCAGCCGAAACTGTTCTATGGTTCTGTGATCTGTCGTTCCTCAACATCACTCAAAATCATTCCAACTTGCAGACTTGCCTGTATGTTGTTAAATCTCATGTCTTAAATACAGGCCAGTTCCTTTTTTGCTCTAAAGTTTCTACAACCACAGAAGTGGAGGAAAATGACCACTCTGCAGTGGTTGTCTCAGAAAAAAAAGTCTGGGCAAGGACAAATCACCAGTAGCTTGGTCTGCCTACGGGGTATAAGAACCAAAAAGCCCATGCCAACTTCCCCACGTCACATCAGCTTCCTCCTCCCTTCCCCCTAAACTACAGCTGGCTTTCAGAGAAAAGCACTTGATTTCACCCAAAAGCCCACACAACCAAAACAATGGAATCATCTGATCCTGAATGGAACTGGTTGTATTTATGAAAAAGCTGAAAGAGAAAAAAAAAAAAAAAAAAAAAAAACACAACGAACTATGCTGTTAAGAGGAATTTTTAAACAGAGAAGTCTTCACACTGATATTTAAAAAAGTAAAAAATCATTCTGCCAATGATTACTTCTGCCAAACTGGAAAAAAATCCTTCTGGTTAAAATGAAATATGCATAAATATACAGGAGTGACAAAAGACTATTTTTTTGCTTTCAGAGCACTATAATTTTACTTAAATGGTAGGTGTTCTTTCTAAACAGAATGGCATTTCAAAGAGACATCCAATCCTGTATTTCAAATGCAACAGTCATCTCTGAAACAGGGTCTTTAAGAAAATTTCAAAATAGCAAGAAGCAAATTAGTGAAAAAAACTTATCAACTGTATTTTGAATAAAAACACAACCATCAGGAAACAAATGCACCTCTCCCTACCCCCCTTCTCCTTCCTCCAAAGTCTGTGCCTGCACAAAGATATAAGAAGCCACTAAACCACAGAGTCCTACGCCTGCCAACTGCAATGGCTAAATAACTCACCACGTATCAGCGTCATTTTACATGAATGCATTCCCTTGAGATTTGGAAATAAATAAAAATGTGTACAGCACAGTGATCATTGAAATGAAATGAGAACATTTTAAAATCTAGATCTTTGAATTATTCTTTACTGAAAAAGGTGAATTTATGTCTTTATACTAGCGTATGATGCACCTCTTTACAGTGGCTTGAGTAGATCATCAGGTCAGAGGGCTTTTTTCCCCTAATGACAAAAATAGCAAACTTGCTACATAGATTATTTTTACTAATTGTTTCTAATTGTTTACCCTTCATAGCTATGATTAGAGGGAGAAGAATAAGGAGGGAATACGGAGGATGAATTTAAATAGCAAGAACAGTAAGTTTGGCCAATGCCAGTGAACGAGTGTGATGAGAGGAGAACAGGGCACAAAATTCGTTGAACACCGATTCCGGAATTACAATGAAGGAAGATCTGGGTCTCATACTCAACAACTACTTCAAACTCTCCTACCCCTAAAGAAGAGCAGAAAGGAGCACCTTAGCCTCTGTCTTCCAATCAGGGTTCTCTGCGAGGCCTGAGAGTGAAAAAGGACATGTGCTTCACATTTATATCCACAATTATAGTACATCAAAGGCCACTGATAGCCATTCAAATTCAAACACTTCATAGATTGTTGCTTTTATTTACCCATTTCATATATGTCATGCTTACTTTTTTCAAATATCAGTGACTTCCTTTATGCATTGCTACATATATTGCTACATACACATATAACAGCTAATATACCCCTTCAGCAGTAAAACACAAACAATACCTTTTTTTTTTTTAATATACGGATAAAATCCTAGCACACCAGACCCAGCTAGGCAATGGTATCTTTTATATGGCTTTTAGCAAGTACAAGGTGCTGCAAATATCCTAGGAATGGATGAGACAGAAAAGTGGACGACAATCTAGTGGTGTTACAGACTGCTCAAAGGAAAAGAAAATGATAGGCTAGAAAACAGGACAGACACACACATGGACTAAATCCGGACTTCCAGCTCCTGCACCCTGATGTCCGACACAAGCCATCTACAACTTTTCTTTCTACCACTAAGATTTTTTTAATTTTTATATCTTTTTTAATGAAATGCAATGGAAAACTAGGTTTCACTCGATTCTTGCTGTCATCTCATACTTCACATGAATTACCAGTACAATCCAGAGACACTCCTGCCCCCTCTATCAGGTCAAACAGAAGTTTTAAAATACTGGTTTAGACTGGCAACTCAGGAAAGAGGAGCATATCATGTTGAGCAACCTCCTTTATCCTCTTGAACTCACCATAAACTCCTTCAGAAACAACTCTTGTGTTCACAATTGCTTACTAAATTAGACATCAACACTCTGCCTCATCATATCCGACGGAAACACACTGTTACATCGTTAAACAATGGCCAGCTGACCTCACATTCAACAGAAACTGGATCATAAAAGAACGTTTTGAACTAGATTTTAGAAGTCAATTAACAAAGATGATTTCTACTGAAATCAAAGGATTTGTGCTAAGTTATAGCAAAGCAGAGCCCGGATAGAAACACCTTTTTTAAGACATGTTATACGAGGATACCAGGTCTGATGTTAATTTTGATATTATAACTTTACAGACTTTTACCAAGAAGTACAATGTTGCATTTAATCTTAACCAAGTATAAAACCTAAGTACGAAACGGAGGTGTGCCTCTAAAAAAAAAATCTATACCTTAAGTTCCAGGCATATGCAATAGAGAGGGATCTGTTTGTGCCATAGTAAAAAGCCCTGGTAAGACTTCAGTGTGGGTATGATGCATAATCCCTACACACCACTGTCAATAAATAAATAAATAAATAAATAATCAAATTGATTATTTGGAAAGAAGTTAAAACTAATATGACGAAGGAAATGGGTAGTGTACTGTATAGGATGAGACTAAGTTTTATTTGGTTTATCTGTCTCAATGAACCTGAAAGAGAAAATAATAGTAGCTTGCATGATATATCAAGATCTAGAACAGAAGGAAAGAAAAGAACAAGGAAAACCAAGATACAGTCTAACAGAAGTGAATATCAAGTGACTAGGAAGAGAGTCAGGCTGCATATTTAAAGAGAATTCCTTAGCTTCAAAGGAATTTATCTTTTGGATAGCTTTTCCAACTAAAGCCTCAGGGGCAGAAAGCCAAATCTTCTTAAAAGTCAAGTTTGACAATTTCATGACACAAATGAAATGATACGATTGTCTACAGCAGACGATAACATAGGAGATCCTTTTCAGTCCTAGAATCCTATCTGAATGTAAAGGAAAAAACATGTCCATGTTGCTACTAATCTTACCAAAATACTAAGTTATTACTAATCTGTTAATCAGTTTTATCCTATTAGAAGTTGGCATAATGAATAAGCTGCTGAAGCAACACAAAATCTTTTGAACCAAGTCAATATTAAAGCTGAAATCTGCCGCAATCTCCCAGAGATAAATTTTCAGTGTTTTATACTATCTTGAGGTAAAGAGATAGCATAGAAAGCATTAACTTTTACTAATGTGTATATATTTTAATACATATGATAAATAATTCAAATAATGCAAGTTTTCCTCCAGAAAGTTCTCAAAGATTAATAGAAATATGAAACCAAACTCATTAATTCTACTTTCATCAGCCCAGAAAATTTTCCTATTGACCTGAGAATTTTTTGTAACCTTTTCCTATATAATTTCTCTATCTGCATTACTATAATGTCTCTCTGTTGTTCTATTACCTATATACATTATGAAAATTTAGTTTAGATATTTTTGTAACAAGCTACTTCTGTTAATGGTAAATGTCCAAGTGAGTTTTTCGTACACAGAAGATTTATTTCTGGGGTGCCGTCTCACAGGTACGCTGGAATTACAATCTAGACTGACCTATCAGTGCTGGCAAATGAGCTGCTGGCAAAAGGAAGGGGAAAAAAATAAAGTACCGCTGCAGCTGGGATGATGCAGGAATCCAAGCAATTCTCAGTGTTGCACAAGCAATAACTACCTGTCTTTCTCTCTTTCTTACGGAGGCTAACAAACTTATCGCCACTCCCTTTGCTAATATCTCTCTCTGTCCGCAGGTTCCAACCTCCTTTTCACTGAAACGGTAACACGGATTAACATAACTAAGAGAAGTTCGGAACAGCTGTTCTCAGCTGTACTTCGTTGTAGAGCCACCGCTTCTGGTTTAGCCCTAATGAAGGGCTGGCATCATTTTTCCAAACATATCAGTTAATACAAAAAAATGTTACCTCTTCCTACCACAGAAGTCAAAGACCACATTTTTAAATGTTTTCTGTCTTGTTTATAATGAAACAATATAAATCTTTCCTCGTGCTTTGGAAAGCCTTCAGCCACCCCTCCAACAGGGGCTACCTTCACCAGGCGTAAGTATTTCTTTCCAGTAAAGCTTCATTGCTACCACTGGCATCCATACCTTCTGTGGTGTTTCACATACCATTCAAATTGTCATTATCTCCTGCTTTAAGTTTTATATTCTTCTAGTTCGACAGTACTTTAGTCTTACAGCTTTTTCAATAGGCTGGATATTGCAAATTCCCATACCTATAGTCAAGTGCTACAAGACTCTTCCTGACTAATGCTCTCTTCACTCTCCTGTATTCTTCATATGTGAATGATTTCATCTGCTTATACAATTTTAATTATTTTAATAGTTTATTTTATTTATAATTTTAATAATTTGTAATTTTATAATTTACATTTATTTATACTCTTTAAAAATAATTTATTTCTAGGTAATAATTTTCATAACTGCATATCTTGCATCTCCAGCAAGTCCTCTAACAACTCCTCCCATAAGCTTATCAACTTTAAAAAGACTCAAAGTAAATCCATACAAAGCAATTTCATTGGGACTGAGGGTTGATGGGGCTTGCATCACCACATTTGGTCATATGTATTTGCAGAATCAGGTGTTAACTTTATGCTTGAAAAAATGCATATGTTGCTGAAGAATGATCTAGTGTTCATTTTTTAAAAGGCAGTTTTCTGCATTAACATTATCTTAGTGTCGTGGTTTAACCCCAGATGGTAACCGAATACCCCGCAGCCGCTCACTCATTTCCCACCTCCCCAGTGAGGTGAGGAGGAGAATCGAAAAGAAAAGGAAAACTCGTGAGTTGAGATAAAAACAGTTCACCAGAACAGCAATTAACAAGATAAAAATAATTATATTATATATTAATAATAATAAAATATAATGATAATAGAATATATAAAACAAACAATGCACAATTTCTCACCACCCGATGACTGATACAGCCCATCCTGAGCAGCAGTCATGAAAAAGGAACATTCCCCAGCAGCTATCCCAGAACAGCAAGTTCCAGAGAGAGCGAGCGAGGGAACGAACAGCCAAATGAACAAACAAAAAGGCCTGAACAAACAACAAAAGGGAAAAAGAAAGGGACTGGCCCACCAGCCAACCCCCACTTATACTGGGCATGACATCTATGGTATGGAATACTCTCTTTGGCCAGTTTGGATCAACTATACTGGCTATACCCCTCCCAAGTCTTTTCCACCTATGAATTAGCAAAACCTGGGAAGCTGGAAGATGTCCTTGATCGCTTAGCAGCAATTAGTAACATCAGTGTATTATCAACATTCTTCACAAACTAAATCCAAAACACAGTAGCTATTGGAAAGAAAATTAGCTCCTTCCCAGCCAAAACCAGGACACTTAGTCATTGTCTTTGAAAAGAGTCAAAACAAACTTATAAAAAGAGGTTACTATAGCACTAACACTTCCTGCATCTACACCACAGTGAATGCAAATATGTCTTTAACAATATTAATGCATAGAAGGCAAGCAGCATTTTGTCACAACTTGAGCAGCAACAATAAGGCGTATCAATCTTTTTTCTGTTTTTAAGTTTCTTTTGGGAAATTCAGTTAATACTTTGTTTTTTAAGCACCTCAAGCTAAAGAGGTTGCAGTAACATCGCATACCTTTTGATTGCCTTCTGATTGAACAGTGTATTTGCCTGCTAAATCTACCCAACACAATACCTAGTCGCTTGTTGCCAGAAATTCCTCCTCGTGAGAACGTCAGACTTTAAGCAAGCAAAAGGCAAAGCAGCGTTGCATTTAAGTCGGAGAAACTGAAAACCAAAATCCAGAGTTTGAATTTCTAGAAAGTCAAATTTCCCATTTCTCTTTTAAATGAGTATGATGTCTAGCACATCAGGGGTGCAGTTTAAGGAATATTCATTTTGTGTTGTTATTGGTACATAGCCAGCATCACCGGGAAACTGGAAACCACTGTTCTGCAAAGTCGTCCCTGCTCTTGTCTCCTGCTCCTCAGAACCGAGTTACCACAGCAACAAGTGAACGTCCACACAGCAGTTAACACGACCAACGTATGCCATTGCAGAATGGAGTCTGTCGACATGTATCTAGTAATTTAAATATCAGCAGACGCAAAGAGTTTTAGGAAAAGTAAAAACAATTTAATCAGAACTTTAGCTGAGCGACTACATGCTTTTGCCTCACAGAGCTAAATACCCAGTGGGTGTACCGCACACAGTCAGTCTTGAATTTATTCAACAGCAAACATTGCCAGCAGAATGTTTGCAGTAAGTTTTAACATTGCTCTCTTCAGCCCTCTCTTGTGGCTGAAAAAAAGGTAAATGTGTGGTTATAAATATATATATGTGTGTGTATATATTTATGTATGCATACACACAATACAAATAAACCAATGCTTAATATTTGTAAGCAGACTGAGGGATGAATTAAAGAGATTACAGTATCACAGGACTAATACTTTCCTTTGGCAAACCATCACTTATACAAAATGTTAATTCATTACTTCACCTGAAATGTGAAGTAATGTGAAGAAGAAATTACATCTGTTATCCCAATGAGGACAAGTGCAAGTGACATACAAACATTTTTCCACATAAAAAAACGTACCTACAAACTGTCTTTACTAATAATCCATTCCAACTGTGGTTGGAACCACTATGCTGACAGGAAAATGGTATCTTTAGGAGCTTTGAAGACCCTAAAAAACACAAAATGGTTTCAATAGATGTACCTGATTGATCAGTAGTACCAAAATACTGCCTTAAATTATTTTTCCTTATTTTGTTTCATAGACAGCTGCAGCAATACAGGAGGCTAAATAATGACTGCACGCAACAGTTTGCTGGGTCACAATCTGTGACCAAATAGATATTCAACTTTTTAAATGAAAAAAACCCCAACAATAGAAAGTGTAAATATTCACCGTATATTCCCAGCTTCATCCATTTACTTCCCCAGAGCCCCATATTAACTATACTTTCTACCAAATATACGTATTTCCAACATACCTCTATCTATTCACATCAGTGAACACTTCTAACTTCATTCACATCAAAGACATATTTAGTTTATAAAGATTTTATGTAAAAGTACAAGACGACAAGAATGAGCAGAAACAGAGTTCAGTTAGGCAGTACTCCGGCAAACAAAGTCTTTACTGAGGTTTATTTCAAACTTTAATACTTTAATACTTCGCTGGCAGAAGTGCTCATCAAGCCACTCTCCATCATTTACCAGCAGTCCTGGCTAACTGGGGAGGTCCCAGTTGACTGGAAGCTGGCAAACGTGACGCCCATCTACAAGAAGGGCCGGAAGGAGGATCCGGGGAACTACAGGCCTGTCAGCCTGACCTCGGTGCCCGGGAAGGTTATGGAGCAGATCATCTTGAGTGCCATCACGCGGCACATACGGGACAACCGGGTGATCGGGCCCAGTCAGCACGGGTTTATGAAAGGCAGGTCCTGTCTGACCAACCTGATCTCCTTCTACGACATGGTGACCCGCTTAGTGGACGAGGGAAAGGCTGTGGACGTTGTGTACCTGGACTTTAGTAAAGCCTTTGACACCGTCTCCCACAGCATTCTCTTGGAGAAGTTGGCTACCCATGGCTTGGATGGGCATACTCTGCGCTGGGTAGGAAACTGGCTGGATGGCCGGGCCCAAAGAGTTGTGGTGAATGGAGTTAAATCCGGTTGGCGGCCGGTCACAAGTGGTGTTCCCCAGGGCTCAGTACTGGGGCCAGTTCTGTTCAATATCTTTATCAATGATCTGGACGAGGGGATCGAGTGCACCCTCAGTAAGTTTGCAGATGACACCAAGTTGGGAGGGAGTGTTGATCTGCTGGAGGGCAGGCAGGCGCTACAGCGGGACCTGGACAGGCTGGATCGATGGGCCGAGGCCAATGGTATGAGGTTCAACAAGGCCAAGTGCCGGGTCCTGCACTTGGGTCACAACAACCCCAGGCAACGCTACAGGCTTGGGGGGGAGTGGCTGGAAAGCTGCCCGGCGGAAAAGGACCTGGGGGTGTTGGTTGACGGCCGGCTGAATATGAGCCAGCAGTGTGCCCAGGTGGCCAAGAAGGCCAACGGCATCCTGGCCTGTATCAGAAATAGTGTGGCCAGCAGGAGTAGGGAGGTGATTGTCCCCCTGTACTCGGCCCTGGTGAGGCCGCACCTCGAGTACTGTGTTCAGTTTTGGGCCCCTCACTACAAGAAAGACATTGAGGTGCTGGAGCGTGTCCAGAGACGGGCAACGAGGCTGGTGAAGGGTCTGGAACACAAGTCCTATGAGGAGCGGCTGCGGGAACTGGGGATGTTTAGCCTGGAGAAAAGGAGGCTGAGGGGAGACCTTATTGCTCTCTACAACTACCTGAAAGGAGGTTGTAGAGAGATGGGGGTCGGTCTCTTCTCCCTAGTAACAGACAACAAAACAAGAGGAAATGGCCTCAAGTTGCGCCAGGGGAGGTTTAGATTGGACATTCGTAAAAACTTCTTTACCGAAAGGGTTGTCAGGCATTGGAACAGGCTGCCCAGGGAGGTGGTGGAGTCCCCATCCCTGGGGGTATTCAAAAGGCGTTTAGATGAGGCCCTAAGGGATATGACTTAGTGGGGGACTTGGTAGTGATAGGTTAATGGTTGGACCCGATGATCTTGGAGGTCTCTTCCAACCAGAACAATTCTATGATTCTATGATTCTATGAAATAGAATTAATATTCTTAGCTTGTAATTCATGGAAGTTTTTCTTTCTGTACATTTGAAACATTCAAGTAAGAAAAACAAGTATTGTGACCTTCTTATCAGGCCACTCAAAAAAAAATTGTCCACCAGGTTAACCCGATAACAAATGTATGAATACCATGCTCCAATTAACACTAATATCCTGAGTTTAGAGACAGCATTACCTGTGCTGAACTGTGTCAAAAGCCTTCCCGAAGTCCCCACAACAGCAACCAGTTTCCATTTTGGAGGCCTGGGATACAGAGGCCAGTCTTTGAGTAGGCAGCACTGAGTCTTCTAACCAGAACTGTGCTGGGAGAACACGTGTGTCACCTCGAATTAGTGTCATAAAACCTAGAACATAATGTACCATGTCAAGTGGGCTGGCCCAGTCCAACCTCCCTGACACACCTGTATCTTGAGCACCAATTCTGCAATCTGGTATGACAACACTTACGCCTTGTTACTTCACATAACAACATAAAAATTTACATTGAATAAGAATAGAAACGTCAAGAAGTTTGAGTCAGAAGGCTCAAACAAGTTGCCGTAAGAGCAGAAGGAGGGAGCAGCAGCAGGGTCCTGCCTAGGAGACCTGTGCAGCTGCCCTGCAACCTGCAGCTTAGGCTTGAGAAGAAGGAAGAGTAGGTAAGCGTCCTTCAGCCTCAGGATACTGGAGGAAAGGACCAACTCCTGTTTGTCTCTGCTGTGCAAGAGCACCAGGCTCATGGCATTTCCTGTTGTTTCTTGCTTGCCACATCTTTGTAACCACGTGTCCTGGTTTAACCCCAAATGGTAACCGAAACACCATGCAGCCGCTCGCTCACTCCCCCCCCTCCCCGGTGAGGTGGGGAGAAGAATCGGAGAGAAAGGAAAACTCACAGGTTGAGATAAAAGCAGTTCACCAGGACAGCAAAGGAAAAATATAAAAATATACTAATAATGATGATAATAATATATATAAGGATAATAGAATATATAAAACAAACAATGCACAATTTCTCACCACCCGACGACTGATACAGCCTGTCATAGAATCACAGAATCATAGAATTGTTCTGGTTGGAAGAGACCTCCAAGATCATCGGGTCCAACCATTAACCTATCACTACCAAATCCCCCACTAAATCATATCCCTTAGGGCCTCATCTAAACGCCTTTTGAATACCCCCAGAGATGGGGACTCCACCACCTCCCTGGGCAGCCTGTTCCAATGCCCGACAACCCTTTCAGTGAAGAAATTTTTACGAATGTCCAATCTAAACCTACCCTGGCACAACTTGAGGCCATTTCCTCTTGTCCTGTTGTCTGTTACTAGGAGGAAGAGTCCGACCCCCATCTCTCTACAACCTCCTTTCAGGTAGTTGTAGAGAGCGACAAGGTCTCCCCTCAGCCTCCTTTTCTCCAGGCTAAACATCCCCAGTTCCCGCAGCCGCTCCTCATAGGACTTGTGTTCCAGACCCTTCACCAGCCTCATTGCCCGTCTCTGGACACGCTCCAGCACCTCAATGTCTTTCTTGTAGTGAGGGGCCCAAAACTGAACACAGTACTCGAGGTGCGGCCTCACCAGGGCCGAGTACAGGGGGACAATCACCTCCCTACTCCTGCTGGCCACACTATTTCTGATACAGGCCAGGATGCCGTTGGCCTTCTTGGCCACCTGGGCACACTGCTGGCTCATATTCAGCCGGCTGTCAACCAACACCCCCAGGTCCTTTTCTGCTGGGCAGCTTTCCAGCCACTCCCCCCAAGCCTGTAGCGTTGCCTGGGGTTGTTGTGACCCAAGTGCAGGACCCGACACTTGGCCTTGTTGAATCTCATACCATTGGCCTCGGCCCATCGATCCAGCCTGTCCAGGTCCTGCTGTAGAGCCTGCCTGCCCTCCAGCAGATCAACACTCCCTCCCAATTTGGTGTCATCTGCAAACTTACTGAGGGTGCACTCGATCCCCTCGTCCAGATCATTGATAAAGATATTGAACAGAACTGGCCCCAGTACTGAGCCCTGGGGAACACCACTTGTGACCGGCCGCCAACCGGATTTAACTCCATTCACCACAACTCTTTGGGCCCGGCCATCCAGCCAGTTTCCTACCCAGTGCAGAGTACGCCCATCCAAGCCATGGGTAGCCAGTTTCTCCAAGAGAATGCTGTGGGAGACGGTGTCAAAGGCTTTACTAAAGTCCAGGTACACAACGTCCACAGCCTTTCCCTCATCCACTAAGCGTGTCACCATGTCATAGAAGGAGATCAGGTTGGTCAGACAGGACCTGCCTTTCATAAACCCGTGCTGACTGGGCCTGATCACCTGGTTGTCCCGTATGTGCCGCGTGATGGCACTCAAGATGATCTGCTCCATAACCTTCCCGGGCACCGAGGTCAGGCTGACAGGCCTGTAGTTCCCCGGATCCTCCTTCCGGCCCTTCTTGTAGATGGGCGTCACTTCTGCCAGCCTCCAGTCAACTGGGACCTCCCCAGTTAGCCAGGACTGCTGATAAATGATGGAGAGCGGCTTGGTGAGCACTTCTGCCAGCTCTTTCAGCACCCTTGGGTGGATCCCATCCGGCCCCATAGACTTGTGCGTATCTAGGTGGCGTAGCAGGTCACTGACCATTTCCCCTTGGACTTCGGGGTCTTCATTCCGCTCCCCATCCCTGTCTTCCTGCTCAGGGGGCTGGGTGCCCAGAGAGCAACTTCCCTTGCTGTTGAAGACAGAGGCAAAGAAGGTATTTAGCACCTCAGCCTTTTCCTCGTCCCTTGACACTAAGTTTCCCTCCGCATCCAATAGAGGAGGGAGATTTTCCTCAGCCCCCTTTTTATTGTTAATGTATTTGTAGAAGGACTTTTTGTTGTTTTTTACGGCAGTAGCCAGACTAAGTTCTAGCTGGGCCTTGGCCCTTCTAATTTTCTCCCTACATAACCTCACAACATCCTTGTAGTCCTCCTGAGTTGCCTGCCCCTTCCTCCAAAGGTGGTAGACTCTCTTTTTTTTCCTAAGTTCCAGCCGGAGCTCTCTGCTCAGCCAGGCCGGTCTCCTTCCCCGCCGGCTCATCTTTCGGCTCATGGGGACGGCCTGCTCCTGCGCCTTTAAGATTTCCCTTTTGAAGAATGTCCAGCCTTCCTGGACGCCTTGCCCTCCAGGACTGCCTCCCAAGGGACTCTGCCAACCAGACTCCTAAACAGGCCAAAGTCTGCCCTCCGGAAGTCCAAGGTGGTAGTTCTGGTGACCCTCCTCTTTACTTCTCTGAGAATCGAAAACTCTATCATTTCGTGGTCACTGTGCCCAAGACGGCCTCCGACTGTCACATCACCCACAAGACCTTCTCTGTTTACAAACAATAGGTCCAGCGGGGCGCCTTCCCTCGTGGGCTCCCTCACCAGCTGTGTGAGCTGTCCCGAGCAGCAGGCAGGGAGCAGGGGCATCCCCGTCCCCAGCTATCCCAGAACAGCAAGTTCCAGGGAAAGCAGGCGAGGGAACAAACAGCCAAACAAACAAACGAGAAAAAAAAAAAAAAAAGAAAGAAAAACAGGGACACTAAAAGCAACCCAAAGGGAAGCCTAAGGATTAAGGCAAATTAAGGGTCTAAAAACTAGTGGCCCACCGGCCGACCCTCACTTACACCAGGCGTACCATCTATGGTATGGAATGCTCTCTTTGGCCACTTTGGATCAACTATTCTGGCTCTACCCCTCCCAAGTTTTTGCACCTGCACATTAGCAAAACCTGGGAAACTACAAAATGTCCTCGGTCATTTAGCAGCAACCAACAACATCAGTGTACTATCACCATTCTTCACAAACTAAATCCAAAACACAGTAGCTGCTGAAGACAGAACTAGCTCCGTCCTGTCCTAAACCAGGACACCAAGCCAGGGAAGCATCCTCTTCATGGTACAGCCCACAGCTCTCACACCATATCAATGATCAGCAGAAAGGAGAAAGGTAAAGTTCATGGGAAAGCACTTGTGTTATCTGGGCACAGTATTTTGCTGATGATCCATCTACCAGCTGCCTGAGACTCCACAATATCAGTCAATATACCTTTTGAAAGTCCAGTCCTTTCTCACCTGTCCCACCCACCAAAGCAAGTACTCACATAAAGACACTCACTGAAGCTATGCTTCCACATAATGCAAAATACTTGCAGAGCTAGATCACCAGTATTTCATACTATTACATCCAAGAAATTCTTTCAAATCTAAAGCTGTACAAGAGCGGATGTTCCAAGTCTACAGTGTCCACATCCCCACATCATATCCTTCTATAATATATGTAAGTTTCCACAGTGATTTATGCTGCTTGGCACTTATCAGAGGCGTCTTTTAACAGCATGACCGAGATATGACAAAAGGACGCTAAGCTGTGAGGCTTGCTAGGACCCTTTTGGAAGGCTGGACTATGTAGAGTGCACCTGGTATGTAGGCAGGATCATGTCCATGCTGCATCTAGAGGTGAAATGCTACCCATTGAACACTATTCTCCACTTGTCTTCTCAAGGGAACTACTTACAACACATAGTGTGAACAATCAGTGAGAGAGGATGATGGCATGAAGCGTGCAGCACACCAACACAGAGTCATTCAGGTTGGAAAGGACGTTTGAAGTTCACCTAGTCCAACCTCCTCTCAAACCATTGTATTGGGTTTGCATGGCAAGGTTTTAGTAGCAGGGGTCTACAGGGGTGGCTTCTGTGAGAAGCTGCTAGAAGCTTCCCCTGTGTCCGATAGAGCCAATGCCAGCCAGCTCCAAGACGGACCCATCGCTGGCCAAGGCCAAGCCCATCAGCAGCAGTGGTAGCGCCTCTGGGATAACATAGTTAAGAAGGAAGAAAAAAAACCCAAACCACCTGCTAGGGAAATATAGCAGTGAAGAGAGGAGTGACATGTGAGAGCAACAACTCTGCAGACACCAAGGTCAGTGAAGAAGGAGGGGGAGGAGGTGCTCCAGGCGCTGGAGCAGAGATTCCCCTTCAGCCCATGGTGAACACCATGGTGAGGCAGGCTGTCCCCCTGCAGCCCATAGAGGTTAACAGTGGAGCAGATACCCATCTGCAGCCCGTGGAGGACCCCACGCTGGAGCAGGTGGATGCCCAAAGGAGGCTGTGACCTCGTGGAAAGCCCACGCCAGAGAGCAGACTCCTGGCAGGAAACCGTGGACCCGTGGAGAGAGAGGAAACCATGCTGAAGCAGGTTTGCTGGTAGCACTTGTGACCCCATAGGGGACCCACGCTGGAGCAGTCTGTTCCTGAAGGACTGCACCCCATGGAAGGGACCCACATTGGAGCAGTTCATGAAGAACTGCAGCCTGTGGGAAGGACTCACGTTGGACAAGTCTGTGGAAGACTGTCTCCCGTGGGAGGGACCCCACGCTGGAGCAGGGGAAGAGTGTGAGGAAGTCCTCCCCCTGAGGAGGAAGGAGAGGCAGAGCAACTTGCGATGAACTGACTGCAACCCCCATTCCCCATCCCCCTGCGCCGCTTGCGGGGAGGAGGGAGAGAAAATTGGGAGTGAAGTTGAGCCTGGGAAGAAGGGAGGGGTTGGGGGAAAGTGTTTTTAAGATTTGGGTTTATTTCTCATTATCCTACTCTGATTTGATTGGCAATAAATTGAATTAATTTTTTCCCCAAGTTGAGTCTGTTTTGCCCGCGACAGTAATTGCTGAGTGATCTCCCTGTCCTTAGCTCAACCCACGAGCCTTTCGTTTTATTTTCTCTCCCCATCCAGCTGAGGAGGGGAGTGACAGAGTGGCTTTGGTCGGCACCTGGTGTCCAGCCAGGGTCAACCCACCACAACCATGATGGTATTGACAGAGCCTCAGAATTACCTGTTGGACCATCTGGTCCAAAACAAATGCAGTAAGCCTATGTATTACCTTACATTCGAAGAACTTTAAAATAAAAACCTAGCACCTTTTTAACATGTATTTTGTTAAGACAAGACAATGACATATTTGCATAATATTAGATTTCACTCTAAATCATTGTTCCATTATAAATTTTCTGTTTGCATAGGTATCTGGGGAACGCATTTCTTACATCTTTTTTGTGTCAATGATATAGATTACACACCTCAGCTGCAAAACAGATTTTAATTCTCACAACAGTATGAAATAGCTTGGAAAGGTAAAGTCGGTTCTATTAGTCAATAGCAGAAAACATGGACTTTCAAAACACAAGCTTTTAAAGCTGAATATGTGGGCAACACAATGTAAATACTCTGTACTCTGGATGGGGCGGGGGGGGGGGGGGGGGGGGGGGGGGGGGAGAAAAAACTTTCTGATTTCTCTCACTTACCTAAGTCCTATCTCAATGGTCTCACAAATGATTAAGTATTTTCTTTTTTGTGTTTGAAAGCACAGTCCAACATAAATCATGCATTAAATTACTTAACTCTCCTGTAATCTTTCCCACTGTATTCTTCCCTTACAGATTTTAACGTAGTACTCTAACAAAATCAAGTCACTAAAAATATCAGAAAGATCTTTATTCCGAAGTGATGGACACAGATTAAAATATATCTTTTCTCCATAGCAGTCTTGAAAAAAAACTACACTATGTTGTTAAGTATATTACACTACCAAACGATCAGAGTGATGGAGCACCTCTCCTATGAGGAAAGGCTGAGAGAGTTGGGGCTATTCAGCCTGGAGAAGAGAAGGCTTCAGGGAGACCTTACAGTAGCCTTTCAGTACTTAAAGGGGACTTATAAGAAAGATGGGGACAAACTTTTTAACAGGGCCAGTTATGATAGAACAGGGGGTAATGGTTTTAACCTAAGAGGGGAGATACAGGCTAGATATAAGGTAGAAATTTTTTACAATGAGGGTGGTGAAACACTGGAACAGGTTGCCCAGAGAGGTGGTAGAAGCCCCATCCCTGGAAACATTCAAGGCCAGGCTGGATGGGGCTCTGGGCCACCTGATCTAGTTGAGGATGTCCCTGCTCATTGCAGTGGGGGTTGGACTAGATGACCTTTAAAGGTCCCTTCCAACCCAAACTATTCTATGATACAGAACTTGTGTAAATTTTCAGGAGGTTTATTAAATTTAAGGTGGCCATATACTAACGGGAATGTTTTATCATCAGTCACCCCACTCCTTAGATATCTGTTATGGAAAAATCAGCAGCAATTTCTGAGTGTTTTCATGCAAAGACAGAATACACCTGAAGAATGCACACTCATAATCTCCATGAGCAATGCAGATGTCATTAAATTTCTCTTGTAATGAAAAGGATTGCAAATTGAGAGGTTAAATACTGCTAATTTGAAAGTGTGAATAAATAACATATTATCTAGCCATATATCAAAAAACACAGATGTTTCCAAGGCCCATGGTCTGACATCAGAGGCTTCTGAAAAACAAACAGAAACACAACCAAAACTCTACTCCAAAAAGTTACATATGTAATCTATAAATCTTAAAAAAAAAAAAACAAAAAAACCCTAAAACCAAACAAACAAACAAAAACAAAAAAAACCCCACACTGCTTTCTCAGGGGCTCATGGTTTAAAGTTTTTGCTCAAACAATCTTAGTATCATAACAAAAATCTTACCTTGCATTCCTGCTCTAAAACTGATAAGAGAAAACCTAATTGCTAAAAGACATTAATAAAGAAGCACTGTGTTAAAATGTTAAGTAACTTGAAAAGTTTTAATAAATATTCATGTTGGACTATCCCCTGCCACAACAAAAAGAAAAAAACATAAATATGCTTTCAGCATAAAACAATCATTAATTTCAAGTGGTACTTAATTAGTGAGTTTGGAACAAATTTACATAAATTCTCATTACAATATAAAGCACATTTATTTCAACCTTCTAAGTAAACCTAACTGTGGGTAAATTAAGGGTTTGACCATCCTGTCAGCATGGTGGTTAATGCTTTATCTCCCCTTTTCCAAAGTTTCAGTTTCCTGACACTGTACCTTCTGCAAAGACTCACAGTCCTATCTAGCAAAACCAGCTATACATTGACAAAAAATTGCCAGTGAATTAAACATCTTTTAACAGAAAAAGTAATTTTGGCAACTAATTATGATTTTGTTAGTTGCAATTTTCACAAAGTTTGCCTTTAAAAAGCTGCCATGATGCTATGTAATTCCTATGTGTTACTCCCTCATCCAGGATAATTTACCACAATGGATTTGGATTTATGGCCCCACAATGCAACATTCAGTTTATCCTTGCTAGTTACTACACAGAGGATTCACAGGCACGCTCTGTATTCTAATATCTGAAGCGTTTTATTCAATAGCCTTCACAATAATTTTGTGAGAGGAAACCTGTGTCTCATCTTCCATTTTCTGGCTTGCAACATCACGTCACTACTTCCACCTTCCACAACGTTTTCCTTCTTATTAGTCCATTACCAACTTATTAACAATTAGGCAGAGCTGTTCTATGCTGATTTAGCATCTTCATAGCTTGTATTATTGAGTCATGCCCACATCTTCCTCCCTGCTGGGATGCCCCAGGACTACTGCTACTACGTGCCTCAACCAACTGAATGTTTTACCAAGCAGTTTCCGCACTATATTCCAAAGAGGATATATGCCTGTGCTGGTTTTGGCTGGGAGCAGGGGCAAGGGGAGGAGTTCATTGCAATGTTAAACCCTATAGTCTGGTCCAAAGGGACCAGAGGTGGAGATTGTAATGAATATACCTTTACATTGTTGTGACTCATGATTTCAGCTGCATATTATAGGAATTACTATAACAGGAACCACCTGAACCAATGGAGCCTTACAAGCCTTACAAGAAGCAGTGTAAGTGCAGCAGTGACCCGACCTGAGCTGGCTTTGGTGCCCAATAACTCCACACAACACACCTCCTCTCCTGTCCTGAGTGACCACCGTAACTGATGGAGCCCAAAGTCATGGACTAAATGAACTCAGTGAACATTTTGTGGACATTTTACATTGGTGGTCCATAGACTAGGAGAATGACATCTGTTTATTATATCAAAGGATGGGAAGGGAGGTGGTGGTTAATGAGGATGTATTGGATAGCATGGGACCTGAGCACGACATAAATGGTATGGAATAAGGGGTGAAAAATGTGCTGCTTTTGGCTGGGATAGTTACAGAATTTCTTCACAGTAGCTACTATGTGGCTATGTTTTGGATTTGTGCTGGAAACAGTGTTGATAATTCAGAGATGGTTTAGTTACTGCTGAGCAGTGCTTACACACAGTCAAGGCCTTTTCTGCTTCTCACACCACCCCTCCAGCAAGAAGCTGGGAGGGGACACAGCTGGGACAGCTGACCCCAACTGACCAAAGGGATATTCCACACCATATGACATCATGCTCAGCATATAAAGCTGGGAAAAGAAGGAGGAAGGGGGGGGGATGTTCGGAGTGATGGTGTTTGTCTTCCCAAGTAACAGTTACATGTGATGGAGCCCTGCTTTCCTGGAGATGGCTGAACACCTGCCTGCTGATGGGAAGCAGTGGATGAATTCCTTGTTTTGCTTTACCTATTAAACTGTCTTTATCTCAACCCATGAGTTTTCTCACTTTTTACCCTTTCAGTTCTCTCCCCCATCCCACTGAGGAGGAGCAGGCGAGCAGCTGCATGGTAGTTAGTTGCTGGCTGGGGTTAAACCACAACAATGCCCATGCAATATATACTATTATTTTATTTCTTAGTTTCCAGAGGTTTAAAATTCAGTTATCTTCATGATACCAACCCATATTATATGGGTATCACTGGAATATTTCAGGAGGATATAAACTAATACAGAAGGGTAGCATCTTTCAAAACACAAGCACAGAGAAGCAGCACTAAAACCCAGTGCACAGCTCTTCCATCTTTGCAGATCCACAGGCAGCAAAAGTCCACATAGAGCAAATAATAAACAGTTGGAAATATGGTAAACTGCCTGAGATTTGGCATGTCATGGAAGATGCCCTTACTTTAACTCCTGCATTGCAAAAAGGGGCACAACACTGCGTATATTTCAGATGCCCTCGACTTCTTTGCTCCAAGACATTACTTAACAAAATATTCTTAAAGAGCTTATCACATTAGTCTTTATTTTGAAGTACATGTATTATGAATTATTTAACTCATTTATTACTGCATGTGACAAAAATCAAACACACCTACAAAACTAAACATACCCAAAAGTTAAAAAAAACCACAAAAAACAAACCACAAATCTGATCTTTATATTTCATAAAATTGTTTGGGATTTTTCACTTGCTTGATTTTTTCTTCTTCAAGTGTCTCAACAATTATATCAAGATAGCAAAGCTTTAAAATATAGTCAAAGCTTGGAAGAAAAGCAGGGTCCACCATGAAAAAAAAATAGCAAGTCTCCAAAAGAGAATGACAATTTAACAACATGTTCTAGGCAGTGATTAATATCAATTTACTGTAAGCATTCAAGGTGTGAGTGGCTAGCTTACTGCCTGTACTTTGTCCTATAATAAACGGACTCAAAATTTTGTCATTTGTTTCCTCATAAAATTTTCCATTTCTCATCCGGCACCAAGGACAGCCCAAAATTTGACAAACTGTTTTTGCCAGATTTTGTACACAAAATCCCATCTTCACTGACATAGGTTTATATCGACTTATTTTCACCTCCTGCACAGCTATGCAGATTCTGCTACAAATGTAAATGTATCTTGTGACAGTTTTACACTTTGGCAGATTGCAAATGCTGTCAGATTAGAGTTGGTGTCTTTAATAAAGTAAATAAGTTGCAGGGAATCACTACAGGAAAGGGCAGTGGGGATGGGTGCCCACATTAGTACTTGATGCCAAAGTTCTCAGCGGCTAAACATTCATGCCTAAAAGCTAGGTGTTGCTGCTCATTATATTGAAACTCTGGTTTACATAAAGCAGTGACACATTTGACTTTCGCTTTTATCACTTCTTTAACCCCTGTAACAAAGGCTCCAGTAGTTCCTCATCAGGTATATAAAACAGAGAAGGAAAAAAACCCAACCCACAGTATAAAAACATTCATGCACACAAGGGCCAGAAGTGGTACTAGGATCATAAGCAAGCTATTCTGGGGCTCGTTCTTCTTTTTTTTTAATACCAAACTAATTGTTAGCCCATAAACTGAAGCTCTGAGAAAACTCTTGCAAACTGGCAGATTTTGTATCATTTCAGATTATAGTTGAGATTATGACAGAAATATTTATAGCAACAGACAGGAGACAATGCAACGTCCTGTGACAGCCCCACGTATTAACTCTTCAATGGGTTAAAGGCAATAAAAATACAAAGAGAAGAAATATATATAAGTGTATATATATAAAAACACCAAACATCTCTGCTGACAGTTTTCTATTTAATTTCAGACAAAGTTGTATGGACAACTTCAAGTTGGTGCTTAAAGGTGGGTGCTATGGACATGTTCCATGCAGTTATCACAGACACACTTTAACATTTACCTTCAGCAAATGCTGAGGAAATCCCCTAAAACCCACTGGCAGTAAGTAAATCTGCAGACTTAGAATACGGACAGATGGATGAGTGTATTCAGAAATTAGTTTCCTACACTTTCTAATTCCAGAAATGGCTGTACTGACACACAGCAGTGCCTGAGGAGAGATCTACATATAAATAACTTTGGACCAGCAATTCTCCAAGAAGGCCACATTAGGAGAAAAAGAGAGGTGTGAGTACATGGAGCACGGAAGGAAAGGGGGATAAATCAGTATTCCCAAATGGTTTGCCTTTGTGCCTCTTATCCCTCTTTTTTTTTTTTTCCCCCAACACCCAATATGGCTTGTTTCCCAGACAAAAATAAAACATTTCTTTTCAGAGCTCTTCATTTATTTGTACTTCATGTATTTGTACACTAGCTTAACATTTCTTACCATCTTATTCTCATCTTACACAACTCTCTTCCTTTCTGCTTCTACCTCTCTTCTCAGATTTCTTTCAGTTGTCCTCCCTGACCTGGTTCCTACCATTTTACCTCTCTTAGTGTCTCTTGAGATCAATTTTCTTCTGGTCTCCATGAAAAGACTATGGCAGATGGAACCGCCAAGCTCTAGAAGCAGGTAGGTCCTCATACTATCACTAGACTCTTTAATCCCATCACCATTTCACCAAAGAGAGCTGCAGCACCACCACAGCTTCCACAGCCAACATAGCTTCTGGCATTTCCACTCCAATCATTAGAAGGAAGCCTTGCTGATAGTGAGATTGAAGATGCTTCTAATCAGTCACTTAAATTCTTCTCATAGGAGAATTCTGCTGTAATTAATACAAGAAAACCATCTACGGAAATTTTATGGCATTGCAGAAACATTGCTCTACTGCTTATCTTACCTTCTCATCCAGCAACAGTAAAGGCATGAGTCAGAGGGAGATCATCTATTAGTGTATCCAAGGAGCACAATCAAAGTCACAAAACTGTTTGTAACATAACATAATTGCAAATGGTGCAGTTTTTACACAGTTCCCCAAATAACAACATACTCCACTGAAACACGACAGTTTTCGTAACAGGGCCAGCCTACCTTACCACACACCTTCCTATTGACTGCAGATCTTTTCTATATTGCAAACATCTGGCTACTGCTGTTCTCAAGCAAAGAACTGCAACCCGTTGATTTTCAGTTAAGAAAATCTAATTTAGTTTTAAAATATACAGTTTAATGTTCTGAGAAACATCAGGTGGAAATTATATCAAATTAGAAAGAAATCTACGTTTGGTCCAGACACTAGTCTTGAAGTTGTACACCTAAGGAAAAGCAGACGTGACCTGTACAAAAACAAGAACTTTCTAAGAATACATTAATTTTAATGCCAGTGTTCAGGCAGAGCTACAATTACCATCAACATTCATTCACTCCAAGCGAATGACTGGACAAGAGGGAAGAACTGGGTAAAGCCACTTTAACAGCAGACTTTGTCACTGCTTTAGCCAAATGTGCTCTCCAATGAAATCAGAAAGAAATCAGTTTTCACTTTATCCAGCTTTCTGAATTCTCAAATATTCTTCCTCTGTGCAGCAGAATAAACCTCAGAGTTTTACAGAAAGAAAAATACATTTCACACCAAAACAGCCAACAGCTACTTGTCAGCACACCTTCAGGAGGTTTGAGAGCCCGTGTTTTGGCCGTAGTGCTCCCCAA
Organism: Phoenicopterus ruber ruber; assembly: GCA_009819775.1. NCBI lineage: Eukaryota > Metazoa > Chordata > Aves > Phoenicopteriformes > Phoenicopteridae > Phoenicopterus > Phoenicopterus ruber. The sequence goes on along the minus strand of CM020219.1, from coordinate 32,045,768 downwards.
CTCAAATAAGAATTTTCAATTTATTACTATATTCCCACATTTTTCCTACGGTGCAATTCCTTCTCATTGAGCACCACATACTTCCTAGCTGTTTCCACTTTAAAAAAAAAAAAAAAAAATACAACCCACAACACAACTCTGTCTAAATCAGTGTAAAAATATCCTTAAAAACAGATATTAGAGTGAAAAACCATCTGTCAATTATGGCACAATAACAGTTTGTATTGATAACTGCAAATAACAGTTCTGCTTTTGGGTCATTTTTCACACATTTTGATGGCTTCTATCACACACACTGGCAGGCTCGAAAGTTGAAAGGTATGATAGCAAAGCTTTAGTGAAATCAGAGCCATCTTTCATTCTGCAGTTTTAAGCCTACTAGAAACAATAGGAAATGCTGATCTCCTCCAGTAAGTTCATCCACTGATCAGGAAACTGCAAGCAATTTTACCGAAGTCCTGCTAGTCTCAAACTTATTTTTAAGTACAAAAATTTTAAAAAACTGTGAATATAATGGCAGAGGTTTGGGGTTTTGTTCTCATTAGTACTTCATTTGCAATCTAATTTCATTAAGACCTTATGAAGAAAGCTGAACTATACTGCCAGACATTTGCTAGCAAGAAGGCTGGCAGAACAGTTCTGGAACATAACACTAATTATAATTATTTTAACTTCGATATTAAATATATGTATAAGTAAAAATGGTCGTGGAATCATTTAGTCACCAGACTTAAAATTCATTCAGTAATAACATTGAGAACTTATTTACATGAAAAATCAAGTCCAATGTTGGTGAGAAATCTTTCATGTTTCAAAATGGTGACTCTAGCCAATAGCTAGATTTCTTAAAGAAAAAAGCCTATCATGTCCCATAGAATTTCCCTCTTTGCAGTGTAAAAACTAAAATATGTATGTACTCTTAAAAAGAAGCAGCCAGAAAATTCTGAACTGGAAGCAAACCACATCTATAAACATAAAGAAACATACCGTAGAATAAAGAACTACTCTTAGTTTTCTCCACCCACAACTCACACCAATTTAGTGTCACAATCCACATTTATACAAAATGTCCATACTTGTAATCAGTAACTGTGACCCAGGGCTGAAAACCAACGCAGTGAATCCAATTCTTTCCACATGTAAGGACTGATACTTCCTTGACTCTAAATCTACCAGCATCTAGCTCATGGATTATACTCGCAGTCACTTTTCTCCCACCACCACAGAAAGAGATCTAGTTTTCTGGATGAAAGATTTGAATAAATAATGCAGAGTTGTTTAACGCAAAGTATTCATTACACTCAAGATGAAGAGCTCAGTCAGCAGCAGATCAAATTTAGTAACTTCAACAACTAACACAGTGGCTTTATTAACACCGTCTTTTTACTCCCCTAAGTTTAAGAATGTGATTTAGTATCATTTACTGACAGTCATCTGTCCAACTTAAATACCAGCCACGTAGTTTGCACCTTAATAGGAGAATATAATAATCTAACAGGATTTCTTCTGTAATTTCCAATTTGTTATGATTAATATTAAAAACAACTAATGCTTCTCCTTTAGAAACTGCTGCCATGTTGATAATCCTTCAGTAAACAAATGAGTGCAAATAAGATCATTCCAGTCAAAAAAAAAAACCCCAAACAAAACCAAAAAACCCCAACCAAACCAAAAAAAACCCCACACCATAACCCAGTAATGCCTTATCTTACAGAAAAATTTAGCCAGGACAACAGGATTCAGTAGATTATCTGTCTAGTTAGTGTTATTAGTTATATAGTTATTATTTATACAGAAAGTATATGGAAATTGAACATTTGCACTATTAACTATGCAGTAATGCTAGGGGTTTTTTATTTTTCTTCAAAAGACCATTTGCACCTGAGAACACTAAGCACATTTTTCTCCATTACCATTTTTGTTACACAATTAATATTGAGCGGTGCGATACCAAACGTCTGCCTGTTCTCCACGAGCGAACTTCCCAGTGTACGCTGCAAGCAGCAATCAGAACACGCACAGTTGGAAGTCAGCGCTCAAGGCACTTCAGCGGTTTAATCAATCCATGTGCATTTTAAGTGAGTTATCTGCAACAAGAACGGTGGTATATTCCCAGCAGTGGTTACAGTGTTATTCTAAGCAAACAATAGAAAGCAAAAAAATGTTTTCATATTAGGGAAACGTGAGGTATGGAAAAAATAACACAATCAGTTTTGGGTTTGGCTGGGTTTTTTGTTTTGGTTTGGGTTTTTTTTTTTTTTTAAATATTCTTCAGGTGGATATCAGTGCTCCACTGACACTTCATTGCCTCCAATTCCTCTGTGCATTTAACTCATGGTCTGTGCTGGATGTGAACTTTTAGCCATCAGAAGCCTGTAACTACTACACGTTATTAAGACACTTGATTTATAGGTTGACAATACACATCTGAATATCTGTATCATCAGTTCCAATATCTGTATCATCAGTTCCAATAACTGCAGCATGAAAATGCTGGACTGCTCAACGAACAGTGAAGCTTAGTTTCCAGGATGCTGATGTTACATAATCTTAAATTGGAAGCAGTGCGAAAATGTTTTAGTCACCATTTTTATTGTTGTTTGGAGATTTTAATTATTTTTTTTGAATATTTTGCAGTAACCCAGACACTTAGGTGAAATTCTCCAAACCAATACAGGCAAAAATGTTAACAGTGCTACCCATTTCACACTCATATATGAGTAGTCTCCAATACTTAAAGGGTGCTCCAGTACTTAACGGGTGGCTACAAAGAGGACAGAGGTTCCCTCTTCACAAGAAGCCCGTGGAGAAGACAAGGGGCAACATGTACAAGTTGCACAGGAGAGGTTCCACCTCAATATAAGTGTCCCCTACAGTGAGAGCAATCAATCACTAGAACAGCCTCACCCAGGGACATGGTAGAATCCCATCACCAGAGGTTTTTCGAGATGCAATTGGACAGGGTGCTGGATAATCTCATCTAGGCTCCCTTTCCCACAAAAGGGTTGGACCAGATGATCTTCGAGGGTCCCTTCCACGTGGGATGTTCTATGATCCTATGACATAAAAATCTGGCCATCAGAAAAAGAAATAAAGAACGTACACAAAATATTGTCAGTACTGCTAACAAACAACCAGTAAGATTTTGAAAGACAGTTAAATCAAATAAGAAATAAAGCAATTTTCACATTTTCTTGGTCACTAGAAAAGGATAAATTTTAATATAACAGTGTTACTTGACTCTTTCAGGTTTACATACACTGGTTCTTTTCTGCCTGCGAGTCTGCTCCGTAGCTGTCCTCCATCAATTTTGAAATGTACTGGAAACCATCATGTTCTGCACGAACCCACTCAAAGTCTACCTCCTATTCAGCAAGGCTGTAATAACATATGCAGACTCTTTTGACCACGTATGATGGACGAGAGGTTTCACTGAGATACAATTTTTAGTAAATCAAACTAAGTCGGAAAATTAACCATTACTCAATAGGCTATCATTCTGGATTTTAAAAAAAATATTTGTAACATACTCAACTGCAGTACATATAGCTCCTACAACGAATATAAGGTCTGTATCACGCTGGACTGTTACCAACTCAGACATAAGCCATTAAAACGTGGTTCCGGTTAGGCTTTAACCTGTGTATTGAACTTATTAGAACTCTTTATTGATTTCTCATTAAAAGTATCTGTGCAACCTTACTTGGCTGGAGGCAAATGCCTTTCATCAGAAAGCCATTTAATAAGCCTAAGTATTTCTTCAACCCAAATATCTGCAAGAAAAGCACACAGCTTTGAACTTGATTTGCTTTAAGTTAGCTAAATCAGGTAACGCAACAAGACACAGATCCAAAAGTACTGTTTGTAATAAGAAAACAATTTAAGGCAATTATTTGAAGTTAAAATACAACATATTTTATACTTATTTTTAAAGACTAACAATTACATGTTACAAATTATCCAATAAAAAGATATTTTTGTAAGAGTTACAATTACTAAATTAAAGCAAATTAAAATACTGTTCCAACTGGCAGTGAAGCAACCTATCTGCCAAAATTGTAAAATTTTGAGTATCTAAACAAACCAGAAAGAAGTTCTACTTAAAATTTAACTACGTTCATTATTGTCCAAAATTGCTAATCAGTCCTTGGTGATAACAACTTGTACTGCCCTCTGAGTGAAATAAACAACAAAAAAGGCCTCTGATTTAGATACTCTTGTTGTTGACAGAATTCACATAAAGCTTTTATTTATAGACACAACATATGTATATAAAATATTAATGAAGTAACAGTGTTACATGCAGACATGCCTACTTTGTCTCTTTCACTTGTAAATACATTTTAAATGAGCTAATTGAGACAACACATTTGCAACTGCTGTTGCTTTTTTCTCCAGCTTTTATTCACAATTCAAATCTTAAAATAGCTAATCTACAGCATTCTGGGGATAATCTATGGATACTGTACTTAAAGCACATTGTTTGAGCATCTGGAAGCTAAAATCTACTAAATAGCCCAATCCTCTAAACATATGATTATGAGAATAAAAATCTATCTTAGATCTGTTCATAGAAATGGCTTGAAACAGTATGTATCACAAACTGTACTTATTTCTGCTGAATATGTGTTTTAAAAAGTATTGATTTACTTACTCTTAATTGAAATCTGGTCTGGAAAAGGACATTCACCTCATCAAATAACTTGCTGACAAATTACATTATTCCTGTTAAGAAAACTATTTAGGACGTGTGATTTTTAAATATTAATTTAGCTCCAAGAGATCGTATCGATGCCAGTCTTCGTAATGTCTTTGTGCAATATTTGAATTGGATGCCGTTTGAGGGGCACCAAAATATTGATTTCCAGGCATTAGCCTACAGTCAAGGTTCAACTAGTTTTAAGCACTGTTATACTGTAATAACACCACCACATTACGGGTAGATGGTTTTAAGGTTGTTGGGCTTTTTTAAGAAAAAATGTATAATTTAATGTTTTATTCATTTTAAGCAACAATGTTACTGAAATTACTACGAAGAATTGGGTTAAATTGAACCCAGCTGAAGAGGAAAAATCTCTTCCAGAGTTCATAATGACAAGATGACATGCATTTTATTTAAATTTTGCTCACTGGGACAGCCTCGTGAGATGCATATCTCATTTAAATGAGGACATTTGGATGACAATTGTAAAATTTGACTATGAAAGTAATGACTAAGGTCTAAACTGCATGAACTTACAGACATAATTATTCAGCATGTACCTCCAGTATAAGAAGATGAAGTGAGAAGACATATTAATCAAGTTTAAATACAATGAGAGTGTGGTACAAGTGACATCCAGCAAGTGCTATAAATAATATTCTGCAAGCAGTACAAACTAAATGTCTTATGACCAATATTTATTGAAAAATTCTCAGTATATTTAAATGAGTTCCTAGTCATTTGATACGACTCAGCCCCGCCCCAGCCACCACCAGCCCAGGAAGGTGACTACTTTAGAGTTCATCCAGGCCATTAGGGCAAATTCTAAATTAGGCACTCTAAATTGCATTGTTCTTAAATTCTTCCCCCCATCACTATGCAGAAGAGTCTTAGATTATTTAGGTGTCTCTCTCTTGGGTATCCCACCAACCCCACAACAGCTGCCCTGCATTTCTACTCCACCGGGATAGACAACGTGTTAATTGTACCTGCCATTTGTATGCTATTTCAGCTTATTGCAATTTGACATTCAATCCAATCTCTGCCAGCCGTGGAAGGAATAAACTTCACAGTAAGAAAAAAATTAAATTAGCCTCAGAAGAGCAGCTATAGTTTTGAAAGCCTTAGGAACACCCTTTTTAGTTTTGCCTGCCTATTTTGATTCTGAAACAGTAGTTCTTGGCTTTCATCACACTAACCCCACGTTACTAACAGGCGGAAAGCATTGAAAGTCCTATCCATCTAATCACAATTGAAGGTAAAGAGGGTACCTGTATTTAACTGCATACAAACACATTATTAAAGAAGTATACAATACGATTGGAAGCCCTGCTGACTTGCTGATTGAACGTTTGCTTGACTGTTACATAAACCTGGGGTAAAAGGCAGAGGGAATCAACCAACCAAGACACAAATCTCTTAATTTATGGGTTAACTTCAACCTTCAGTGGCAGCTGGTATATTCCCTTTGGAGATGAGGCCCTGACAACAGACATGATTTTCAGGTTGACCTGTTACGATAATTTTTATGAACCAATGATGCAGTTTACCTCATTTCTTTTTAAACATACAAATATCCTCATGATTAAGGTATCTGCTAAGAAGCTGTGAAATTAGCATATTTAGTTTCCATTGAAACATTAATATGCAATTGATGAATATCAAACGAGAAAAATAATGGAGTTCACCTTTGTGTAATCAAACTTCTGGGAAAGACATTCTTTTTCTCCTCAAAAATAGAAAAAGGAAAGGTAACATAGGAATAAGGTACCATCAGTCTGCCAATTTAAGTAAAAAAAGAAAATAAGTAGATTTACTACTGATTACCTTATCTATATGTTATTTGCAATGATATCAAACGTACAAAATTTGAGTTCTAAAATACTTTAATTTCATGGTAAAATCTGAGAAAGCAGTTCAGATTTTGAATAACAGGTTTAAAATGCAGTATATTTACACGGCAACCTACCAGTAAACAGTATACTCAATTGTTCCTAGTCCAAATCTAGCAGGACAAGCAATGATGGCTCATATCCTGAATTTCTCAAACTATTCCTTCTAGAAAAGTAGAAAAGACAAGACAAGGTACCCACAACACACCACCACATAAAAACCTAGCAAAACGTAAAGAGGATTTGGGAAGTCCCCACAGCATTAAAAAAAAAAAAAAAAAAAAAAAACAACAAACAGTGAAGCATCTTGGAAAATCTTTTCCGGGAAAGTTTGCACTGTACAAGTAAAATGAATATTGAAAAACAAAGTCTATTGTCTGAAAATAAAACTGAAACTGATAAAATGTCTTTGAATATAGACACATACCTCCTTCCCGAGTTTTGGCATTAGTGGTAGTTCAGGCAAGAAAACGTGCCTTTTACTTCCATTTTTCTACACAAACTTGGTTGACTGTTGAGGTTCTCTTCAAGGTTTGGTGTGCCCTTCAATGTACCTCCCCAAAATAGACCTGGTATTCCTATACCTTCATTGAACTGAGAAGATCCATGTGGACCAGACATAAAAATGACCTTGCATATTTATTTCATGTATTTAAGCTTAAAAGAAGTCAACAGACAAGTTCTTGTATTGACACAGTAATACCTTTGCTTAAATTCATTAGGAGACTAGGACTCCAGGACTCTAAGGAACTTGGTCCCTTATCCTTTTCCTATTTCTCCCCAGAATTTACACCAGAATTTGTCTTGCTATATATGAAAGTAAAAGAAGTCACACGCTTTATGAACTCCAGTTATAGGAAATCCTGCCTCTGTCTTTCTCTCTCTCTACATATATATATACACACATTTCTATAATGTTCTATCATTGTACCTTTACACTTCACTAATCTAGATAGTGCAATGACAGGTCTTCATCAATACCTGAAATGGATAGTCAGATCTATAATTTACCCATACCTTGTATAAGAACAATATAATAGGTGTGTACCTGAGAAAAACAGTATTCCAAAACTATTTTCCAAAGGGAATACGGCCCAGGAGGTGTAAAAAAATACTAATAAATCATTGATTCCAAAAGAAAAAAATAGCGTTTGCAAGAAAAAAAACCAACAACTGCTGGGAATGTCATCAATATTTAAGTAATGAACCTGAAGAACATCCAAAATCCTCACTACCTACTTCATCTTCCATCGTTCATAGGGTATGAACTAAAAATACTGTTTTGCCTGACAAGCTAATACTCACCTTTCAAACTTGTGTCTCTTTTTAGGGAAGAGGGGGGCTGGAGGGGGACAGGAAAGAGATAAAATGAAAGCAAACACTGTCGTTCGTACACATGTTGCTTAGCAATACACCATATGAAACTAGCAGAAACGGTGACATTGGCCCCCGGTTGAATTTACATAAACACTAAACGTGCGTCACTGAAAGAGGTGTGAATGCAAAGTGTCAGGTATATAACCTATAACGGCAATAGAGACAGTAGCACACAGATACATGTCAGCATTCTAAAATCTAAACAAAAATGTCACTTCTTCATTATAGTATAGAAATGTTTAAAGCAGCAGTCTTTCCCTTTTATGATTTGGGAACTGATATGAACTAAAATTCAAAATAATTTTCATTTCCTGACAAGCACCATAATAGAAGAACTTAATTGTATTCCTATAACGATTAAATACATCTTTAAAACACACATTTCCCACAAATAAGCTTTGCCCTCATAGCACTAGTTTTTTCTACATACTTTATTAATCACCTATTTTTATTCTGAATAGAAATACAGTTTTAAAAGTTATGTACTACTACTATTACCAGTAACACTTCTGTAAGCATTGCCCACTGATCTCAAAGCACACAACTCCAGAAAGTGAAATATACTTGTCCTTTTTGAAGGTGAAAAAATAAAGGCACAGAGTGATGTAATGACTCAATCACTTTCATGTAAGCGTCAAAGAGTAAAACTTTCATAACAGAGACAAAAATATCAAAAGTAATAGTAAATTAATGTCAGCACTTTCATACCGCATTTCATACCACAGTCCATACGTAGGGTCAGTTCTATCTAGAGCAATATGTCAAAACACAGAGATCAAAGACTTAGGGAAGAATGGCTTATGTTTTAAATTTTTTACAGGTTTTAGACACACTTTTAAACACATTATCCATACACACATAAAACAAGTGTGTGTATATTCCCTTCTTCATTAAAACAAAATCTTTAGAAAACAGTTGAGGAAATTTCCTAAGCAGTTTTCTAAAATATAGTATGTAAAATAAATATTTTTTACCAAAACGGGGGGGGGGGGGGAATCAGGAATCAAAACTTTTTTTAAAGATTCAATACAAAATAGTGTATGTTTTGATCTCAATAATATGCAACACCCAAAAAAGCCACAATTACTTTTCAACCAAACAGTGATTCAAAAGTTTAAAGGTCATCATACGACACTAATTCTACATTAAATATACTAATAAAGAATGTAATCTACACAATGAAAAAACAAATACCACTATCTGTAGATAAAGCCATTAATTTTTTTTTTTTTTTAGAGCAGGGTTTAGTAGGGGTTTTTATTTCATGATAATGAAAATTCATATGGTCTATTTCTATTTCCACTTAGTGGTTTTCACATACATAGCAATTAGTTAAACAGCTGAAAACCAAAAAAACCTGCCAGATTGTCTTTTTCAGCTGTGGATCCATATTCGTAAAGCACATGTCATTGAGTATTCAGTCTGATAAGACAGATGCAATTATCATTGGTGGTCTTTTTGGGGGGTGGGACGAAGAGAAACGCATAAAAATCCTCTTCCAGACAGCCTGCCCAGTGCCATTTTGAGTGAAGTACTCCACAGTGACTGCCATCCTACCACCTGTGAGCAAACAATATCCTCACTGGCCTTCAGAAGGCAAATCCCTACCTTGCTGCAGAGCAGACATACCTTTCTTTATTTACTCATCCGAAGCAGCTGCAATTGTCCAAGTCACTCTCTTTTTTTGATACGTGAACAGCTGAGTTGGAAAAATTATGCAAACTTGAAATATAGCAGGATATTAAAAAGGTTGCAAATTGTTGCTGCATCCTAAAACTTTTCTTCCTAAGCAATTTAGTCTCTATTCTTTACAGAAACTAATAAGTAGAATTCTTAGGCAAGGATGTTTGCTTTTGTTTATGTTCAGGTGTACCTATTTCTTCCTCTTCTTCTGAATTAGGATGGCTCAAGAGATGCATAAATAAAATGCCAACATTCAGAGAAATGTTTCCTTTTCTATTAATCAGCCAGAAGAAAAAAAAAGTGAAAGAAAGAACGTGTTTCTGAGGTCAATATATAACCTCAGAAAAAAAGTCATTACACACAGTGAACTGGAAACTGTTGTTTTCCTGTATGACAGACGCTCCCAGCTAGCCAAAAACGTAAGGAGGCTTTTCATATTCTGTTCAGAAGCGACAATTACAGTAAATATACAGGAGGCTTTTATGTATGTTATCACAGTGAAGCATCCCAAGTATTGAGTTTTTTGAGTTTCCTGAAAAGAACTCTGAAAAACCTATTATTCTTACAATACTCAATTCAGGCCCAAAGAACCCAAGTCACGATGAATTTTGATGGATGGATAATCAAATGATCGATGTTTACATTATGGCTTAAACAATATGTTTTACTTTGCAATTAGGATGGACTAAAAATACACCGAAGGATGGATCAGTTAAGGCATCAAATATGACTGAGGTAATTTCACCATGCTTCATTATCTGTCCATGCTCCAGCTCATACTAGATCAACCTAAGCAGACCTAAAGTAAGTGGCATCTAATACACAGATACGTATGTCCATCATCTTGAACCCTACACCAGTAGGGCCCATCATGAGGCAGAGGATGACTGCGGTTTTCCCCACATGAAAACTCTGCATGCGACTGTTGAATAGCTGCAAGGATCTCACGAAAGAGGGTGCAAGGCATTTACAACATACCAGAACAATTGACTTGGCCACATTCACCACTCACTTTATTCAGGCCCATAGTTCCAAAACCTTTTGGCGTATTCTCAGAATACAGTATAAAAGACTCAAGATGGCCACAAGATATGAGAAAACTATCCCTGATGACCGAAGAGGATTTACACACACAGCTCTTAGCATGCTCCAACTGACAAGTATAGATAACCCTTTCTCTGTAACTGGAAACAGCGCTCTAGCTGAAGAAATGCCTCAAGTTCCTTAAGCACAGAGCACACAGTACAGAAAAAAATGTAAGCTCTTTTTTATACAGCATATAGGGATCTTATGGAATCAGAAGCATCAACAGGATCAAAAAGGCATTAGAGAAATAAATGGACCACAGGTCCAAAACAGATCCTAAAATAAGAATGGATGTGCCGTCTAAGATCCCTAATCAATGATTTGGAGTTGGGGGGCATTGTGGGAAACAAACTCATAAGAGGGGGCAGGTTTGAGTTGCCTCCTTAGAGCTTCTCCTAACTACTACTACTGCTGGAGACAGGAGTACTTACCTAGACAAACAACCGGTCTGGCTCATGAGATTTTTGATGTGCTGAAGTCCTTATGTCCAAGACACAGATTGATGCAGTACGGAGACCAGAAGAAAAATCAAGTACCATTTTATAAAATTTAAAAACAAGACAAACCTTTTAATTGTTCACCACCAGGGCTACAAAAGCTATGGCCTTTTCAATCCGTTTCCTACGTTCCCCCCTTAAGCAAAAACAAGTGATGGCAACTGAGGAGAAAGGAAATAGAATTTCTACTGCAGGTGTTTTGTTTTAAGTAGAAGAATGTCAGTAATAGCATGCACATTTTATGTCCTTCATGCAGGAGGCGATTTTTCAAACTTTCTGCCTTGTACAGAAAGTACTTGCCTCAGGGGATCCAAATAAAAGAAACTTCCAAGTCCTGCACATATTTGCAGAAGGGACAACACTTTTAGTTGCCTCGAAGAAATAAAGTTAATTGCACCATGAAGTTCCAGATCATTAGATTGCAAGAGTGACGAATGGACATGGTGTGAGATTATGGGGTTGAACCCAATTTACTAGGCTGCTCATTAACATTAGTTACCATATAATTTGCTCCCATGTATAAAATGCATTCATTTAAGATATTAGTGCTCTTAAACCTAATGCATACAATATATTTTAAATTAGAGGATCTGAGTACAAATTAGAACCATTTATGAATATGAATCTGATTAATGTAAAGAAAGTATAATTCATAAGAACTATATGACTTAATAGCAAAGTCTTTGTCCTGGCAGTGATTTTCTTCTGTTGTACTGTTCAACAAATGACCCAGGAAAACAAACAGAGACTTTGATCACCTGAACTACTTACCCAAAACCAGTTTGGCAAAAATATTTAAATATAGCACTATCTAAGAATTTTTCTAATGTGAATTGTTTACAGATATTTTCTAAACATACAATATTTCATCACTGAATGTGATGACATGACAAGCTGCAGGATGAAAACAGAAACATTAAACATATTTGTCTAGTTTATTAGGTCAATGGGCAAAACTGTATGAAGGGTTTACAGTTTCCAAGCCTAATGATAAAGCACACAGATATCAGTACAAATAATTTCCATTCCCTTTCTATATTTTTGAACTAGTACATTATACATCTGAACATACACAAAAAGATTTTTAAGTTTGCAAAACCAGACATGTTAAACTTCAGAAGTGCCAAAATTAAGGCTGCCTATGAAAGTTTAATCTGCTTTGCAGGACCATAATACTGGTAGTCGTTACACTTGTAATCATGCTGCCTCTCACCCCTCCATCACTCCATGCCTGTGACTAAACGGTTTGTGTTCTCCTTGCTGTTCAGAGACAGTATGGAGCAACGTTTTAAGATGCTATGTTTTTAAAATAATGTTTGAATACATTTTCTCAATTATTTATGTATGATACTCGTTGCTATAGTACATTAATCCTTCCAAAAATATTACTGTGACAACAGCCATGTGAAGTAAGAAATATGATTAGGTCTGTTTGAATTATGAGGAACTCACTCAAAGGAAGAGTAAGCAGAAAGTAGTTGTCTGTGCCCAGTTTGATCTTACATGTATCTGGGTAGGTTTTTTTCCCAAAGTATTTCCCATTACGTGTGGCTGATACGTATAACGCAATACCAGAAATGAGGGTGGCACATCCTCTGTGTCGCAAAATATAAAGAAGGGCTGTGGTTGGAGCCACGGCAGGAACAGTAGGAGAAAAGGCTTTTCACAGCACTGCAAGGTGTAAATGATGAAGGGTAATCGAGAAGATAAAGCCACAATAGTTTCCTCCCTTTTGCTCCTTCCCTACACCCAAAATAAATCTGTATTTGTCAACATGGTGTTCAGTTCATTCAGCACTTCGTGTAGTTGCAGCTGCAAGCTCCTACACTTCCGCAAGCCAGGTCTCATGGTTTGAGACTGGATACATGGAAAGTGATAGTGCAGTATTAGTGAAAAGTTACTTGACTTGCTCCACAAAGGAACCTAGCAGCAGTTACGGGGGTGAACACAATTCCCCAAAATAGCATCCACCTTTATAAACTACGCCATTACCCCTTCTCTTTTACCACCTTTTCCCTGCCTCGTTCACCACATACACTTCAAATCTGCAACAAATAAAGTTGATTTCATGCTGGCAACAGCCTCCTTCACTATCCAGTCGCATTTCAACCCCAGAGCTACAGCCCAAAAGTTCACACACATCTGTATTCCCCTGGGTGCATTCTGAGTTTTGGGTTAGTTTAGTACTGAGCTATGTGTTACTCCTCTTCTGCAGACATTTCTGCTCATCTTCTGTTCAGTAGAAAGAAAAGGAACGGGAAACGCTTTCTTTACCAGTGGAACAGCTGGCACGGACCTATCGCTTTAGATCTACTAGATCTCCACTACTTCAAGGTATTTGTGCAGTGAGCTGTACAAACGCGATTTCCTGTTCTACTATTGCAAATAAATTGGGACATAGCATATAAGTGGTTCCAGATACAGAGGCTGCATAGAGAACCAGATGTCGACAGTTTTACAGCTCTGCCCTAATTGTGTTTTCTACTTTTGTAAAGGTCAATCTCAGTTTGTACATTTTATAGAGCATCTCAGCCTCAGGTTAAAAAAAAAGATATTTTCATAATTTTTTTTTTAAAAAAAAGAGTTGCCCACACTTCTTCATGCTGGATTTCAGTCAGTAAATTCCACTATGTTCTTGTTCCCTGGGTTTCCCTCAAAAAATCCTAGTCGCTCATCAAATGCTGGGGAGAGGTGAGGTTTCATTAGCAATGGAGCCAAGCTCTCTGAAAATTTGTTTCTTCCAATGGTTATCTTTTGCAGCTACACTAGCACATGCACCGACTAGTAAAAATTTACTCTCATGTTACTTGTGTCTCCTAAAACTGATCGTTTAAGTATTCCTACAGCTCTGAAAGAACTGTTGGGCTTCCTTGAAAAGAAACCTAAAGGTAAAAGAAGAAAAACCGACCAGGTTCCCCAGGAAACAGATGCCTTTTGTGGATACACAATCTGAAGTGCCCTCAAGTGCTGGCTGACATTCAGGGAGCTATGCAAGAAGCATGCATGTGCAAACACGGCATGCAGTTGATGGAAAAACAAACACAGAATAGCCTAACATTGGAAGTGTGTGGCAAATTAAAAAGTTCACAGACAACTATTTCTCCAGGCTTAGGGATCAGATCTGAATGACCACTTCCATCCGGTCTCAAGTATCTTTATTGTTGCTTAACTTATTTTAAGGAATGCAGGAGACTATCCTCATCCTGACAGAAACGTTGAAAATCTGTGCCAGCTACACAGAGCACTAAGGAAGTTAGTTAGCTTGTTTGTAATCAGTAAAAGAATTGTTCTAAAAATAATGATATTCTTAAGACTTACAGTCAAATCACAGAAAAGTTTTATAAAGTCAAACTCTAACCAAGGTAGAAGGTGCAGCAATTTCTAAATCATCTTAAACCAAATTTGTTCTCTATGGAAAAACGCAGTCCAGATTAAAACACAACATACATTCGGAACTAAAATTGTGTGCAGCATTTTCCTGCATGTTTTTAGCATACTGTTTCCGAGTTTAATTATAACTTGTACAATCCATGAAACTTAATATTTATGCTTGTCTATGGGAGTAAATTACATCCTCTTAACAAAGAAGAGTTGTAAATAAAAATGCAACTGATATTCTTTTATGTTCCTCAGCTTGAGTTTTAAAGGTTTCTTGACCTAAACTGATTTAATGAGTTGACTCTTTAATTTTGTTGCAGAATTTTTCTTCTGCAGTCCCTTCCTCATTAAGAGTACAATATAGACAAACCAATATGCCCCAAAACTCTTCATTTAAACTAGATCTGTATTTCTGTAGTTTAAAAAAAATTGCCCTTGTTCTCAGTTGCAAAAATAAATATTCCCAAAACTTAAATACATCCCCAGCTATTTTTTCTCATACAGCTCCCTACTTTTCCTCCAAGTTACCTATTCGAATTGTATCGGTCACTGCTTACTCAACTGACTGATTTTCCTTTCATGACAACACAGCTTCTGCTTCACTGTTACCCCAAGACGGTCAGGCAAATTGTAATTTTTTTTAATTGGAGAGAGAAAAAAAAAAAAAATGGGTGCAATCAGAAATGATTAGAACCCTAGTTCAGATTCCCTCCACATTTCCCAAGACAAAGAAAGACCAAATTAGGTTTAGTGTATGATGAGCAAAAGCACACCCCTTCAGCTGCAGCTCTTTTTCACAGGCATTCATGCATACTAATATCATAAAAACAAAATGCTAGAGTTGAAGATAACTTCAGATTATCTGGTTTTTGTTCAAAAGATTTACTATTATGAGCACAAATAACACAACAGTCTTAAATTTACATTCTACTGCTATATCTTAAGGTGTCCAACATACTGAAACATGAAACAATTTGCCCTATTAAAGCATGGCAATTTTCTACACATTTTTAGACATGCCAATCAATTTAGATCAGAAGATTCTGGAAAACCATTCCAGTTTGTTGCTTTCAACCAGAAGGATTTTCCAACCTTTGAACAAGCAACCTCACGAATATTAAAAAATTTAATTCTCAGTTTTCAACTGAAAAACGGTATCTCTTCCAATGTGCAATATCTCAGCACCTGCTGCTTTACTGCTAAACCCAACCCAACAAGCCTTATTCATCTTGGAGACTTCATAAATAGTTAAGCAAAAATAATGCCTGCAGTTTTCTGAATCTTGTCCGATCGGAAAAAGGAGACCACTTGGAATCACCAAGAGACACATTTGACAATTTTAGGATGCAGATGTCAAGCTGCCTGAGTAGGCATTGTTCCACAACCATCCTGTTTACTTAATAGTTCCTACAGAGAATGTTATTGATGGATTAAAAGTTGTCACTCAAATGTCTTCATGTAGTCCTGAAATTGACAGGTTTGTAAGACTGATTTACACTTTTTGATTTTGGGGAGGAAGGATTACCTTTTAATTTTTATATATATGTACAGATTTTTGTTGATAAATCCTAATTACACACCTATTTAAAAAAGACCACTTATAGACTTTGTACAAATTACCATTGCAAAAATATGCAAAAATAGCACACCTTTGTGTTTGGTTAACGTACAAAAAGTTCTGCCAAAGCTTAGTGAAAAAACTCTGGAAGCTACAGACATCCTTCAGGGAAACTACAACTGATTTCCACATAATCCAGACAAGACAATCCGCTGTTTCAGACGATCCATAACTTCACTCAAATCCATAATGTCAAACCAAGTAGTGGAAACTCATGTGGATAAATAAAATTCATTATCTTCATCTTTTCTTAAATTTTTTAGACTCTTTTCTTGGTCAGCTAGGGTTGAAATACAGCTTTTTTTTTTTTTTTCCCCTTAAGAAAAGGGGTCAGCAAGGCCATCGGGACACTTTAAAGAACTGTAATATATATTCAGTAGTAAAAATAATGCAAAATAAACTACTCATTTATTTCCTACCAGTAGCAAGCTAGGGCTTGTTGGTAAGAAAGGAAAATATATATGTAATTTTCAAATCTTTAAGCAGGACTAAGAAAAGTGGAAAACAAGAAAATTTCATTTTGCAAGTCATGATGCTACTATAGACACTTTGAAATTCATTATTTGAATTTAAAGACAATTTTTAATACTCTAACATAACTACTCCCGAGATGCCTTCAGATTTATGAGTCACGTTTGATTCACCTGTAGCAATCCATTTTAAAAATGGGTTGGAGAATGAATTGAGGAGCTGTAGGAACTTTTAACAAAATATAGCTGTATACACATTTCTAAGCCTTATGCTTTTTTACATACTATTAATTTACACATTCGAATATTTTTCTCCTCTCTGGATAAAGTGATTACATGCAGATCACTCTTTCATTCCCCCAGAAACAGTCTGATTAATTTTTAAAGCACCATTTTGTCATTAGTTATGGATTTGACAGAAGCAAAGACAGCTGAGGCACATTAATGTAGTTTCAGAAAGCAGTGGGTGGAAGATAAACAGAGTCTGAAACTCCGAGACGTTAGCGAGTCTGCACACAAGGAAACAGAAATGTGAAAATAAATACAGGTAAACTGGTGGAAAGAGATATTTATTTTTTACTTTTTTCTCTGGCAGAAGAGAACAAATATCCACAAAGATAAATAACCCTTTCCAAATCATGTTCTTGTTTCTACAGCTGCTAACTGACATTAGTCTTTGGACCAATAGTGCCTACAAACTGGCACATAATTGAAGACATAGAGCAAATATATATTCCATGAAGAACAAACGTGCCACGCTTTTTTTTTTTGAATAAAAATTCAACCAAGAAATCCAAAAACCTTTTTCCCTCCCTAAAGACTTACTTCCATAAATGTATTCATGGCTTTTTGTTTCCTTCTTGTATTTAACAAACATTATTAGTTGATCATTACCTAAAAACATGGGCAACGGTTGCCAATATGCTGTTCACTTAGTAACAAGGCTAGTCAGGGAAGTCTCCAGCGACCATTTATCTTTCTCCATGCAACTGCTGCCTAGAGCCTTCCTGGGCTGAATGCACCAGACCTCATTTGCACTTGGAAGCCCTGGACCTGGCGAGTACTTGACCACCACTCAGGAATCCTTGACACCACACATAACCCAAGTAATCAAAACTTAGTGAACATCAGACTATAGATAGCAAATACATGCTGGGGGGGCGGGGGGGTGGGGGTGGGGGGTGTCTAAAAGTAAGACTCACAACTGAGAATGTTGCCTAGAGCATTTACACAAAGACAAGAGACCAGAGAAGGAATGTCAACTGAGGAACAGAACTTTAAGTCCTTTTTCTTTTTTCAGGAAATGGACGCCTATGTTTCTGCAATCTTAACTTGGACTAAATTCGAAGAAATGACACAACTTTAACTGTAGAACAGAATGCTTTCTTTAATGTTGATATAACTCAGCATGCACAAGTAGATTGTTTATATTTTTATAAGTGTCATTTAATGGGGTTTGTGCCTCTGTCACTCTTCCTTGCATATTATACCTTTAGTAAACCACTAAATTAGATCTTTAGTAAATCGTGTCCCCAGGTATGTATATGGAAACACTGTTACTAAAATTCAAAATTGTTTCTGCAAGCATAAATAAAGAAAATCATTTTTCTGATAGAAAGTAGAACTTTCCTGATAACAACCATTAAAAACACTTATAAATGTTTACTGAAGTGCAGCCACAGGTAGAAGAAGAGACATTGCCTTCAGCTACGTTTCTTTTGGTGAACAAAGTTACTGAAAGCCAAGACTACAGGCTGAATATTTACTGTTTTAGTTTATTTTTAGATGGTTTATTAACTTGATAGACTACTTTTTCTATACCTCCAACTGGTATCAATTACTTTCAGAACTACACTTTCAAATACTGCAGGTATCACAAGAAAGCTCAAAAACTCTATTGAAACCTGCAAGAAATTATTTTTCATCTTTGCATCAGTGTACTATTCGTAGAGCCAGTCCTGTCAGCTGAGTAAATATGCAGTGCTGGGTACAACAGCAGCATGGTCTCAGTAGCATGGCCCAGAATTTTTTTTGGACAATTCCTTTAACAGGATTTAGAAAAAGGTTGTAAGGTTTGCATAAATCACAGTACAAGCAGACAAGCAAGTGCCAGTCCAAGCATATTTGATCCCATAATAATAAATCAAATGAGTCTATCAAATTTGTGGATACCTGCCACAAATCACTCACTAAAACACTCCAAAAATTCTCAGGACAGGAGTCCAGGGAAAACAGCTAAATTTCCAGGAGTCTGACTGAACTTCAACAGTTGACACATTCCACTAGAATGGCAGAAGCCACAGTTTTCTACTCCTGTTCCTTACCTTATTTCACAGAATCATAGAATAGTTGAGGTTGGAAGGGACCTCCAGAGGTCATCTAGTCCAACTCCCCTGCTCAAGCAGGGCTGCCTAGAGCCAGCTGCCCAGGACCAGATCCCGGCAGCTTTTGAATATCCCCAAGCACGGAGGCTCCACAAACTCACTAGGCAACCTGTGCCAGCGCTCAGTCACCCCACAGTAAAAAAAGGTGCTTCCTGATGTTCAAACAGAACCTCCTGGTTTCAGTTTGTGCCCGTTGCCTCTGGTCCTGTCACTGGTCACCAATGAAAAGAGCGCGGCTCTGACTTCTTTGCACATACTTCCTTCAGATATGTACACACTGAGATCCCCCCTGAGCCTTCTCTTCTCCAGGCTAAATAGTCCCAGCTCTCTCAGCCTTTCCTCATAAGAGAGGTGCTCCAGTCCCCTAATCATTGTTGTAGCCCTTCGCTGAACTCTATCCAGTATGTCCGTGTCTCTTGTACTGGGGAGCCCAGAACTGGACACAGTACTCCAGGTGTGGCCTCACCAGTGCCGCGTAGAGGGGACGGATCACCTCCCTCGACTTGCAGGCAATGCTTTGTTTAATGCAGCCCAGGATACCATTCACCTTCTTTGTGGCAAGGGCACACTGCTGGCTCTTTTCTGTTAAAAAAACCATGAGGAAATAGTGACGAAACTCCACAGTAAAGATTAAACACAGAAACATGTACAAAACATGCTTTGTATGAAATAGGATAGAGAGGTGGCTACTCATAACAACATTACAGGAGGAAAAAAAACTTGGAGACCTCACACAAACCAGCTTAATATACACAAAGTATGGAGAATAAACCAGAGGATGTGGATGTTCTAATGTATAATTAAGACTTAAATTAGTTGGTGAAATGGCTCATATGAATCTTAAAAATGAGCTATATCAGTCTTCTAAATAGCCAGCAGAATAATTCAAAGCACAGAACTTCAATTTCTTAGGAATTTGTGAGAAAAGTACAGCAGGACACATAAACACATCTAGGTTAGCAGCTTGGTCTACTGAAGGGATTCTTTCAGGTGCAAATGCGCCTCGCATCCATTCTTGGAGTTACACAGTACACAGTGAAACACATCACTGGCGCATTCAGCACAGCTTCCACTTCAGTGGAACCAAAGCTGAAGGCGTGCACAGGAGCGCTGTACATGCAAGGCAGACAAAAGGTACCTACTATACGAGAAAGAAAGTGTATCTTCTCAAAGCTCCCTGAGCAGTATGCTCCTTGTACACACACACAATCTGTAGAGAAGTGCTTTGCATCACTCAAAGACATGTGGTACACACTAGGACCAACACCTGGTGCAAATTTCCCACAGGTGATAAATACGCAAGGTGAACATATGCTCCTAGACCTGTAACAGACTGCACAAATAAAATCCTGGTTCCTTTCTCTTTGCATTTTACTCGTCACTAAGGCACCAGATTGTCCCTCAAGTTCTTGGAATGCATTGGTAAACATTATTAGAAGGTGAAGAAAATAGTAAAAAGCTCTTCAAATTCTGAATACAACCAATACAAAGTAAATGACTGAGAATTAGGTGGTGAAAGCACTTTGGCAAAGAGGAACTACAGCATGAGAGTTCACATTCCTCAGAGAAGACAGGAATGAGAAGAATAAAATGAAAGGAATGGCCTTGAAGTCCTCAATAATCTCAGAGTTGAGAAAAGTCTAAGGAGGAACCTAAATCTGCAATTCCATTGAAAAATTAAACAGGCTGAAGAAAAAACAATAAGTGTATTAAAAGACTGAACTAGGCACATCATGTGGTTTTGATTGACCTGAAACATAAAAAGACGACTTTCAGAAAGTGGAAACTTAGTTTAATTAAGAAGGTTGAGTACAAAACAACACTATAAACATTTAACGCCAGACCAAAAAAAAAAAGGCACAAGAGACTGCATTAGTAAAAAGTATCAGCAACAGCAAGTAATAATTTGACTACAGTTGTACAGTCTTAGGCATATATAACGAAAGTTTGCCTGCTACTCTGGGGAGAAATCAGTGATACCAAAAAGGCTAAATTTTCAAATTTTTTCTTCATCAAGTTTCATTAAAAGCATTGCTAGAACAAAGATGACTAACCCAGGCCAGAGAAAAAGAAAGAGTACCCATGCAAAGTAGATGTTTCCAAAAAAGGACAACTCTGAAGAACTTCATCTAGCGTTTTATAAAACAATTCAAAGCAATTTTAGTACCCTTGGCAATTGCATTTGAAAACTCATGGATCAATGCAGTAAGGTAGGACTTAATGGAAGACCATTAGGGGAAAAAAGAGGAACCTCGGAATTACAGACTGGTCAGCTTTCATCCTCAAAGTACTGGCTCTTAACTATCAGATTACTTATATCAACATGGAAGACAGGAGTTAGGCAGCAAACAGCCTAAATATGCTAAGAACAAACTATTACAAACCAAATCTAACTTCTCTGACAGGCTAATGTGAGCTGTAGAGTTAAAGGGGAAGCAGCAGAAGCCACATATTTTAACTTTGACACATCTTCAGATATTGTTTGACATGATATTCTTAGAAGCAAATTTGACATTACTTATCTGTAACTGTCTTAAAACAGAGACAAAACTGACTGGATAACTAGACCCAAAGGGAGTACTTAGCACTGTCAGAAAGCAAGGACGTGCTGAAGAAGGCTGAGAAGGGCAAGTTCCAAAGTGGAACCTGGTCTTGGTCCAGTTCTTTACAATGATTTCATTGACTATCTGGATGATGGGTCGGAGAAAATTCTTACCAAATTTTCATTCTATATGAAACTGAGATGGACAGCAAGCTCATTAAGAGACAGGATTAGAATTCAAAAACATCTCAAAAAAATGGAGAAGTGACTTGAAAAAAAGAGGATGAAGTTTTACAGGGATGTGTCACCGGAGAAACAGTTTGAGAAAAGCAAGCATGGAGAACAACTGGTTAACTAGTACTTCTTCAGAAAAGGATTCAGGGCTTACATGCTGAATATGAAGACATAAATTTTGAAAATATCAAGAATAATGGTAGGAAAACTTCTCTAAAAACCATTTCTTGACATCTCGCTCCACCTCTAAAAGAATCATTAAAGAAATAGATGCAGGCTCATGTCTGGAGGGTAACTATTATGCTAGCTTATTCACATAGGCTTGTTTAACAAAGATCTTAACCCCGTACTCAACAGTACACTGGCAAAACCAAATTACACAGATGAAAATTTTACATGGAAACAGGTACCTTTAGAATCTATTAACTTCCTCTTAGCAGCTGAGAGCATTATAAAAGTCAGTTGATTTCATCTCATTTTTGGCCTTTGTTTCATTTACCTGCCAAGTATGCAGGGTTATTTGGTTAGTTTGTGGATTGGCACTTGGGGGGCCAGGAAGGGTACCACCAACTCTGTAAAAATATTTGATTTACTCAAAGTATAGGCCAATTACACCTAGTTAGATTTTACATGATTGAAAGTATTCCATTGTATAAGAAAACTTCAATTTCATACAGCATTGCAAATCTCTCACCCTAGAAGAACAGTTCCATCTGACAGTTGCTACAGTGCAAATCAGTATATACCAGGTAGTGAAAACATATTCATGGTTTTTAAAATGGTATTTTTGTGACCCCAAGTACAGCACATCACTAACCGAATTCTCTTCTTATCACAGACATATTTCCTTGTGAATGTCCAAGTATTGGGAACAAATTATTCCTACAGGTCAAGTGGTAGGTTGTTTGTTGTCTTTTTTTTTTTTTTTTAAACACAGAGGTCCCCATGAAAATTTTGGGTTCGTGTATTCTATCAATCGTTTAAGCCCATGTCTTACAAGACATTTTTCTTGGTATCTAGCTTATCATTTATTACCTCATGAAAGAGCAGATATAATCCATTTGGCAAGTGTCTCCAACTAGCAATCGCAAAAATCTTACATCAAAAGATGATATGTCAGCTAAAAAAACTCATGTCCAACCTCAATCATTCTGTGATATCTGCTTAAAATAAAGTATACAAGAAAATAAAGACTTTCTTAAAACTTAAAAAACACAACAAACAAAAAAACAACACTTTGGCATCAACACAAACGAAACCGTACTATTAAAAATACATAAGCTAAGCAACTAGGTGGAACTCCTGCCTGCAACTAGGTTTAGTTGCAGCTCTCTCCTTAGGCTAAAACAAGCTTCTATTTATGGTGTAAACAAACTTGTAAAAATAAAATTTATATCCTTACTTGAAATTCTATTTTTACAAACGTCCATGAGCAACAAAAAAACCCACGACAAAGAAATATGGTCATGCTTATTTTTCTTTATCAAATAAAGTTTCTAGAAAGGACTTTTGAATTATTTCTTTGACGATAAAAAATTGATTCTGCTGGATTGTCTATACTATTATGGATGTTACAGTGAAAATTTCAAAAAGTCAAATGTGCACGGCAAAAGACAGCAAAGTAACTTCATTTTTCATGCTCTCTAAGTGAGATATCCCAAATTCATTGTCTCAGCAGTATCAGTCACTTTTTCATTGAGCTGCATTAGTCTACGTAACAGATACCATACTCAATATATATCGTTGGGCAGGTGTGCTCCAAGGTGCGCAAGGGGCCTCTTAGAGCACAGCCCGTATCCCCAGGCCTCCAAGAATGTGGCCATAGCACCCACCTGCATCTGCAGCTGGGAATGATTCCCAGTCTAGCATAGAAGAAATCTACATTAATGTAGCTTTTACAATGTACAAATAGTATCAGTGGTAAGTTACGCACTTTCAAAATATTTTCCACACACATTTTAACTATATTCTGTCCCTTGTTCCCTTTCTAACAACCTTTTAGCCAGTCTGCATAAAGCCGTATTATGCAATGAAAATTTAGGAGAATAGTGGGAAGTCATTGACACTTTCTTTTAGCAATCATGTATTAATACAATGTATTTGCTCATCTTTATTTATGTAGTATTTTTTACCTCATTCAAGATGTTTTAGGGTATCGTTATTAGTCATTTCACTTGATTTCTCTGAAAAGTCATATTAACTTTAAAAAAATATGTAAAAGTCATCTTTAAGAACCCGAATTTTCATTAAGAAGTGGTTTATATTATTTTATATTAATGACCATTCAGGTAAAAGAATATGTCCAGCATATGCTTCAGGCCACGTTTTTGTTATTATGTGGATTCCAAACAAAATATATATACACAGATAACTTTGATAGCTTTTTTCATTAGGTGCCCTTCATTTTTTGTCCAGCTTTCCCAACCCAAGTCACTGCAGGACAGCCCTTCAGTACTTCCTTTCTAGAGGAACATTTACTTGCAGAATTCTATTTCACCTATTCATTGTTGCGTGTTTTTAAAAAAAAGCACAAGTTGTCACCTTGTCTTGACATGAAACTGCAAGAACAGAAATCGGACCTTTCGTTATGAATACTCTTTTGCCTGAAGAAGTGTTCTATAAAATATTGTATGGTTCCATTTTCTGTATGACAGCCCTGTATCTGCCTACATTCCCATTACCAAAACTCCCATTTTCCAAGCAATAAAAGAAAACTAATTTCAGAATGGAACCTGGCAAAAAAAATCCCAGTTTAAAAATTTTATTTCAAAAGCAGTTCCATTAACTTCTTGGAAAAAAAAAATATAGAAGAATCCACCTGGTTAACATTTACATATCTGACAGTTGTCCCTTGAATTTCAGTATGCCTAGAGGGTTTTTTTGCACAATAACCATAGTAGTCCAAATGTATAATGCAACCCCATAAATACTTATACAGAGTTGTCCTCATGTATAAATAACACTGCACAAAATAAAAAACTATCACTTTACTACACAAAATAAGAGAATTAAAAATAAGAAGCAGGAGTACTCTATTCTTGTGTAACTAAGCTATGCACACAATATATTCTAAAATTAACAAAGTTTTAATTACTATCATTATGCTTTACCAAAGTAATCCTAATAAAAAGCAGGAGCTTTTAATCAGAAAAGTGTAAAGACATACTTTAAAGTGAGTTGTCATCCAATCTAACCATGGTTTTCTGGAGCAGATGAGGTTGTATAGATACATGTAGGAAGAAAGAATTACTATAAAATGTCTTTAAAGTGTCATAGATATTTTTATTTTCTGAAAACTCTTGTTTAGATGCACATCTATCCTTTATATGATATCTTCATTCAAATTTGCCATTTTGAATCTCAAAGACAACAATACTTTGTAGCAGTTTTAAGGGTGTCTGTTCTTTTGAGGTTTTCTTTTTGTTTTGGGGGACTTCTTTTTCAAAAAAAGAAAAAAAACACCCACACAATTGTGTTCTGTCTAAAACTGCATATTGGAACAATACAAAAAGATGCCAACACATCAATCTGTCGTGAGAAGGGGCAAGAAAAATGATCATGCTCATGTAAGAAAAATGCTACTTAAGATCTGCCTGTCCCATAAGAGTCATAGCCCATATCCTGAGATGCCAGGAGAGACAGCGTGATGAAAGACATTTAGAATAAATAACTAATTTAGGGAAGTTCATTAATATTCTATCAATATTTAAGAATTTACATGTAACTAGGGAGCCCACAAAACAGCTCCTTTAATTTTCTCTGCTAAGGCAAATTAGACGACAAAAGAGAATCTAAGGATGCACAATGATTTGCATCCATTTAACCTAGTAATAAAGCTTGATTTCCAATGCATTTGTCTCATGATTGTTTGTAAATTCTGAAGCAAAATTTTCTGTGCTTAAGCCAGTTGAAATTGCCTGTCTCCCATATGAATTCTCTGCAACCTAATAAGCCTGAGCTCCAGGGCAGCCTACCTTCAGTCAGGCTACTTGGCTCCTTGTTCTACCCACATGTTAGTCTCTGAAAAAAACAGAACTAAATTCTCTTTGATATTTCTAGTCTTCCATCAAATGTAACTGAACCCAGCCAATAGGAAAAAAAAAAGGGGGGGGGCGGGGGGGGGGGGCGACACGACCGGGAAGGCAGAGATGACAGAACCTGCTCTAGGTGACCCTGCTCTAGCAGGGGGTTTGGACTAGATGATCCCCAGAGGTCCCTCCCCACCCCTACTAAGCATTCTGTGATTCTGTGAACAACGAACATGTAAAGTCTTAGACTTGGAAAACCAAGATCTAGTTTCTTTCAATAGCGTCCACTCCATCCGCCTGTCATTTGTTCCCATTCCCCCGCTGACCTTTCAGAGCAGCTGTGCAGTAAGCTGGATCAGATAACTGATAGAGGAAAAGTTAAACACATGCTTAAGTGTGCACACATAACGTTCAGTTCAAAAGAAAAACTAAGTGTTCTGAAAACCCAAACATTTACATACTGAGCAATTATGCTAATCACTGTTATATGAAATAACAAAAACTGAATTATGTTTGAATCGGATGAAAAGACTGTCCAGATTAAATATCTTCATATAGTTAAACAGAAACTGACTTACTGAACTGAAAAGCCTTTGCTGTTGAATTTTTAAATGCCAAAAAAAATTGTAAGCAGTAGAGAACACTAGAGTACCTCAGGGAATAGAATTATCTTTACAAATAACAGAAGACTATAATTTCTTTTTTAACTTTTTTTCTCCTTATCTATCTATATAGGAAACCCAAGCATGAAGATACAAATAACTCACTTAACAACAATTTTATTTCTAGCCTTTCCCTGGAGGTTAAAAAATATAAATAAATTAAAAAAAAAATCCATAAATTATTAAAAAAAAAAAAACACCTAAAATACTATGGAAAAATAGTATTTTACTTCCAAAAGAAAAAGAAAGATTAAATGGCATCAAAGTACACAAGGGAAACTGCAACTGTTTGCAATTTGATGGAAATTCAACATAAAATAAATAAAATAGATTCCAATATGAATCTGCAAGCTATGGTCTCCATATTACGACCTAAGACGTTGCAAAGAAAGAGTAAATTTAGAGTATTTTATTGCACAAAACCACAGACTGCTAAGCAGAAAATGTAAATTTTACTCAATAATGGAAAGAGCTTTTTTTCCCAATTTTTATCCCTTGAAGCTGCAGAATCATTCAGGTTGGAAGAGACCTTGGGAGGTCATCTAGTCCAATCTGCTGCTTAAAGCAGGGTCAACGCTGAATTCAGATGAATTAGAAAGCTCTAAATTAGAAAACTAAAGGTGTACGGGTCCAAAGAGCTGAGTCAACCACATCATAAAGAGTTTACAGCAGCATCTTTCTGATGACTACGACAACTGTATGCCCCCCTTCTGATAATAATGGGCTGCTACAAATGATTTTCCAGTGAGGTTTTAACTGCTCTATGTACTTCCTCACACATCAGCTGAAGTCGCAAGAAATGTGAACCTGCAACAGAAAGGTTTGGGCCACTTTTTCTTGTTTCACTGACAATGCGATAGTGCCGTAAATCATCACTTCTACTCTTCTTTTCCCATCCTGCTTAACTTAGGGGACATGGCAAACTCCTTGTTTCAATGAACAAAATAACCTCTGGAATAGAAAGTCTTCAATAAAATATCCCCTGTCATACGCTTCAAAATAGAATGTTTCTCTGAACAAAGATCAAAAAGAAGAGAGGCCACCTACCCTTATGATGCTGAGTTTCTGTATTTTTCACTACAAAAACTTCAGTGACATTTTACTCTGATAATATGAGAGCTATTTCCGGCTCCTTTAAAATCAGAAAACTATAGAAATTTCCAGGGCACCAACAGCTGAAGAATACTCTGGAAAAAAAAACCTCTCTCCTTAAAATTAGGAATTAATTTGAAAGATTTTTTTTTTTTAACAAAGAAAAAATAATAAAGTAAGGGAAAAAAGAATCTTATTTTTCTACATAAACATAAAAAGTAAAATTTGATGTGTTAAAATGTTTCCAAAAAAATCAACACAGTTGTGAAAGCACCTTGATTTTTTCCTGCAAACTGACATATTTCCAGGCTGAGAAACACCTGAAGCACAAATTTGTATATCCATATTCTAATATAATCACAAGAAGAAAGGAAAGAGTTTCAAAAACGTCTAGTAACACTCTCATTTCAAAGGCTCTATACATAAAAAAATTTATCAATACAAGAAATAATTCATCTTTTCTTTTCTGGAAAGGGGTAAGATATACTTTGTTGACATTTGCTTTCCATTGACATTTTAGTTACACTTTTCTATCTTACAGAAAAATGCATTAAAAAGTAGTCCCTTCCACAATATATCTCTCTCTGTGGAAATTACTGAAGAAGAATACTGAAAATTACAAAATCAGACAAATTTAACAATATACTGGAATGATAGTCAACTTCTTTGTACCAGAAAAAACTATAATAAATACAGACCCAACTGTAGAATTAGCACACAAAATATGAGTATTTGACATTCACAGAATTCTAACAAGACTTTCATGGTCAGAAAGATACCTAGAGGCATATTTTACACTCCATACAAGTTTCTCATGCAAGTTAAAGCCAATCCTCAATACACATTGTAGTTAACACTACTATAATTCATTGCAATCCTTTTTAATTGTTATTTGCAACTAGCAAGTATCTATATATTAACAATCATCATATCCTTTATATGCTTTATTCATATTTAGTCCTCCTAGTATCAATATGCCATTCCGAAAGGGAAACTAATATGTTAGGGAAGGAAGTGACTTGTTCAGTGGCACCCATGGCCCACAGGAGTCAGAGAAATGACCAAATACATGTCTCCCAGATTCAGTATTTTCCGTATCCCTTAATACCCAAGTTTGTAAAGCCAGCACAGAAATGCCTTTCAGTACACCCGAAGATGCAAACTTCAAAGTGTTAACACTAGTGTTTATGTTTATAATTCTAATATAAAGGATTATTTTCTCAATATAGACAAAATAATGTGTGTGTAGAGAAAGCAAAATATCTTTTTTCCTGTGGAACATCTCTAACGTGCACACGTCCTCCCTGCGAAGACAGATAAATCAAGCATGTCCTCATCAGTTCACTTCTCAAGCAATATATTGTATTCCTTCCTTGAAAAATTACACATTGTTCCACTTACACCCATCTGCTGCAAAGATTGCTTTATTACTTCGTTTTATCATTCCTTCCTTTCATCTCTGCACTGACCGACCCTTCACCATTCCACAAGGAGAGATAACTCAGCAGGCCCCTCCCCTGTGTAACACTGTTTTTTATTTCTAATCCATAAGATTTGAGGTCTTCCTTTCATATTGAAAGGGCTGGTGGTTTTCACTAACCATTTTTGCTAACCACAGGTTTCCATGAGGAACTTTTATGCTTTTGCCCACAACCTAAAATGGATTTCTCACAGGGTTTTCTTCAAAGATACCACTGATAAACTGCTGGGTTTAATGCTGAGATATCATTCCATGTGGTTTAAGATGTGGTGTAATAACCAGCTGTCCAGTACACCTTGACTGCAAAGTACTGAAGGGAGGCACTTCTTCCCTGTACACAGTCCAGCATATAATAAGGCTCTATGATAATACAGGCTGCTTAATATCTATGAGGCATTAATGCAACAAATGTACACACATAAACAAAGATACAAAAGCACTGTTAGAACTGGTTTTTTTTCCAGCTGTTTTCTACCTCCTCTTCAATAGGTGTATTTAACTATCAGATATAACTTTTAATTTTTATCAGATATAACTTTCAATGTTTAAATATTCAAATCAGAGACAAACAAGAGACTACAGATACAACACAAAGTATGAAGAAAAAACCCCAGGATTGATTAAAGCCATATATAGGCTATGTCAAGTGCTGAACAAATTTTAGCTGTGCCCGATAGCAGAATGCCACTACTTTAACTTGAATATTAGTTTAATTATTGACCATGATGAACTATAATCTGAGAATCACAGAAACATTGGAACCTCTGGAAGTCACCTAGTCTGACTTCTCACTTACAGCGGGACTATCTCCAACACAAGGTTTTGTTTACCAAGTCCAAAAACGAAGGATGAAGTTTCCACAGCCTTTCTGGGTACCTGTTCCAGTACTGCACTACTCTCCTACCAAAGACCTTTTTTTCCTAATGTCCAATCTGAATCACTTTCAAACCATAATTTGCAGTCATTGCTCTTTGTTTCACCCTCTGTCACTAGCTAGAAGAGTTTAGCTCCATCAGCTTTGTAACTCCCCTTAAAGAACTTACTTAGTTGACATCAAGAACTAATTCAGCACCAGAACACAGCTCGGAACCTCCTCAGTAAGAAATCAAATGGAAGGAAGAAAGAAGAGGTTTACACTGGATGATCATTTAACCTAGATTAAGAACTGAAAGTCAAAACACTTGTACAAACTACATTTGTTTCTAGGTTTGAAAATGTGTCATTCTCTGGGTCAAGTTCAGATGGCATGAAAACAAAAAGCATGATCATAAACACAGACTGAAGACAGATACATGTTTCTGTTTGTAAAGCACAAACATTTATTTTCCAAATTGTCTGATTTTGTGCCTAACAATCTGTTAGCTGGTCACTTGAACTCCTTCTGCTACAGTAACTTATGAAGCTTCTTGTGACAAACAGGCCAGCAGACACTGTTATATGAGAAGAATAACATACAGACAGCAAAGTTTAATTCTCCTTGGGAAATGAAGATAAAAACACATAGTCTAGAATCAAGAGATCCTCTCCCTTAATCTAATCCCCTCCCACCGCAGACAAGCACACACACACACACTCTTACCAGATTTTTTCAATCTTCACTCCACTTCCCCCCCCCCCCCCTCATTTTTTGTGTAGGACAGCCAACTCTGAGAAAAAATGTAGTGAAAACTATGTAGGTTTGGAACTGGACTGACTCCTACCCATATTCTACGTATTTTGCCGAATGCCTTCTTTTTAGAGGTTGGTGTAATAAATGTACCAGAACAAATGCGTAAGTTTACACATATTGCAAATATCTGAAAGGTTGTATTTTATGATTTTGGTGTACTATTTTCCCATTTTCCTAGATGTAGTTGATTTTGGGTGGCAATATGAAATCCTCAGACAGATAAGATCAGCACTTACAACATTAGACAGCATGGTCAGCACACCCAGAGTCACGTCATGTAAACAGACAGCAAACCTGTAATGCAACCCTTTAAAGCTGATGCAGAAGGGGACTGAACTCCAGAGCAAAATGTGTTATAAACAGTGTCGATAACTCATACTGACCTCTTTATCAATGGGGTTTCCTTCACCCCATCCCAGCATCAAAACCACAATTTAAAAAGTTTAAAATCACATAAAGAATGCTTTGTGGCCCAAGGATCTATGGGGCTTTCAGGACTGTTTCAATCTGAATACAGACCCAGGTCTAGCATCCATACATTACATAAGGACATGCAGTGCTGCAAAGAGGGAGACCATGGTATACTTTACCATTATGGTCCACATACACCAGTAATTTCTATTTTTAAGTAAAAGGATTTCTCAGGTGGTAGGAAAAAGATAATGCAATATGAAAGTTTTAAGGATAAGCATCTTTTAGGCAAATTGCCTCATAGCCAGAATGTTGCTCCCAGTCCCAGCTGTGTCTTGTCTGCACTTTTGCAACTGACAAGATGCTAACAAAAACTATTTCTAACACTTGAAAAAAAAATGTATTTCTCAAGGTTGACTTTTTTTTTTTTTTTAATATAACTTGAAGAGAAGAAACAGAACATGCTTTCAGACTGCACAGGACATGTTCAGATACGGTTCTTTTAAAGCGTACGAGGTAGAGGTTTAGAGCTGGTAACTGTGGTCATGGTTTGCAGCTTCTCTTCGTACACATTCGTATACCTTGTGCTTAAAATTACATTGGAAAGACCTTTTTATGCCGACCACTAATAAAAGGCTCTAAATGCCTCTTTTCTTCTCTTAGGAAACCAGAGATCCAGATTAGATGACATACGTTCATGTTTCTTACTTTTTAAAAAAAAGAGTAAAATTTGATATTTGATAAGTTTTGATCAAAATAACCAACTATGTTCTAGCTTTAACGTCATAACACTGTTTCTGAGCTGATTCTGACTGCAGAAGAGGCACACAGCAGACTATGGCTATTTAAGACAGACAATCACAATACCATTATGCATTTTGGGAGAAGTGAAAGCTTACCTCTTGACCAAGTTTTCCTCAGCTGAAGGAGAAAACAGAATTACAAGGCAAAAGCAAAAGGAACCCACAAATACATGGAGGAAGAGAAAGTAAAAGACAGCGACACACACTGAAATTTATGTCTAACTTCGTGTCTATGCATATATCATTGTACTATGTCCACACTATTATCTCTATATTATAGCATGATGCCCTACACTATCTTTCTGTCACACAATAAAACTTGATGAGGATTTAGAAAGCAAAAATCTGCTTCATGAAGTAGCTGACTTGAAGGGCATACTTCAAGGGTCTATACTTTAAAAGTTAAAAGACAAATATGTACAAGTTATTTTAATCTTATACACAGTTTTTGAGTGACATCAAGTCTGTCATCATCTTAGACTGTTACATGGATAGAAATATTTAAAAGGAAAGAAGAGTACCAAAAAGCAAGAGATCATTTAGCAGCACTAAAAGTCTTGTGAGAGGAAGAACAAAGTTGAAAGCCTGTGAAAGAAATCTGGTTTGGTCTGCAGAATCCTGGACATTCACAGGGACTCCAGAAGCCAGAAGAATTTAAACAAAAGTGATGTCTGGGCAGAGTACTGAGAAGTTCATGCTGGGCATCCAAGCTTACCTCAGCGAGAGCCCCACCAGTCAAGCACAGAAAGGCATTGCATCAAAAGTCTCCTCTCACAAAGTGGTAAAGCACAACGAACATAACATGTATGGAAAGAAAATCACTGTCAAAGATAGGGTAAAAGATATCTCAATGAAATCAGGATTTTTTTTTTTTATTCTCATATAAAAAAACCAAAATGATAACAAAATCCAGGTAGCCTTTCCAGCAGAACCTCTTCAATCAACCCTAGAGACACTGAAGTCTGACATTGAAAAATGAAACAAGTATTTTACTGGACACACCCTAAAGCAAATTTCAAATCTATCCCAAAACTGACAATTTGACATTATGCAAGAAGCGTATAGTAGCTCCAGAAGACAATTTGAAAGAGAAGTCCTCCTCCAAGCAGCAAGAGCCAAATATAAATCAATTGCTAGCACCAACTAAAGACACATATACAGTGACACTGTTCTATGGGGAGGATTAATCAAATATTTCTATAGAATAGATTGACCTGTGGCACATGCTTCTGTATACAGAGGCAGAAACAAAACATTTCCCAACAGTTGCAGAGCATTTAGAAATCTGCACTGGGTATCTAAAATGAATTCACCTACACTTTGGATAAACACTTGTGAGAGATTTTATTTGTATACTTAATTGCATCTGTATAACTGCAGCCGTATTACATAATGTCAACATAAACCTGTCTGATGTTAACCAGAGGGCAAAGTCAAGAAGTTAGTGATGGCCCGTAGCATTGTACAAAAGTAATTTAAAAAAACTCTACAAACAATGCACATGCTTCTCACAGGTTGCTCGAGACAGACAACTCAGCCTCACTGTACTTAATTTGTCTTTATCAATTGTAGTTTTTAATATCACATAGCCATATCTTAAAAATTCCTTAAAATAATTGCTAGCATAGAGTCACAAAAAAAAAAGCAAACATACATTTGGAAAAAGTTTTTCATCTAAAGAGTTTCATATACAAAATACAGTAAAAATAAGAAACCAAAAGTAACAATATGCAGACTTCAAGAAGCATGCTTATTTCCTTGCAGGTAACCACAGTATAACACACATGGTAACCATACAGCCAGATTTCTCCAAACATATGGAAAAAAAAAAAAAAAAAAAAGAAAGCTAGATAGGAAGAGCAAATATTTTTGATTGTTTGTGAGGGATTTCCAGAAATCATGGGAAAATACCTGTGGACAAAGTCTGCACAAATCCGTACAGGGATCTGACACATACCGGGTGTATCGCACACAATCCACAGCACAGACCACCTGCGTACAAGGAGGAAACCCCCTGCGCCTTCAGGAGGCGCTGGGCTTACCATGCGGTCTCAGGCCATCCGTGCGGCTTACGCCCAGGAAGCCTCGTGTCGGACAGAGCGTCAGGCCTCGGGTATCTCACATCCACTGAGCACATGTCATGCTGTGTCTGCATACACACTTCTCTTTGGGAAATGTTGCAACTTTATTAATAAATTCCATCCTTTCTCTGGCAATAGAGCATCATCTCATCAGCAATCAGAGAAGCATCTCATATGCTTATTCATCTTCTACTTTTTTAAAATCATTATGGAAATTATGTGTTTCCTGGGGGAACCATCAGTAGGACTAACAAAAGATAACACAAAAGACTCCTTTTAGAATTCCTCCAAAAATTAACATGTCAACTGCTTTGGTTACAAGCCTGTCCTCTATCCAAAGCTCCATCTTATTTCTTATTCTATGAGAACTCATTCGATAGCCTTTAATCTTTGGCAAGGAATTTCTCAAATGCTCTAGATAAGTTTGTGGCATTAGACCAATTTTCCTCATCTGGATCACTGACAGGATAGATAACGAAGTTAGCATTTCTTAAAACTCCACAGTTTCTTTAAACAAATTCAGACTGGCTCCCTTTCATCAAAGTTATGCTTTTCCTAGTGCTTTCTCACACATGCTCCAAAAGCAACTTTAACTAATCTACAAACTACTGTTACATACACTGACTTACAGTTTCCAGGGTGGAGAATAATGAATGTAAAGTCAATAAAAGATTAAACAGTAAACATCAAAAGTCTCACTTGAGTTTATACGAGTGAGATTATTAGAAAAGTACTTTCGCTTTGCAATATGTTTATGTGCATAATGACAAGGCACCTCGCATTCCTGAAGTGAAATTTAACAACTCGGTGTTTGCACAACCCAGGCAGAAGGAAGCATTCAGGGCAGAGAAAGGCCCACTTCAGGGAAGACAGTTTAACATTTTGTTACCAGCGTACACCAGTTAAAGACTCCACGAGAACATAACTTTATCTGTTAAACACATCTGTACTAGTTTTACCAAAACACATGAAGGCAAAAATGTAGCGAGTATATGAAATGCCTACATCCACATGTTTGATTGAAGGTATATGAGTTTTGGTCAGAGTGCTAAAAACCTGCCACAGTTTCTCTGTTTATCCTGAGGCTAAAAATCTTTCTCTCTAGTATACTATTTACCCTGAGTCTCTACCCCACTCCAAAGGAAATTATTTCATTACCACCAGGCTTTCGTTTATTTTAGGAGAGTTTGTAAATTTGGAGGAAAAGAAAAAAAAAAGAAAAAAAGAAATACATCACCCATATAAACAACCCCCATATGTTTTCCATGGCTGCTTGAAACCCTTGCAGAAAAGGTTAAGGATATTTTCACATCAATCTTTAGAAAAGCTCCTTTCTTCGCTCAGACCACAAGTTTAGAGATTCCGGCCTGAAAAAAACAAAACTAAGCTTATTTTATTTATTTTAGTTAGATTTCCCTTACCAAGGGCAACCAGAAGCACAAGTGGATGCATACCTGCGCCTGAACATGTTTGGTTTGATTCTCAGGCACAGGTTAGGTACAGGAATACTTTAAAAAGGCTCCTGGTTTGATTTGCGACAATTCTCCTAATTTAACACCGAATACCTTACATAAAGATGAATCTGGGCACAGTATTCCAGCTGCAGTTATGTCACTTGAACCACCTTTTTATTACTTTTCTTTTTGTCCTTTCCCCTTCCCAAAATGGCCTACTTTCTGTTTTATTATTAACCCCCCCCCCCCCCCCGTGAAATTTCAGAATTATCCAAACCAGTGAACCATCTACAACTACTTTTATAAATCAGTTTGAACCACACATGGCCTATGCAGATCAAATGTTGTTTCGTCTGTTTCAGGTCAAATTTTGTATCTTGTATTTGTTGTCTGTGCTTCCTATTCCTCGTAACTTCTCTGCCTTCAAATGCTGAAGGCCTAGCCAACATCTGATCTTAACGGCTGACCTAAGGGCTATTTTATAAAACCCACATTCTCCAGTCAAATAACATCGCATCATGTATTTACTTGAGAACTCAAAGTTTTCAAAACTTGGCAATGCCACTACAGTAGCCCAACACATCATATGTGAGGTATAACGATGACAAAGAATTTCAACAAACAGAAAATATAAATAATAACTAGTTTCCCCTTTGTATTAAAATTGCATGAATTTGTATAAAAATTTGTATAAAGATTCCTTCCTTTGTCTTTTGCTAGTAAAAAGTCTTTGGTAACACGGTCATTCCAGGCAATTAACAATATGCCACGTCTCTACTTAGTGCATTTTGCATTACACTTTTGCCCTGGAGAAGTGGTTCTATTGTGTGCAGCTAACCCCAAAAGGGCAATAGTTCCAACTATTTATCTTCAGAAAACAAAGACTGTATTTTACAATATCTTCCCACTGTTCTTGTGGGGGAGTCAGCCTAGAAGTCAAATACTGACACACATTTTGCAGTTGATCCTCATTTCTTGTCAACCACATCATCACTTACGTACTAAAATTCCATTTCAACTGAATGAAAAAAAAAAACCCACATGAACAAGTCTCAAGGTTTTCATGTCACTGTTCCAAGACAGAGAAACAAAACACACAAACTCAAAGGAATCAAATTTTGTTGTCTTCAGAGCAGTTCTTAACAGATTTAAAGGTGTTTGAATTTATGCCTGAAACTGGTATGTACCATTTCATCTTCAGATTTGTTAAGAAAATTTCCATACAACTATCTCAGAATGAAATTCCTGAAAGAATGCCTCTCATGGACAATGGAGAAAAAGACACACTTTGCTCATTCAATTTTTCACCATATACATTAGATTATTAATGTAATGACACTCTCTACCAAAATTAGAAAACCTAACCTTTGCACTTCAGATGCTGTTTAAAGTCCACTAGTGTAAATATATGCAAATACATGTTTAAATCTAAATCTAAACTTCTAAATTATACATAGCAATAACAGTTTTACATATGTGCATACATGTGTATATTATATATTATTTATACGTAAAACCACCATATAAAGATATAGAGATATGGCGGTTTTATGCATATACACACACACCTTCTATATTAATATCCTATTCAGGCCTATATATGCTCCACTCTGTGCACTTTGAGAAGCTTAGTTCAATTTAACATAAATTTTGAGCAGCACTAAATTAAGTTGGCTTATAAATCTGTGCAGAATAAGGGTCATAAATATCTTGGCTCAGGTATACCCACATTACCATGGAAGAAGCTCTCTATAAACAGATCATCTGACACTGATACTGAAGAGAATTCGGCACAACCCTAAAAATAAAGTTGTATACAAGAGGACTGCTTAAATATTTAACAGCACACCACAAAGACAGAGTTGATTTTAGCTCTCATGCTAGACTGCTAAAGAGAAAAACAAAATCACATTTCTCATCCTTATATATTGCTTAAACAAGCCAAACCAAACAGAGACTTTGGGACAAAACTGTTACCAGGTAGGCCACTACTTTACACACCCAAAGAAACTTGAGATTAGTGTGAGGTTTCAATAAAATATTCTTTACAGTATAGTATCCTGCTTGATTGTGATAAGCAAATACAACTTTCTCTAAAATCAAGAGCAAGCAATGCTTCAAATCATTCAGGAAAAGAGAAAATGTGAATCTACAACACACAAAAGTTAACCTCATAACAGTTTTAGATACCACATAATTTTTTGAAAAGAGGGTCTCTGCCAGTATGCCAAGTAACTTTGTATATGCAAACCATCCCATCGTGTTTAGTGAAACGACATGTGTTAGTGAAGTCATGTACACAGACATACTTGCAGGTTTAAGCTTAAAACAAAGCTTCTGAAGACTAAATAACATACAAATTAATCTGTAGAGTGAAGGAGGTAGAGGCCACCACCTGAAAAGAAAAAAACCACACCACAAAGCCTATCTTCTTCAGTTTTCCTTTCTTCGAGCCACTTCCTTCTTAACAACCTTGGAAAAGCAGATATTTGGGCTCTGAGAAACTGTGACTAGAAGAAAGCTCCTCATTCAAGTGTGCTCTGTAGAGAAGCAGCTAAATGATTCTCTTTTACTAGTCATGAAACTGCAACAAATTAAAGTGTTCAAAATTTTTATGTCAGTCCTTACTCAAATAAGTCTGACTCTTTGAGCACAAATCAACACATTTAGTTTTCTTTAGACAATGGCACATTGTTAGGAAATTAGAATTAGACTCAAGTTTACTATAAACACATGAAATTCATAAACTAAAGCAAAAAATATAAACAATGCATACAACAATCTTAATGTTTCCACTATTGCTAGCACAATAACTTATGAATAGTGAAATATTAAAAGTATTAAAGTTGTTTCTGACTATACGTGACCAATTAACAAGTTTTGGCCTAGCTTTGAAAGCAAATATGGTAATGTTAAACAAAAGGGTACGTCTTTCTTCAGAATTGACTTCAAAGCAGGTAACCATTTCTTAAACTAAGAAAAATAGAAAATGAAGATGCATATTTTATACTTTTTTGAAAACACTTCATTAGGTGCTCTTCAAAAAAAAAAAGGAAATGCCGCTATTTAGTGAAGTTAAGATTGATGGGATCTACAAACAGACGTAAGGCAAAGCTATCAAGTTAAAAAAAAAAAGAAAAAAATCCCTGCCTGCAATTATTTTACCTCAGTAAAAACAAGGGGGGGGGGGGGGGGGGGAAACAACACCAACTTTTCTATTATAATCATCCTGAATATTTAGTCTTTTTTTTATCCTTCGCAATCATTATGATACTTTTACGTGGGTCTTTCACACAACAAACACTGATAAAGTA
Organism: Phoenicopterus ruber ruber; assembly: GCA_009819775.1. Classification (NCBI taxonomy): domain Eukaryota; kingdom Metazoa; phylum Chordata; class Aves; order Phoenicopteriformes; family Phoenicopteridae; genus Phoenicopterus; species Phoenicopterus ruber. The sequence continues at coordinate 32,006,911 of CM020219.1, read as the reverse complement.
AAACTTTATTTTAGTATACAACATGATTGTTAGAACACAGAAATCGGCAAAGGCGAAGGACAGCGAGGGTTCAGACGCAAGCGAGGTGGATTTTAGCGCGCTGAGCGAATTTTAGCAGAGTCCCGGTGAACTGTGCCTAGCGATGCTACCGTGTCAGAGAGGCAGTGGCGAGTGCCACCCCGCCGGCGGTGCCACCTTTGTCCCCGGGGCCACCGCCGCAGCCGGCCGGCGCTCCCCACCCTCCCGCCGAGGGACCCCCCGCCGCCGCCGCGGCTGCCGGGAGGGCCGACCCAGCCCCTCCTGCGCCGCGGCCACCTGCCAGCTCCCGCGGCGGGCACCCCGCACCGCAGACCCCTCTCCCCGGCGCAGCGCCCACCCCCGCGGCCCGGCACCGTCCCACGGGCAGGCGTGGCCGGGGGCGTTGTGGTGCCCCCGGCCCCGGCTCCTCCGGCTGCCCGGCACGGGGGACGGAGTGCGAAGCGCTGCGCGCCGCTTTGAATCCTGGGCTCTCGGGGTTGGTTTTTCCTTGTTGCTGTTTGCTTTTGTTTTTTTAGTGGAAAGTTTCCTCTCCCAGCAGAGGCCGGGACAACGCGCAAACTGCCCCAGGGCGCCGCGCTGCCACCACAGCTGACAGGTTTCTGCCTCCCCTCCCTCCTTCCGCAGCATTAAAAAGCAGGCAGATAGATCCGGCTAGGGTTTGTTTTCAATAACAGCTATTAGTATAGCTAATTGCATCCATTGCCAACAAAACAGAAGTCAAGCTCGCCTGCGAGCATCCTGCACGGAGCCTCCTCGGCACCGGGGCCAGGGGGGCGGCGGCAGAGGAAGAGCGGGGGGCCGGGGTGAGGGAAGAGGGGCGGCGGCAGAGGAGGAGAGGCGCAGGAAAGTTGCGATCGGTGTCGTTAGCGCCGGAGCCGAGCCGCCGGGAGGCCGGGGAGAGGAAAGTTCACGGCCACCAACAGCGCCCGCGGGTCCGGCGGGCGGCAGGAGGGGGCTCGGTTGGGGGGTTTCTTCTTACCTTCTGGTCGACGATGGAGCAAGCCATTTCCCGGACGTGGGCGAGGCTGAAGTCCCCCGAGGAGTCCTGCAGCAGCAGCACGGGCTCCCGGCTCAGCCCGATCTGGAGGTGGAAGGCGACGCCGCCGCCGGCAGCAACCCCCGGCGGCGGCAGCGGGCTGGGCGGCCGGATCAGCGGAGGGGCGCTCATCGAAAACTTCCCGCCGGAGCCGAGGGGCCAGGGACGGAGGGGGAGAGGCGGGAACCGCGGTGAAAAGTTTGCGGCCGCCCTAGAGGCGCCGGGCGAGTTCCCCCGCGAAGTTTCAGGGAAGTCCCGCCGAGCTCCTCCCGGGTGAAAATGGCGAGGGGGGGCTAGAGGACCAGGGAGGATGCAGACAGGAAAAGGCGGCGAGAGAGACGCGAGGGGGGAGCCCGGCCCAGCGCCGCCGAGGTGGTGCCCGCGCCGGCTGTTGGCGCTGTGCGCGGCGGGGGCGGGACGGGCCGCGCCCTCCGCCGGGACGGGCCCGCCGCCCAGCTGGGCCGGGCCGCGCCGCGCCGCGCCGCTCCGCCACCAAACGGCGGCCGCGTCCCGACAGGCGGCAGGGGCGGACCAGCCCACGCGGGACCGGCCGGTTCCCCCCGCGGCGGGGCTTCGCCTCAGCCGTCTCTGGTCTCCCCACTCGGCCCAGTCAGTGGGCTGCGGTGCTGGGGAGGGGAGGGCTTCCCCAGTCACCACCGTTGGGCAGTGCCTCGACGCCGCCTTCATCCCGCCTTGCCCGGTGCTCTGCGCCCTCCCGGGCCGCAGGTGGAGGCGAATCCTGAGGAGAGTCGGGGTTTTGCCGCGCCGGCGGGCAGCACGGTGGCCTCTCCCGGGCAGGGCGGCGGCAGCTGCCCCCGAGGACGGAAAGAAGTGCCAGGGGAGCGGGAGCTCCGGCCTGGCCCCGGCTCTTCTCTGGCCGCGGCCAGCCGCTCCGGTCAGCACCGTGCCGTCCTCCAGCGGCCCCCGTAGGTCTTGGTGAAGAAACAAGGGACAGCTCGCACCCATCTCTTCTCTAAACCAGCTTCCAGTTTCAGGTACGGTCTGTGCTGAGGAGGAGCTCCCTGCCGCCTAAACCCGGGATGAGTTACTCTTCCCAGCTCTCAGGATCAGAGCAAGCCCCGTCCGTTGGCACAAACAGGACCCACGGCACGCAACGTTTAGTCCAAAAAGCCCGTCCCTAGTCTCCACCTGGAAATCTGTGAAGGCAATGGAAACTTGAACTGTAAATATTTTAGGTACCAACGGAGAAACTCTTAAGCTATATATATGGCACCTGTAAGGATGACAGTACTAAATACATGTTTGTAAGTACAGTGGTTGATCAAATTTACAACCTGTTTCTTTACAGACTGCTTTTTTAACCAAGTGTACAGCTGCAGCATTGTTTCGTTTTGATCAGCTGTCTTATTAGGACCCATTTTACTATTGTCAGCTTGTTTCCCACCTGGGATTTGCACACACAGAGCACCTTACTGTCTATATAATTTTTGAATCCGTTTATTCTTTGGTGAATTTTCTTTTGAATTGTTGCATTTTAATCTGCATCTTCTACAGACTACCAAATCTTCTGAAAATGTCAGCACTCTAGAATGAGATGATTACTAGTCCCACTTAGTAGACTTTTTCTTATCACATGAGGGGTAGTCATAATCTTCAACCATATTATTTGGCTTTGCTGTTGAAAATCATACTGAATTTTGCTGTTATCTGCAGTATTTCCTTAGGAATGAATCAGTTTCAGTACAGTAGTGTACCCTGGCTATGCTGGTTAGCGTTGTGACGGGCTGTTTCATAACAGCTCCCTGTATACTAGACATTTTGGTGCTTGGATAATTTGTAGCATGTACGTTTATACTTCCAGGCCAAAGCCTGCTGAGGCATTGTAACTACTGCAAGCTTCCCGCGATCCCATGGCCCAGCCAGCTATTCTATACAGGAGTCAGCACGGGAGGGCTGTGAGATCTACGTGTGAATCTGTCACAGGAAGGGCGTGTGAGGCCCAGGTGCCATCCCTGAATGGCTGTCATAAGTTCAAACGCAAATGCAAGCCCAGAGCCACATCAGGTAGCCGGTGGTAGTTTTTTCCTCGAGTGCTGTAGTTCCTACTTCTCCCCTGTTGAAAGAAGCATACTAGAAGATCCTGAAGCCTTGCTTCGTTGTTCAGGTGATCCTTGAATGCAGTAAAGTGTCATAAGTGTCATCAACTACTCTGAGTGCCTCTTCCTTACAGCTTACTGTGGCAAAAGCAGATGTGGCTCTGATGGCAATAAGGGCGATGAGTTGTCCCCCTCTCTCCTGGCCTTGCCGTATTTAATTATATGGCAATAGGGGTGGTGAGTTGTCCCCCTCTCTCCTGGCCTTGCCGTATTTAATTATAGGGTCGCATAATTGAGCATTTAACAACATGAGTCACGTGATGGCATTTGCTTTCAAGGGAAAGAGTGGAAAAATGACAGCTGTATATGACCTTAGCTATTATACACTGTGTTAGAGCTCTTCTGCAACTCTTAAAATAACCAAAGAGGAGAAGTAGCAGTAGCAATGCCGAGAACTATATATCCTTGGTTTTCTCATCTATGTGAAATCTAGTGATATAGCTCATAGGTTGTGACTCGCCCACAGATCCACATCCTCTGTGCCAACATGGGCACCAGTTTTTCTTGAAAAAGAAAGATTACAGTATTTTTAAAAAGTTGTAGGTTGCTGAGTCGTTTGATTAGTGTATCGGCCATGTTGAATGCACCTTCATAATCAGAACAGATGAGGACAGGACTTCAACACTGTGTCAGCTGGTCATATACAAATGCTATTTATAAAAGGATTCGGTGAAATCACATGATGTGATCCTGAGTACAACCTGGCCTGTTGTACTGACTGAAATGTCATCTATTTCATGATCCTTCCAGATGGGAGAATTATTGTGCTGATGCCAGGGAGGGGAAAAGACGATCTACAGCAGTCTGTTCTCTTCCCTGTGACCTGTTACAGTGTGTGCGCCTGGTGAGCCAATCTGTACATGCACAGTTGGAAACACCTCTGGAAGTTTGGGTTTCACTGCCCTGTACAGATCAATTAAGCAGTACCTGAACTGCCACATGAACTTGCAGGGAAAAAAAAAATGACGTTTGCCGCACGTGGCTACGCAGTTATGCATCTAGCTACATACAGGAAGAGGGCAAGTCAGCAGAGGATGTCTCTGTAACATCACATTATGCAGACCTTTCCCAGCTGCCCCCAAGGTACCGTTGCTGTAATGTGTCCTTCTAATCACTGTATCACTACGGTATGAATGGTGAATAGTGGTCTGGTATGTTCTCATGCTTGTATACTTGACCCTCCGCTGAAACTGTTATCTTTCTTCTTTTCTTTCAGCTTACTACATTTATAGATGGAATTCTGTTCTATTTCGTTGGGAAGGAGATCATCCCCTTCATGAAGTTTTATTGCTTTCTGTTTTTCTCTATCTGTGATGTAACTGGTCCTTTTTGAACAGCCAGCTATCCATTTATCTTTCTGCCTCTTTAACACAAGCCAGTTATACGGTGCATATGTTTTAACTTAAAAAATGTAAGACCGAACACCTAGGAAAGAATAATGCAGGATATGCCTAAACAATGGAGAATATTCTGTAAGCAGTTTCTCTGACACAGATGGTGTTAGTTTTCAGGTCAAAGTTTGTGAAACTAAGATTAGTTCTGATACATTTACGTAGAGAGTAGAATAGAGGTGACTATGATGGCATGATTACTACTGGTTTTTGTGAGACAGATCGTGGAATATCATATCCAGTTCTGGGATCAATATTTTGAAAAATAGGTTGCTTGGCAGTATACTCAATAGTATAGTGTATCTTGGCAAGCAGAAAATAATAGGACTAAGCAGAGAAAGAGGTAAGAAGGAGCAATCTCTGGAAGCTGGATAGAAGTGAGACTGGAATAAAGCTCAATTTTAACCGTGAGAATGATTAGTCATTAGAATGAATAAGCAAAGAAAGTGACAGATAACCTTTTTTAATGTTTTCAAATTCAGACTGAGAGTTTACTCATACACAACTTTTGGACTCAGTACAGTGGTAACTTCTTTGTTTCCCAAGGTTAGAGTGGAAGATAATGGACTTTGTCCATTAGTTATATTCTTAATGGGATCCAAAAAAAGGCAGGCAGATTTTGTTGTCTGTGACAGCACACACAAATTCAAGGATGTAAAGATAGTCATCTTTCTTTCTCCCTTGAAAGAAGTGTATCATCTTTCCTACCTCAGAAGGAAGGCATCGTCTGTCCAGGAAGAAAGTGAGTTGGCATAAACTCTTTGTTCTTAGGTCACTTCCGCTTGTTCACCTCTGCTGGACTCCATAGGTTGTTCCGCGCAGAGCAGGAGCCTGTGGAAGAGGGACTTTTCCAAGCCGCTGCTGAAGATAACAACAGCTTTTCATCCTTGCCTCACCCTGCAACAACAGATCAAATGTAAAAGTAGGCAAAGACACTGTTTGTTGCTGAATCAGGCTGATACCCATTTTTGCATTCTACCACTAAAATTTTATTTAGTAGGTTTATTTTTTTCATTGTTACTAACAATGTTACTGCGCTAGCCACCTGCTTGGCCGAAAGGCATTATGGATGACAGCATTATCCAACATATCTTTTCTGTTGGCAGTGGATCAATATTTCCAGAAGTTACTTTTCATTATATTATGATCTGTGAAATGCAGATAATATATTGTCTAGTCCAACTAGCAAACTTGAGCAGAAACCTCAAATTTTACAAGGAGTACCTCTCACGTATAGATGTGGTTTACATATTCTTTGTATAGACTTAGATTTTAACACTGTACTTTCAGCCAAATCTCTTTATGTTAAGAATATGTGAACTTTTCCTGTTTCTACAGTTGAGTACAGACGGTGGTATGTGCATTCTTACTAAGCAGCAAAATATACTTTATTAAAGACAGGTCTACAAAAGTGAAGCCATTTTTCCTTTCTGTTGTTTTCAGATGCTGAAATGATGTTTAAAGTGGACCGCATGCTCTCATAGTTTCTCTCCTGAAGCAGACACCATTGGGGAGGAAGTTCTTTGGTTCAAAAGCAGAGCAGTGGAAAAAAAAATAACCAAGGAAGAGAGAGATAAACAGACTGGTAAATACAATGGAATGAAATGTGGGAATAAATGTGGAGGCTGTGGTGGAAAGTGAAAGGATGCTAGAGTTGGAAATGCAAATGTCACTGGATCTGGGATTGGTATTGTTTTAGGGGCTGAACTGGTAAGTTAAATGGAGCTGATATCTGAAATACTGGCAAAATAGTTTTACAGATAAGCTCCTGGGTATTTATTTGGGGAGAAAAGGCAGATGTTAGCTGTAGGACTGGTTATGGATTTTCTGATGAGCTACTTTTTTCCATGAGAAAATTATAACATTTAAGATCTAAATGGTTGATGTGAATACTGTCAGTAAATTTCCCAAATTGTTTTGTTTGTTGTTTTGGTTTTGTTGAGTTTCTTAAAAAAAATGTTTCCAATTGTTGAAATTGCTTCAGCATTTCTAAAAGGAAAGTTTTGGAGTCTTATCTTCCATGACTTTCTGCTAAATGTTTTAGATAATTATGATAAAACATTTAAAAAAATTAAACTTAAAAGTTCAAAACTCAGGTTTAAAAATCTGAGACAATTCAATGCAGTATTTTTTATAAATAGATCACAAAAAAACCCAGATTTTTTTATTTTTTAATATCTTGGGAATGGAAGTTAAAACCTGATTTAGGCCTGCAAAACTGTTTTCTGCCTATGTAAGCCTATCTCTGGACAAACTGACCATGGACATACAAAGTAGATTAACATTAAAATGGGATCTGAAAGATTGCAGGATAAAGTTTTCTTATGTCAAACGTCTGCATACTCTGTTTCTTTTCTTTGAGCAAAAAGTGTGCTGGTTTGGGAAGGAAGAGGTTTTTTGGTGGTTTTTTTTCCTCTGTGCTCCAAACTGACCTCACTATACTTGAAAAATTCTGGGATAGGACAGGCTCCATTTATCCCAAAGTATGCTTTGAGGATGTTTGTTATGGCTTGACGATAGAATAACTGATGCATTCAGATAAGCATGAGTATCTTGGCATTGCTTGTGCATATTTGTGCAAATTGTCTTCACTGGCTCTCTAGTTCTTAGAAGCACGGTACTTCTGGAACAAGGCGGTCGTTGCTTCTTAAAACTGCTATCTGAGAGACCTGCTTCCGCTTCTGAGGATACTGGAAGCGAAATAGTCATTGTACCTTGAAGGAAGACACAGCACAGGTTTTATTCAGAAATTTCTTAATGCTACTTCTTAGATGATTTCGAATAGTGTATTCTGTGTGAAGGACACTTTTTCATTGCTTACATAGCACCATTTCACTAAACAGTCTCCTGAATGTCACTGTCATACAATTATACAGAATTCTGGGCTACAGTGACCTGAAATTTCTAGGTCTGAGAGTCAGACTTTGTAATAGTATACAGCAGCTGTTTCCTCTTCAGAAATGATTACATGATTTTCATGATTTAGCTGGGGATAATTTTCAACAAGCAGTGAGTATGTTTGCTACATTTTGGTAATTTTCTTGAAACTAGATTGATAATTCAGTTAGTAAAGCATGTATGCTGCTGAAAATCAGTTATACTGTATGTTAGTTAAATTTGTTTTTTATTATAGCAAAGTTCTTGAAGTACTGTTCACTTATTAATACATACAGGCATAACTGATTCACAAACTTTGTTCTTTTACACATCCAGAACCTGTTATATTGTTACTTAACACTAATATTTTTGTGGCTGCTGTCCAGGCCTCTGTGTCATTTTCACTGAAATTCTTTGGCAGTTCAAAAAATAATCCAAGTCCTGGGAATGAGAGTACTGCCCATGCAGAATCAGATACATATGTTGTAATTTATGCATGATTTTGACCTGTAGGAATGGGTGTCGTACTATTTCTGTGAGCGGATACAGCCTAAAGAAAGAGGTATAAGTTGTTAACTATCCATTAACAGTTGTCTCCGAAGCTTATGGGACACATCAAAGTAGAGAACATTCAGAGTGGCCAAGGGTAAGTAAGGATGGCAGAGTCTTATTTGTGATCTAAGCAATGTCTGATAGTATGGAAAGGATACAGGTTTACAGGCAGTTTTAAAATTGAGCTAGAAATTTATCTAGGAGCTAGATATTTCTGAAATGACTACTGATTTTCTGCTCTGCTATTTAAAAAGATGCTAACTTAGCTTGTCAGACTGGTTAGTCCCATTACGACTAGTTTTACCATACTTTTATGTGGTTTGATATTTTTATCCACAAAATTGGGTGTACAACATAATTTGAATAAATTAAATTATGGTTAACCTAAATTATTTAATGATTGCTGCATGAATATTAAGACCGCATACAGGCCCAGGTAATACTTAGGTGGGATTATTGAGACAATAGATAAAAGGCAATCAATAAACACGATTCCTCTATTCTTTTGTGCGAGTTTCCTTACTTGTAATTATTTAATGACTTAAAAGAGACTGCCCACAGGAAGAGGGAATCAATAGATTTTTTACCTAAATTGTCATTGATCTTTTAATGTTTATTGGAGTTGGTTACTGCTGCTGCTTTGGTTTCACTGCATGAAACTGAAAAGCCAGAGCTAAGAGTAACATTATGGGGGAACCTCGTATTTTACACAGGAGGGGAGAGGATGAAGGAATGGAATAGTGCAGGGGATCCCAAGGAACCTTCAGGAGAGAGAAAGGTAAAAATGGAAAGAGGAAAGGAATTTATTGCAAGGAGTACTACAATTGCGCATCACAGTTTCTTATTTGAAAATGTTTGGATTCAAAAATTTAAACTTAACAATTCAGCAGGCTGGGTTTTAAGATAATTAGAACTATATTTTCCTTTCATTTACAGTCACTGTCTTGCAGTCCTAACTTCATCTTATCGTAGCTTTTCAGTTTGGAATTCAAATTAAGAAACGTTTCGTTTCATTTTCATATGCAACAAATAGAAGACTGGGAAACCATGTAACCGCATACTGAATGCTATATGAACACTAAAAGTTGTTCCATACAAGCCTTGTAAATAACTTCATGAAAGTTCACTCTTACACCCATTGCATCATATGTTTATTTAGGATAACCTCATAGAACTAAATACACCCAGGAAACAAAACCTCTGTTCCTGTGCCTTACTCCAAGATAGGAAAAATAACTGCACAAAAAAAGACTTAGTTGCTGAATGTTTCCTTAAGTAATAAAAGAAAATGCCCTTTCATTTAAACCACAATTTGGGCTTAATCACAGGGGAAAAAAAAGTGTATCTTTTCCTTGTCATAGCAGACAAACATCTCAACATGAAGCCCTACACAATGCTGCAGCATTGTCATCCTGGGTTATATAAACAAGGAAATCATAAGATAGAGTAGGAAGACATTTCAAACAGATTAACTGTGTTTGATTATGCTTAAATTTAATGGATCTTGACACAATGAAGCATGTGAAGAGAGTATTAAAAATAACTTGATTAGAATAATGTCTTTCGGGGATATAAGACAATATAACAATGTAAAATTAGATAGAAATATAGATAGACAAACAGGAGAATATAAAAATAAACATAAGTAATCTGATCTTGATCGTGCTAAATATTTTCAAGAACAAAAGATTGTTTAGAAAAAAGATGACTTTAAAAAAATCCTGAAAGTTGAAATCAAACTTAGAGAAATAAGGCACATTTTTTCCTCTTTCCCTTTGGAGTCTCTCAAAGAAAGTGGAGAAATTCATATGTGGATATCTTCCAAACACGCGTGTATGACTTTCTAAAAGATGAACATTTTGTACTACGCATTATTAGGTTCAAAAGAAAGTATCAGGCTGACATTCTGGGTCTATGTTGTAAACACATGATCATATATTTTTCTCTGAAATCTCTCTCCTAGAGGTCTAAGGCAGATTTGTTTCTCATTTCTGAAGAACTTATCAACATTTTTCTGCTCACTCCAGAATTAGAAGAGAATAATAGACAACTTAAGATGGTCTTCTTTGTGAGTATCAAGCTCTTGGTTGTGTATATTTCTAACCACCTATAACCCACTTTGTCTTTTAAATACAAAAAATAAGTATTTTTATATTCCAAGTATAGAACCCAGTCCTGTAATTGATTTTGCATAGGTAGCAAGACTAGCAAAGAGCTTCACTGGATTCTTTGCAAGCACAAAGATCCAATTGTAGACTTGAAAATACTTTGAGGATCACATCCCCTAGAGAAGGAAGCATAAAAAGGAGCCTGTAGAGCCTAGATAATTTTCCATGCAATCTTAAACTGAGACAGAGTAAAGAACTTGATCTGAATTTATGATTCTGAGAAGTGCCTTTTAGTTGTTACCTAAAGCACGAACAACCTACATTTCAAGAAGTATTTTCAGATGGCTACACATTTTCCAGACAGAGGTAGTGCTGGAATAGCAAACAGTATCATCAGATCCTGAGATGACATTGACCAGCTGCAGCATGCATTGATGCCAACCGTCATGCACAGCCATGTACCTGATGTTACCATGTCCCTCAAACCTCTGGTGTTCATCAGTGACCAATTCCGGCTATGCAGTGCATTCACACCCCTACATTCCTTTCCTTCATTTTTTCCTAATAGCTGTACCATTTGTGAATGGGTAATATGACTATCTGCAGCTCTGCACCATGGAGACAGAGAGAAAAACAGAATTAAGACTGGCCATTACTAGGATATAAAATACGTTCTGAGCTACAGAGATGCCATTGCCCTCACTGACCCCCATATGTCCATTGGGTTTTGAGATCAGTACTTGGCCTTAAAGATAAACTTACACAGAATCTGTTCCTTCTACCTAGAAAGAATCAAGTCAAAAATACCATTTTGAGTATAGTGTTTATCCTCAAGGAGAAATTTGCTCTATATTGTTCTCTGTACAACAGTTACTGGAGCAATCTTCACCTGGAGGCTCAGCCGATAAGGCAAAGAGTAGGCCTTCTTTGGAGAGGTTCTGCGGGGTACCAGGACACGTACGTACAGAAAGAACAATGACAAAGTGTTAGCTCCTGATACAGGCTGCTCTACTCCTTCTCTTAGTAGGTATCCCCCTGAGTCCAGCAGTTTCCTTCCTGTAGGTTGTAGGAGCTGGAGATTAGGGTGTGAATGTCTATGGACAATCAGAAAAATCTGGTCTTCAGGGTGCCTACCAGTGTCACTATACCTTGATAGTTTCAGCACAGCTGTGTAGTAAGACATTAGAGGTGAAGAAAAGGTTGCTGAATATTTCACCTTAGGATCTCATATTTCTTTCTGTTCAATTTTTAACCTGATTCTGAATAACTTTTGTTTAAAAAAATTCTTCTTAGTCAGTTAAAAATGGGAAAACCAGTTATAATCTGATAATGTACCTGAATCAACAAGTGTGTATCTGTAAGTATATATCCCTAATACTGAAAATGTAATGATGGAATGCTGCACTTGCAGAGAAATGATGCTATGGTGCATAGGGGTCAGTTGCACTGGCACAAGAAAATATTACTTATTCGTTACAGATTATTTGTTTCAATGAGCAAACTGTAGCCAACTTTGCAGCATACAGCACAAAGAAGGATTTAGCTTTTTCCTGTATTACTGATCATGACTAACGAGAGTCTTCAGTAACCTTTGTGATGTTAGGGTTAGGTTTCATGCATTATGAAAGCAAAACACAATACAGCTTCAGGAAGCTGCTCCAAAACTTCTAAAGAAAAGCCACTTCCTATTTTGGTTTAATTCAGCAACTGTTGAATTATTTGAGTTGTACAGCTGGAAAAGGATTTTTGCTTTCAGAAAGACTGTAAATGGGATAACCTGAATATACGGATTCCAGCTTTTCTGTGATGTGAGCAGATAACATATCTTCGTGATTTAATCCAGCCTATGTGCTACACATTTTTTTAAATACTGTTTGTCCCTTTGCAACCACATTATTTTCATATTTTAGTTATGGGTCAGGGTAAAGACTCATTTTTAATGTTTCTAAAAGTAAGAAAAAATATCCTTTTTCTTCGTGTTGTTCAGACCTACTTCGAAGACAAATCTTTCCTAAGGATGCAAATCAGTGGACTTCCACTGCCTACCTTGCAGGTATTAAAGTAGCAACGTATTTTAGAATTTTAAGTGTTCACCCCATGCTATCTGAATACCTCACTGGTTTTGAAGTATACTTTTACAGTAGCTTTGCGAAACAGAACAGAACTATTATTCCTGTATTGAGAGTCATGGAATGAATCACATTTGTAATTCATGATACTTTGTGAAAACAAAGATATGCAGTCTTGCTTTAAACTAGTATACATATAAGCTTTATACTTTGCAGTTAGCCAGCTACAGGGACACAAATTAATTTATTTAAAGCTTAATTTCATACCAGGGCACTGTGCTTTACAGCTGAGACAATTTCTCATCAATTGCAGACCACATTGGTCTATGATAGAGCAGGGAATTGAATTCGGGTGTCACCAATATCAAAGTAGCTTAACAACCACTTGCCCCCCACCTGCCTCCTGCCAAGAAAGAGCAAATATGCTCTCCTCTGAGGAGGAGACTGTGCATGCATGTATGTTGGTGCAAACCTCCAGCTGCTTCTTTCAGTTCAGACTTGAGCACACAGCATTGTGGAGAGCACTTTATAAATATCCAGATAAATACATTACAAGTTTTTAATAAATCTGATTTATGTGAGGAAATTTGATGAAATAATAGTTTTAGGTAACTTTATATCTTCTTTCTTTAAGACATTGAGATGTGGAAGTCCTCACAGATGTAGCAAAGAGCAGGCATTTGTCTAAAGCTTGACTCATTAAAATCCTAGGTGGTCCTGTTTGGCTGGTCCATATTAATTGCAGCAATGACAGTTGGGGTCAAGGGATCATGGAACAGCCGGTCTGTATTACTTTGACCTAATCTCAGGTGATGTGGTCTAGGAAATAGTTAATTATATTTATCAGCACTCCAGTGACTCACATCTTTAATATTAGGGTGATTGATCTTTATGCTTTGTAGATCCTTGCAGCTGTTCCTCATAAGCTTCCTTCTTTGTATTCACAAGAATAGTCAAATACACTCAGTTAAGTTTCCTAAATTACGTGAGTCTTCAATCAGCAACGCAGTATCTCAAAGTAAGCAAATACAAATCATACTAGTGCAAAGCTGTACTGGAAACCCTTTAGGGACTGTGGAGGGAAAAGAGAGGACTAAATGATCAGAAAACACTTTTTTCCCATTTCAACCAATCCCCACTCCTCCAGGGGTTTCAGTTAAATTTTTGAATATGATACCTTTTTAGACATTTTGCAATAGACAAAACATACAAACTATGAACGGAAAATATCAGCTATTAATATATGTAAAGATTTGAAGTACATTTAAAATACAGCACTTCATTAAACTGAGTCAGTAGTTGGTAGATTACATATGTGCTTTCTGATGAAAAATCATCTGTTTTTCCAAAAGCCAAAACAATTCAGTGTGGAATGCCAAATATTATATTCATTACAAATATTTATGTTAATTCAAGAGGATGTGAACAGTGTGCAGAAGTCAGGAAATTGAAATTTATGTTTTTCACAGCAACTGTCACTTAACTGCATTTTAGCCACAGCGGTATATACTCACAGCATTGTTCTAATAAAATTTTACATCTCTGCAAAGGGGCTCAATGCCAGTGACTGTGAGAACCTGCATTTTGAATTTCCTGAGTCTGGCATATTTAAATTTTCATCTATAACACTAGATTAAATTAAATCTTTATGTTGAATATATAGTAAGAAGCTGGATTAAGCTCTGAATTCTCTAGTTAACACTCACAAGGTGCTTCTTGAAATAAGATCACTTGGATCATTTATCCTGTATACCATTCATGAAGATAGATGTTCAACATTTCCGCCAGAACTCTTCGTCAAAAGTTTATTCTGCCTGGGATAAAGTTCAGCTGTTGTAACTGAAGTGTTTCACGGCAAAGGTCTGAGCCTGCTTCCCTTATTCCTCTGGAGAATACAATAACACAGGAGGGATAGGAATCCCATGATGTTCATGAACATTATCCCACAGATTGCCATTTGCAGAAGAGAGACAGGGTTTTACGAACATTTTGAAAACGTGTTTTGAAAGTATTAGCTGGGTCTATAGAATTACTTTTCTTTTTGCATTCTGTGACTGTTTTTAAGTCCCACTTCATTTTATTAAAACTTTGAAAGCTCTACATAAATATTTGACAGGGATTTCAAAAATACTTCTTAAATATATTTAAAATTTTAAATAAACAAATTTTCATTCATACGCATGCATATTCTGTTCTTTTTCCACAGTACTACGTATTTTTAATGACAAAAAAGTTCACAGAAAATCAAGAAACATAACAATCACAGCCATATGTGCATGTAATATACATTACAATAAATTAATCCAATTAGGGTTTATCTTAGATATCTCACTTAAGCAAGAAGTTTAGATAGCAAATTTTTATATCTGTTCACGATAAACAGTAGTTTAAACAATGTTTGAAAAGAATCATTAGGTGATCTTGGCTAAAGAATGGATTGGATTTAATTGTAATCTGCTTAAAGACATTTCCACAGACAGCAAGGTTTCTGCAAAAGAAAAATCAAATATTTTCATAAATTTTAGCACATGCTTCTGAATGCATCTTAACTAAGGGCTTTGAGATCTTGTAAATATTGTACATTTGAAAACAGCAGCTTTTATACCAACGTGATTCTTCTCTAATGAGTTTCTGGTATTTGTGAACATTGTACTGTTTTCACTTTAAAAACTTTTGAAACATTTCTTCTAGATGCAATTGACCTTTTTTCTAATTCTAATACATAATGCAAAGATCAGCCTACTCAGGGTAGCATTTCTTTGGCAATTTGTCCTCCTTTAAATTCACTGCTTAATTTGCAGTGAATTAAACATCAGAGATATAGAATAAAAGGAAGATCCACCATGTTTCCTGATCAAAGTTTGATACATGGGTTGTTTTGCATCAAAAATCTTCATAATACTGGTATAGTTCTGCCTCGGGGAAAATGGTGGTAGCCTTCATTAAGAACAGATCATTGCCACACTCAGCTCTGTATTACATGCAATTCTTAATTAACAGACCAGGGATTTTATTCTTACTGACCACAACCTGGCCAAAACAGAAGATACGAATTGTGATCTGGCCCGGTTCTGAAACCTAATTACAAATATCAGCATTGAAACATATGGACTGACAAATCAGTGTATTAGCAATATTCGACTATATGACATCCCAGCTTCTGACACTTGACACTCTATTATAGACATGGGAAAATTTCTTGGCATGCTTCACTCCAAGAATTGCCTTAGTGTAAGACAAGGCACGGCAGCTGGATATAACTATCCTGGAAAAATTGGGAATTAAATTAGCCACAATAAGGTGAAGACAAATTTGATAGTTTAGTTTATGTGCAGAACCTGCAGATTCCAGGTTTATGTCAGAGTACTGTGACCTACAATTTATTGGGCTCTAATGCAAGAAGAGAAATAGTTTCATTTACTTTATTTTACAAGCAATTAATTCAAAATTAAAACTATTATTTTCTCTTTCTTCTGCTCCAGGCCTTCTTACCAGAATCACCTCTCTAGTTGGAGTAGTTTTACTCAGTACTGAAGAGATAGTTAAGCCAATGTATGTTCCACAACAGTAATGGATCCATGGTGATGTGATGATTAAGGCAAGTAGGCTTTCCATTCTCAAAAGAATAAATGCATGGCCATCATCTCTGGTGATTGCAACATCACCACTTCAAATGCACACTCCTTTCTTCATTCTGTTATCTTTCTTTCATATGAAAAAACATTGAAACCTTTCAACAGGACTGAGAATATTTGTTCTCATTGGATGCTCACATTTTAAATTCCAGTCTTTGTAATATCAAGAAAATTATTATTTTTCTTTTCTCCCTTTTAAAATTGTCTCTATTCTGAAAAAGATTGACAGTGACTTCAGGAACAATTGGATTAATAAGATCTCAGGTATCTAAGTCTGTGCACATTAAGCTAGTTTGTCTTTAATTTTTTGCTTCAGTGTTCCTTCTTTCTTCCAGTGCTATTGAAAAGTCATCCAAAATCTGTATCTGGTCTGCACAAATGCTGAACAGCTTTATATTCTGCCCCCTGAACTTTTTGAACTCATGAAACTAGAAATCCTCTTGTCCTTTAGTCCAGATGAATCCCATGTTTCTTAAAGCACTTAGCAGAGGCTCCTGTAAGTGAATTATTTGAAGTTCCTTAGATAGTCAATGGTGAGAGATACGCACCTCTGTGTGTTTTATGAACAATTCACCCTCTGGAGCTGCTTGTCTCTCTCCATTGTCTATACAGGGATGCTGAAGTAAATGTGTTCTCCAGTCCTATATTCAGCTATAATTACTTGGGGAATGTGCCAGCATTCATGCTTTTAAAAAGTTTTGGTAGTGTTTTCAAAATGATCGCATTAGTCCAGTTACACTCTCAGTTTCAGAGAGAGCTAGCTGCTGTATTTCAAATAGTGATTTTGAACATTCCAGTAAATGTCTGCTTCAAACATTTTTCCCCTCGTAGTTCAATGACTTAATTTCCTAAGACTAATGGCTCCCACTTCCATGCATGTGTTCATGATCGGATTTTTGGCCTAAGCCTCTAGAGAACAGGAAACTTGCTTTTGACAACTACAAGTAAACAAGAAGCCCTGGGCTGCTTTAGAGCTCTGGCTGGGCATTGCCTCGAGAGGTGGCGATACTCTCTGCTTGCATTTGCCACTGAGCAAGGAGGAAAACTGATCAGGCCAGGCCTTGTTTCCACTACACGTGTGTAGCAGCTTGGAGAATTTCAGTTAAAGCAGATCTTGTCTGGAGGAAAAAAAAAAAGTTATTATTATCCTCTGCTGACAGAGCAGGTGACAAAAGAATGAACTGAATGTGCCAGAGGAAAAAAGGTAGTACAACTGTGTGTGCAGCTTTTCAGTAAAATGACTCAAAATACTGACAACCATGATTTGTGAGGGATTTTGGTTTTGGCTTCTGGATCAGCTTTTGGGGGTTTTGTTGTTGGTTGGGATTTTTTTCCTAGACTGCTAGTAATACAGGACAGTTTCCCAGTGCAGTTTATTGAAACTACACGAACAAGGTCATTTCTGGTTTTTTGTGGGGGTTTTTTTTTCAATTTTCAGGAACTTTGTTTTACTAGAACAATATTTAAATAATATCATCTGATAATATTTACTGATAATTCCGCACAGCAGGATATTTACATTGAATTTGAAGCACACAGGATATTCTATAAATTAATCTGAATTCAGATATCCCCGTTCATCTCTTTTGTGTTAGTCTTTGGTCACGTGTTACTATGTATCTTTTGCGGGGCTTGCTGCTTTGTATACTGGTGGCATATTGGAGATTTGCATTATACCAAAATCCTCCTGCAGTTTTCTATGTTGTGGTCCTGCTGAGTGGTAATGTAAAAAAGAATAAAAACGTGCAATGGAAATTAATTCCTCAGGAATACTCCACAGTTGATTGTGGCAAACAAAGGAAGAGCATTCAGGATACATTCACTGCTACCATGCTGCAAGAGAAGTGTAAAAAAAGTTATTGTTGTATAGTCTTATCCCTAAATACACATTTGGAGCTTTAGTTCTAGATCTGTTTGACATATTTGGAGCATGTGACAAGATCTTAAAAAATTTTCCACTTTCTCAACCAGCCTTCAACACTTGTGAAATAAACTGACTACAGAGTGCCATGTTAAAACTCCATTCTCTCTTCCTTGTCTTTTTTTAACAGTAATATGTTCACAGGGAATAGATTCAAGACTCTGGTCTGAATCAGACTGACAAAGTCTTGCAATATTATTAAGTAGTGAACGTTGTTTGTTTTGGCCTACTTCCTGAATTCTTTTATTCTTTTATTGCTTACGTTTTTTCTGTATTCTCAGGGAAAGATTATTTTTCCCACATGAAAAGAAGTGACCAAAAATACGGAGGATGGCTGAGGTTAATAGTGCTACTCAGTTCTAATGAAAAATCCTGTTTTTTCATCAGCATTAAGCATCTTTATTATCCAAAAAGATAATTGTTCTTTTCACATTTGTATGGTAAGTGTCGTTTTGTTATCTTGCATAGCATGTATGTATGTAACATATATATGCAGTAAGCCATTTAAATGAAAACTGATTAGCTAGAATCTGAGTGCAAACTCAATTCTTTAATCTAAAGAAGTTCCACTTTTAAAAAGCCCTAAATATTAGTGACACATTTCTTGTAAAAGTGGCTACTGGCTGAAGATTAAACAGTTTCAGGCTGATCTATAATTAGTGTCTGTATTTTTTATGATGTTTATAATTAGAGGAAACCTCTTGATGTTTTTTAAAAAATGTGTCTGAAGGTGGATGAATGAAGAGATAATATTGCATGTTATATCTATGTGTGTTGAGAGGGGAGCAGCAAAAAGTACCACAAAGAATGAAATGCTACAGAATTCCAAAGAAATGCTGGGAGCCAGATCCTCAAAAAAAAAAAAAAACTTGGGAGCAGCTTTTTGTTCTGATTGCTAACTGAGGCATGGCAGCATACACAAAGATAGTATCTCCCATTTTATTCCTTCTGTGTACAAAAAAGAGATTTTTGTACTTTTTTGATAAATAAATAAGATTGCATTAAAGACATAGTTGGCTTCATTAGAAATTCCTCTTCTACTCAAACCAAACCAACTCTCATGATCCAAACTATGACCTCAGTGCAATGACCAAAGCGGGAAATAGGCAGAGTGCAGATCAAACGCTGGGAAAGTTGTGAGAAGTGCTTTTTTCTGTATGCCTATTGCTACCACATGTGCTTCGTATGAACATGTATTAAATGCAGAGCTGGTATTATCACTGTTTTTAAAGTTTCCTGCTTTTTATTAAGGTTACTTTTCTATTATCTGTTGCATGCAACTTTATTTAATTTATCCATTTCACTGAAATCTTTCATGATTGACACCTGCATGAGAATTTGTTTTGTTTTATTTTTTAATTCAGCCAAAACTAGTTGCATGATTTCCAAGAATGAAGCCGAGGGAAATAAATTAGCATGTAAAAAACTTTCATGCTCTTTCCCTTGAAAAACTACAATTCACATATTTATAAGCAGAAAAGGAGATTTGGCAGATCTTTTATTCATATGGAAGTCTTCCCATTTCCTTAAAACACCAAAATTTGTCCAGGTAACAGGCCTTTAGAAAACTTCAGTTTGTATATGCTCAGTAGATGCTTTATAATGTTGAGTGTTAATTCCATCATTGCTTGCATCTCTTACACCTCTTATTACTGACAAGATTGGACTTTTGCCATCTTCACAGTAGGACTGAGCAGGCAAACTTTAGAGTACGTGACAAAAAACAGGCTTCCTTGCACAAGCTTCTCCATTTAGGGAGAGAGTCAATATTAGGCGCTAGACTGAAGAGCATAATAGATATTGATGTGTTCCTGATCATCGGTTATTGGGATTTTTTTCATGAAATGACATAATACCTTGTTTTGTGATTTCCAGACAACAAAAAAATGGAAAACATCTCATTCAAGGCTGGCTTCTTAGAACTGGGGTGAAGGGACTCATAGCACCTGAGTCTTGGAGAAATAATGAAGGCAGAAGAAGGGAGTCAGGTGTCTAAACTGTGAAACATTGAAGATGGGCAATGAATTGCTGTTAAAACAAAACCAAAACCGATTGCGTAGGAAGATTGAACAAGATACCAGTGTATTGTTTTCAGGGAAAGTTGGAGGAGGGATGGGAACTACAGAGGAAGATTTGACCTGACTTGGAATGCGGAAGAAGAAGTGAAATAGTCTGGCAGATACATGGACATGAGAAGCCAGGGAGAAGGTTGGATGGAAAGAAAACAAAAAGGAAAACCAATAAATGCCAATATTGGTTAGAGGACAGAAGGATTAACTAAAGACAAAGACAAATCATCTGGAATTTAATGAGCAGTGGCTGGGGAATATGAGGTGCAAGACAGGAAATAAGTGGAATAATTAATATTCATATGAGTTGGAGCAGAGAAACCAAGAACAGTAAACACGCTTGTGGGATGACTCCACCCCCTTCTTTCAGTGCAGTATGACCAAACAGTGGATATCTAGGGAAACCAACTAGAAAGTAGGTGCTATTCTGTTTTGTGGAGAAGCTGGAATAAGACATGGAATAGAACGAACACAAGATATGGTTTCATAATGAAGATGGGGAAACCTGCCTGGAAAATTGTATTTCGATGGTGATTTTAGTGTCAGTTTGTGTGTGATGTTAGTCTTTTACTTTAAACCGTCCATCTCAGAAATTGTCACTAGGTGTGCAATTGTCATTTTTTGCATTCAACTTGCACTCATGACTGAAATGAAAATTAATAAAAATTGTTTTTAACATATTTGTAATGCTATAACACTTAAAATGTACCACCACCACCACCACCACCACCCCCCCCAAAAAAAAAAGTCAGACAATTCAATGAACATTTTGAAATACATTTGATCTTGGTCTCAAACTATCTCAGTTCTTCCCTTTCTAAAACAGAGATGATATCAGAAAGTCAACTCACCAAACCTTGGTCAAGATAAAATGGCATTCATGACATTGTGAAACTGATGAGCACACAAAAAAGCACTTACAGAAATTAATAAGGTAGGCTTCAGAGTAGTTTGAAGTTGTAGCAGTGTGCAGTGAACAAGGCATGGGGTCCCACACTGAACAATGGAAAGAAAATGAAAGGGGTTTGTCCCTGCCCTGTAACTGGACGTTAGCTGTCCTGTGTTCTGAGAGAGGGGGGACTCCTCTGCTGCAAGTAGGATTTTATTACTCAATCTTGCAGTAAAAAAGAAAAGTCACCATTTCTTGTGTATGTTGATCTTGGTTTAGCTGACAGCCTTCCTGCTGGAATCTCTGAATTTGTGAATGCTTCACTGTCATTTCACAGTTCTTAATTTTTCAGTGACACGTAACAGAAAATTGAAAGGTCCTTTATGGAAAAAAAATACATCCATTGCCTTAATAAGACATGGATTTATGAAAAAGAGAAATAAATACAAAGTTTCTTATTTCAAATTGCTATTTTAAGATTGCAGTTATGGTTTTTATTTTACTGTGAATATTATTCTGAGCATTCCAGTTCTCTGTGAGTGTTGTTCAGTGTGTTCTTTCTATTTTTATTACTTTATCATTTGCTTTTAGTATTTGATATGTTTTTAATATATTAACATTTAATATGTTCCTTTTCTTCTTGGTATATCTTCCGTAAGGATATTAAATGTAAAATACATGTATATGGAAAGACTGCTGTATTATAAACAAAATTTCCCAGATAATAGTATCTTATTGTTTCAAAAAATTAAGAAAAGAGTTTTGTTGAGTTTTTAAAAGTTTGAAGTACTATACCTGCCATCTACTGGAAGTACAAGGACGATGCATTTAAGTTGTATTATGTTAACTGTTCAGGCAATAACATTTATCATCTTACTACTTTGTTGTTTGACTTTTTCCAGTAAAAAAAAAAATGGAATGATCTTCAACCTGCATTATTTCATTTATTACTTTATTAAAAAAGTCAGTCTTAAAATTTAACTCAAGGTTTCAACTCCTGAACTTTCATAGATTTTTAATTAACCCACAGTAAAATCTAAACAAGTATTAAGAATCAAGTGTAAGAAAGACATTTGCCATGTTCTTCTGCCCTGGTCTACATGACCATTCATTTTTATGGATCTGTACAACTTGCAGTTGGAGTGGGGGTGAACTATATATGGACAAATAATTTTTCAGATACTTGTTTATGTATTTCTTTGGAAATTAATAATTACGGTATTTAAAATAACAGCTTACATAAGCAAGTGGTATTGTTGTTGTTAAAGTGGGGTTTTTTTAATGTGGGGCACATTTTTAAGGGACTGGTAAATTACATTAGGTCCGTTTTCATCTCTTCTTGACTCTTAGTTCTGGTCCCATAAACCACAGTAATTTCATTCCAGCATGGTCACTTGGGCTGATTAAAAATTAGAGAAAGTCATATAAAGGTGAAGAAGTCCATTAGTCTTATGTTGCCACTGGATTTGGGACGGTCTGACTTAAATATGATTTGATTTGATTTAGTAATTCAAAAGTACTTGGGAACAGAAAGAAAAAAATTAATTATTAGTTATGGCTGCCATGTGATATGAATTCCCAAGATTGCATACAATCCAATAGAATCCATTTTGATACAAGAAACAGTATTTTGTCTGTATATTAACAGTAAAGGCTAATGTAGACTCATTGATAAGCTAGGTTTCCATCAGATCAAACTGTGAAAAGGAAGAGAAATAATTAAGTGTATATTTATGTTTTTAAAATCTATTGTTAACCTAACCAAGACAGACCTAAAAGGAAACCAAGGTCATCAGTTGTCATCAAGGAAGTATTGCTGAATTCCTAAGAGATTATTGTGGAAACAAACCTTTTCAGCCCTGGGAAGGTTCTTTTACAAGACTATAATACTGGATACCATTTACTTCTGGGTACTACTCAGCACCATTTTTATTGTCCATTATTAGACACTCTCAGAGTATTACATTCTGAGTAATTTATGGCTAAAATTGTTATCCTTTTCTAGAACTGTTGCTAAGCAAGAAATTATATATTTATTCTTCTCAGTTTGCTTTCTTTTAGTTTATTAACATCTATCAGTACATATTTTATCACTTTACTAGAGAAAAAATGATTAGGCCGTTAAATTCATTTTCACTCTCTTTAGAATTGGATTTCTTGTTTCTCAGACTGGGCTAGGAATCATTGGAAACCCGTATGCCAAAACCAGATAACCTTGGACAATAGTTACTTTCAGTGGAACATACAAATGCTTTAGGCAAAGAAGATGTTGAACTTCTGCCTTCTGTTTGAACCACATATATGCTAGTTTAATTATGGAAGAATACACAGTGTGTGGATTCTATAATATTTAATATAAAATTTATTTACTATGGTAGGTATGTTGGCATTTTTCCATCTTTCTAGCTAATCAAATGTCAAGTCTAAAACCATAAAATTTCTGGAATCTTTTGAAAGCAGGGTAAAAAAAAGATAATTCCTTTTTTCCCCAAAATGGAATTTTATTGAAAACTTTAAATATAGGAATAGTTATTTGCTTATTAAAATAAACTTATGCATTACGAATGATAAATATATTTTATTAGCACCATTTATTAATAAAATATATTAAAAACCTTTTGAATAATGGCAAATTCACTTAATATGAGAGGAGGAGTTGGGCTCCATGCTGAGGCTGGGATTCCTCTGTGCAAAGCTAACCATGTACACCTAAACAGCTGAAACCCCTCGACTTCTAAGATACCCGTTTCATAAATGCTTTGTGTATGCTCCCCTGACAACCTCTAGCTCAACTTCAACCTCCGTTGTAAGGTATTCCTGTCTTCCAGACGTTTTAATACAGGTAACCCTAAGGCTGCTGGGCTTTTCAGTGCGAGCTATAAGCTTTTTACCTTCTTTCTCTACACGTTCCGGGAAAAAGATACTTCACATAAGCAATCGTCATATTTTCCAGAATTATTTTTTCTCTCTGTCTTTGACTTTAGAGAAGAAAGAACTGAAGGGAGGTGGAGGGGTTTTTGTTTATGGATTTTTTTCCCAGATCTGCATAGCTCTAGGCCAGACATGGTTAACTATTAACAGTTTAAGTTAAATGCTTCACATGCATGATAAAAACCAGGTCTCTTGTGTTGCTGCTGAAGCACAATGGCTCTTTTTATTCAATATGTGCTTTGATAGTATTCCGGATTCATCTTTCTGCATTTAGATAGGTTAAGTGGTGCCTGAAGGATGATTCGCAAATTATTACAAACAGTGTAGCAGATAGTCCACAGCAAAAGAGGAAATATTAAAAGATGTTTTTCCTTTTTAAGGAAAATGTCATCCAAAGTTTAATATCCATGTGGAGCAGACATATGCTCATTCTATATTTCCCCATCAGAATTGCTCTTTTACTTTCTGTCAGGCAAACTTCCGCGTCTTTCCTATTGCTATTGGCTTCCCCACAGATGTTCATCTGCTGCCACCTGATTGATAGAAAAAAATCTCACCGCTGTCTACCCAAGTGATTCCCCCCAAATGGCACCTTAAGGTTCTGTAATCTCTTTGTCCTATAAATCTCTGAAGTTACTTTTTCACCATGGAGATCGTGTGAGATGTTCCCAAGCATGCAAGAGTCTTACCAGTTAGATTTGTTAAAATCAGAAGAGAAGCAAAACAAAATGCTCCCATTAACTTAATGCATGCAACTTTTTATTTCTTCTGAACTAAACTAAGTTAAACTGATAGGCCTCTTTTCACTGAGTGAATGGTTTCTTTCCTTTCCTTTCGGTACCCCAGGTTCTCTTCTTCAGTAACTTTGGATTTGGATTCTAGGAAAAAAAACAGGAAGAAAATGCAGAGTTTTGGTTTTATGCTGCCTTCTTTAACACTGTAATTCTATCAATGGGGTTTCCTAAGGTACTTTACCTCTGACTTTAAAAAAAAAGGTATGATTTCTGGAGATTGCTTTTATCATAGATGAACTTTTTTTTTAGGTTTCTTTTTGGTTTTGATAGTTGTCTAACAGCACTTACTAAATTAATGTTGTGATTACTTAATGTAACGATCAACACAGCACAGGGGTTTTCAATGCTGAACTTGTTTTCTTGGAGAAAGAATTTGGGGCAGCGTAACTGGACTTCCCGTTAACCATTTCAATTAGTGGAAATCCACCTCTGGGTTTTTTTCACAGATTTTCTGCATTAAGCCTTTGCAGGATAGAAAGAGAAGAAATTATTTCATTAATATGTTTTTTAATGGAGGAAGTTAAAAATTGCAATTTGATTTATTCATCAAGGTTTTCTACTAGAAAGAACTATGTGTTTGCTAGAATGTATGATCACGCTATTTTTATAAACTGGAATGCTTGGAGAAGCCTTAAGGGCACACTGCTGAGATCTCTGCTACCTGCACTGCATGACTCCTTTCCTCAGCCTTGACTGACGACCTGAAGACTTTTCTAAAAATTAAGAAAATACAAAAAGTTATTTAGAACTAAGATTGGTCAATTAAAAAAAAAAAATGGAAATGCTATTTTTAAAGTATTCCCTGAAGAGTTGACTAAGCGCTCAAAAAGGCATAAATTGGTGAGAAACTTGTATGTAAGAGAAGTGAGAAATAGATTAAAGGAGCCTGTAATATCTTAAATCAGACTTTGGCCTTTTAGTTATGCCTGTAGAATAAGCATTGCGGACTGCCGCAACAGAACAGATTTTTTCCTGAGGTGCCCAGTAGAACATGATCAGCCTTTTCTTTGATCAAGATAGCATTATTTCCCCTGTTGAGGCCATTCAGAACCAGATGCTGAGGACTGCACTCCTTTCTGGTATGTGCCATCTATAAGATGATGAAAAGGGTAAAATCATATTCATTCCGTGTACACATTTCACCAACTTGAGTGGGTGATAAAGGATCTAAGAAAATGAATGACATGCTAAATGATTTTTGGAGCTAGCAATGGCATGCTGGAACAGCTGCATTTACCTGGTTAATAAAAGGGCATAAGAAGAGAAGTGGGAAGAAGGCAGATGGTTATGTTTTGATTACAGCACGACGCCTATATGCCCAAACTGAATTTCCAGTTCTCCCACACTTGTGTGACTTCGAGCGTGTCAGTTAATCTTTCATATGCTCCAGCTTTGTACCATCAGTGATGACGATGTTTTTCCTATCTCCCCAGAGTTCCCGGGGGAACTTTGTGGCAAGAAGCTCTATCTAGCAATGACAAACCAAAATTAAAAAATTGCTTTGTGGCTTTAGCCAAATAAGAAGTAGTGCTCTTTTATCATGTGCATTTCATTTCAGCCTAAAGCATTTCTAAAAGATCAGGCATAAAAATACCACCTGGATAATCTTGTTTTTAATAAATCGTGTATTTGCCTATACTCTTATTAATCACCACCTTAATTGCCAGTCAAAATTTCGGTTTCATTTAAGTTGATTATTCATTTCAGGTATCTAGTAATGTGGGTCACTTACTACAAAAAATTATAAAAAAGGAACCTAAGGTTTTTCTCCAAGTTGTATCTGGTCTCCTAGAAAACCATTTCCTTCCTTAGAGCAGCTTTCATACGGAAATAAGATTTCTTTCAGCAGTAGTGTATCTAGGATAAATGACACTTTCCACCTCTGTGTTTTGTTGGGTGCCTAGGAATAATGTAGACAGCCAGCATCTGTGCTACACATGAGCTCTTAAGAGAATCTCCCAAACAGAGGGAAAAGATCATTAACAGCCCCGATTTCAATCTTCTTTATGCAGCTCAGGTATCAAATGAGTAATTTGCTGTCCGTAGCTTTGAGAAGCTCAAGTGTAAAAGCTACAAGAGACAGGATAATGGTATCTTGGTGATTACACTGTTTTTCTAACTGCTTCCCAGGCTTTTGCTTTCAGTTCTGCCTTAACAAAAAGAGAAGCCTGAAAACGAGCCAGGTCCTTATTAAAAGCATAGCATATGTCTAGGAAAAAAAGGTCTTGCTGTTCAGATTTATGTCTTTTGGCAGATTTATAAGGTGTTTATGTATAGTAGATTTGATCCCATGGACAAGTGCTGAAGGCTTTGCTTAATTTTGTAAGTGTTTAGAAATTCTGATTAAAAGAGGTTCTTGGTAATAAGATTTAATTCTTAGTAACGGCACTTTTCAGGACCAAAGAAGGTGGCGCTTTTACCTTATGACAATAAGCAAGTTCCACAACCACAGTCGGAAGGGCCAACGAATGAGGGAAGGATGGGTTACACGCTGCATCTGTCCAAACTTTGACGTACTTTTGCTCTAACGAACATATAATCTATCATCATTTTTTATTCAGATGTATGCTCAGTAGGCAGTGGGATAAGATCGTGAATTCCAGGCATGTGGCTCTTATAACTAGGTTTGTTATAGGCAGGGATTTATAACAAGTCTCTGCCAAAATGTTTTTAAGTCATAGTAATTAAACCAGAATCAACTATAAACATTTCTTCCAGATACTCTTAGCTAAGAAGAACAATACTTCAGGGACTTATATTCTAAGTATAATCTGGATATCAGAAAGTATGTGCATGTTTAAGTGAAGTAATTCAGAAAGGGAGGGCACGTGAAATGTATTAGTCCTGTGATGTACTACTTTTGCTTGTTTGCCATAAGGAACGGTTTTACCACTATTTTTGGTAAAGGTTGTGGAAATATAGGCTTAATCACATGGTTAAATGTTTGCTTGTGACAAAGGATACTCAAAATGACATGTTAAAAAGGATAGAACAGATCTTGCACTGAAAGTTTGCTACAGCTCTAAATTGCAGGTTTGATATTTTTCAGGAAATCAGAGACTGTTTTGTAGATTACTTTTTATTCTGTAAAGACCAAAGAAAAAATGCTTTTAGATATTGCTGTTCTCACATTGCGACCCAAGGCACTGCTTTTTGTTCGTTTGGTAAACTTGTAGATGGATTGTAGTACTGCAAATAATGGGGATGTTTAAAATGAAATGTAGAATCGTCCCTGGAATACCTAATTATTTTTAAAAGGTCATATATGAATCTGAGTTTTCAGATATGGATTTTCTCCTGCTCTCTTTGTTACAGTATTTCTTTCCTCTTATTGTTCTCTATATGTCTACAAATAATGGCATAAACCTTGAACATTTTCAATATGCAACTTTTCATTGTTAATAGTCCTAGCACCACTTAGAAAAAGAATATGTGGAAAAAAGCATTCAAATGCCTTTTGTTGTAAGACAGTTTCAGTATTTCAAATAAGATTCATGGAGAAATGCACAATAGAGATGGCCACTAAGGCAAAATAATTTCACCACAATGTTATTCCATTATATTTTTGTCAAAAGCTAGTATTCTGTATCATGCAACTGGAGAAAACAAATCAAGACCCTCTTCCTGTATGTATTTAAATGTTTGTAGAGCATTTAAACACTTAAAGCATTTATTTTTCAGTTTTCTTTTATCAATAAAGAACAAATAGCTACGTAAGGAATGGATGACAGGAAGGGTGCTGGCTAACAGTCATTTTTAAGACTGGGACAACGCTAGCTTCATAAGCCTTCCTTTTCGAGTTTTTATTGAACAAATTTTATGATATCAGTGTGTTATAGATAAAACAGCGTGAACTGTTCTGTATTTCTCCCTCCCTCCGGCCAACCCTAAACTGCTCTCTGTTTAGCCCACGTGGCTGGTAGAACGGCACTCCTGCTCCTCTCTCCTCAGACACCACGCCTTGTCATTCACCACCAATTTACGCGCTGTGTTGGTAATGGTTTCAGCTTACAAGTCTGTGCTCCACCGTGATAGGAATCTGCAGAAAGCCCGAAGTCCCGCTAACAAAACCCGTGTAATATCTCAGCTTAATGTAGTGCTCCACGTATGACTTCCCTGGCGTGATGCTGCAGATGTCTCTACTCGTTTCTCAGCAAAGCGGGTTGTTCGTTTAGAAGCAACTGAAAACGTGCTCTGTTGGGAGAGGTAGAGCTCTCTCTGCCATTCTAAGCGATGTTATCAGGGCTTTTTCTTCTTTTTTTTCTCCTCTCTGTTTATGGTTCCCTAAATACTGTCTCTGGGGCTGTTAACGCAATTGTGTGGAGAAGTAGGAAGAGAACGCTAATTCTGATCTCAGTGAAGCCAATGGGAATTTGACGGTTTTGCGGAAATGCAGATTATTATATTCAGCAAAAAAAGGTACTTTTATGGAGGGAAGAACATTGATGGTTGCTTAGTGACAAACTGTGGGCCCGAGAAGGCAAAGGTTCAGTCAAGATAAATAAAGCTGTGTAGTTAATTAAAAGTGTACTCAGCAATCATAAATCACAGTCCCACTTTCACAGGTGCTGCTGCTTGTACCAGAAATCGGGTATAAGAAATGAAACATAAGGAAAAGGATGAACCAGAGACACAGACATCAAAAAAGTTGCTAGCTGCTCTTCCTGTATTTTACATGCGAAGAGCAAATAACACATAGAAATGAGTGTTCCGGTTCTTTCTCCTAAGGGGAAGTATGCTACCCCAAAAAAAGCTACGTGAAGCATCGTGTTTCTGATAGATATCCATAGCACATTCTTATTTTTGCACTGCATTTTTCACATTTATGTGGAAGATTGATAGCTTCAAAAAATGAAATAGAAAATATTTTAATTGGGTAGGGCCCTAATTTAATATGAAATAAACTTCCATATAGCAATAAAATTACAATGATTCACTACAGGGTCTTCTGAAGAATTTTAAATCTCTTGAAAAGTCTGATGGTAGCACATTTCATCTTATTACATGCATCATCTGCTTAACTTTAAAATCTTTGTGATCTTTTCTAAATTGATATAATTTTAAAGAGAGATTTTTGTACTTGTACGTTACATTTATAAAGCTTAAGAAGTGACAAGACTCATAACAAACACAGACTTCAAGACTAGGTTTATAGTTCTAGATACATTCACCATAAACTCAGTTTGACTGGGAATTTTGCATGAGTCCAGAAATTGGATGCTCATCAACAGTTTTCTTATAAACTATACTGAGTAACAGATGAGCAAAACTTCAGGGACTAAACTGAGTTAACTTCAGCTGTGTTGTTGATGGTACCAGCAACAACATTTATTAAAACAATTGACGATTGATTATAAAAATACTCGGCAAAATTCACCAGGCTAATATGTCACCGGTGCCTAATATTGTAAAACTTACTAATAATTGTACAGTCATTCTGAAATTTAATCTTAGTCTTTAAATATCTGTAAATATTTTGTCATAAACACTTCATGTTTCAGCTAAAGCAATGTGCTATTTCTTTTTTAAGCAGTGCAAGTCACAAAATTGACTGTGCGTGTTCAGCGTTGAGTGCAAACAATTGGATTTACAATGAGAAATACATGTGGAGTTTGCAAATGAATTCCCTGAGATGTGAAGTCTTTTATATGTGGTGAGCTAGGTCGCAACCTCTGGGTCAAACGTCGCTGTGAATTATAATAATTGCAATTTATGGTAAAGACTAGAGTAAGATTTGAAACCTGTCAGTACGTATCATGAAGTAGAAATAAATTACAGCTTGTCATAAATGACAGATTTCTGTTAGGTGCTTTCTTTCACTTTGACTGCATCAGACCTTTATCCACCCAGCAATTAACTTTATTCACATTAATATTCAGCAGTGTTGACAAGACTGACACGGTAAAACTCAGTTTGTATAAAACTAAAGACAGTTTTATGTAGAGTTATTATATTGTCTCATAATTCACTGTTGAGAGGTAGATCTTGATAAATGAAGAACAAAGCTATTGACTCTGGTGTTGACTTACTGTGCCAAAAAAGGACTCTGATTTTCTGTTTTTCCAGGTACACAATTTTTTGTTTGGAAATAAACAGTAATTTTATCTAAAGCATTACTAAAGGTAATATTAATACACTGGTATGATCCTTTTTGTTATTTCCATATATTCACTGGTTCCCCAGATCTTTTTTGAATATTTAGAATAATTATGGTTACATATAATGTTAAATAAGGCTAATCATATATTTAAAGCATGGTTTTAACTTCTCTAGGAAAGAAAAATGTGTGTACCACTGCTACCCCTGCTAAGGTTATGGCTACACAAAAGGAAAATATAACTTTTCAACTAAAGTGGAAAGGAAATAACTACTGAAAACAAAAAAGTCCCCAACACTTGGTGTATCATATTACCCAACAAGAAGTGAAGTTAATCATGAGAGAGAGCAGGTTTTCCAGTGTTTAAAAGAAGTGTTACAGATGTTGTCGAGAGATTTAACAGCTGCTCTTTTTAGGTTTATAACGTTTACTCAAACTGCATTTACAAAATTGCTGATGCACAGTTGAAGCCATTACGCAGACACAAACTTTAAATTAAAGTACAGATACGAGCTTTCTTCTGGTACCATTTTACTTTCATAGCATCTTTTATGGAAGAATCAGAAAGCCCTTAATTAATCAAGCCTTATCTCAGGCACAGCATTTGAGTTAGATGATAAATAAGATATTACATTACAGTAGTTGACAAAGAGACGTCTGTACAGCTTCTCGTTGAATGTGGCAATTTCACGGCACCTTTCTCAACAGGGTCTCTGAATGGGATGGAAACAATAATAATTCGTACCAGCCTTGCCTATAAGTTTAGACTCTTTTCTTCCCTGTTCTTTCCCACTGAATCTGTAGATTTAGGTACAGGAAATTTTCATAAAAGAAGTCTGAATCTCTGTTGCACGACAGCCTTCTGTTGCTACTTCAATATAATGAGACCGCAATACAGGTAAAACAGGAACATGCTGGAGACAACTCATGAATCCTCCATAATATATTTTACTGCGTACTAAACAAAAAGGAGGTGAAGGTCACGGCAGAATGACTAAAACCTGGCTTATTGTTATTTCTTGGTGTGAAAGGGTCTCCTGCAGCAAGGCCAACCGAAAGCAAACTGGAGCTGCTCCTAAGCTGTTGTAATGTACACCAACCGCTTTGCGTCCTAATAACAAAAGAACAATTAAGCTTAAAAACTACATTGTTCCTCCTTTCTATTTCTCATTGTAGGCTTATTAAACAAGGAACTGAGTTTACCTTCTGTACCTTTTAAGAGACCCAAGTAAGGTTTTCATCCCTTCAGAGTTAACTTGGCCGCTGAATCTAGGAGTTGCCGATCGTGCTACTCCTGTCCAAACACGCAGTCCTCTTTCTTACCCAAGTTTGGTGGTGCTTTTCAGCCTGTACCACCCAGCCCTAAAGAGGAATTTGATATTGAGAGGAGAGTGCTGATGGTGTCATTCTTACCTCCAGGACCCCAGGATGAACATGAATTCTTTGCTCAAAGGAAATTTGTCCCTTTGTTTCCCACGTACCAGGCTGTCAGGCAAAAGAAATATATCATCATTCCTCATCAGTCTTGTGAATCTAAGGTGAAATTTTATTTTGACTAATCTGTTTGATAAATTTATAAATAGTTTTATGATGAATTATATGAATGAGTGAATGAATTCATGATTAATTATATATTTCAGATAAGCCCTTTACTACAAATACTCACCAACCTGTATTATAAATTCTGCCTGAGGCTGCTATGATTTCATTTCATGGACAGAAATAATCTTCTTGCTATTTTTTAGTCTCTCATGTCTTTGGCATTATATCACATTTACTTATTCTCATTTCTCCTGCTAAGTTTAATCATAATTTTCACCAGTGCTGAAGACCTTCAGAACCCACTAGAACTTGTTTGGAGATGTAGGCTGTGAAAATGAGACTTGGAGTTATACTAGTGAAGAACATCATAGGCAATTGCAGCCTTCGGCCAGATTCACAAGAGCCAGCAAGCCAACTGGGGCTATACGTTGGCTACTTTGGGGACATTGTGAGCCTCACTGGATCTAGATATTTATCTCTACATGAGTTCCCGTCTGCTGTGAGGTGATTAGATTTGATCCTTTTTTAAATGCCGGAAGACAAACTGCAACCTGTTACATTATTAGTAACGATGCATTCAGGGGTAAGCAGCTTATTTTTGAATCTCCATTCTGCCCAGTTTGGAGGAATACTTTGAATGCAGGTCTCTGGAACATGGACCAATTGCCAGGCTCCTGGGCACTCTTAGATGAAGGTCTCTCAGTCATTTGCTCTTTCTCTCTTTTGCTTTCTATGGACATATGTTCACACTTGACTTTCCGTGGCACTGTGAACACTTCTGACCACTAGACCATAGACCATGGGCTTCAACCTTCTGATTTGCTCTCCTTGGTCCAACAATCATAAAACTACTGATCCACAATGAAAGTTTGACCCAGAATGCCTTATAATCTCTATGCGTGTTCTCTATGGGTATGGAACAACAGAAATGAGAGCGGGCTGCTTAGATACAAGGCTGACCTCACAGGTCTTCTGTCTGCTAGGTGGAAGTTCTAACCACACACTGAACAAAGTAGGACAACCTCATTACCTACACAAATCTTTGTCTTTGGGCTTGAAGGTTCCCTTTTCTGTCTGCATTTTACAAATGCCCTTAACTGTCATCACTTTAACTGTCTAGTTCCACTTTGGATCCAACATTTGTGTGTCTACCTCAGATTAACAGGAACAGGAAAAGAGAAATAGAAAGCACTGGACAAATGCACAGCTACAAAAAGAAAGGGGATGGGTTGACTGAACTAAACTACTTTTAAATTCTTTATAATGGATTGGCTATTAGAGTAATCCTTTTAAAATTCACACAGCCTATCCTGTAATTATTTTTATAATTTTCAAGACTAGTGTGCGACGAAATAGCTATGAAGGAAGAGCACTTTCATTTGGATTTTTCTCTGTTAGCAAACTCATCATGATTAAGTTTCTGTGAGTATAATCCCTATACTTTCTAATTGTTACCCAGCTGTTATGCCAACAGTGTTACCCATATTATAATCTGAAAAGCATGGTTGGTATTCTGTAATAGCGTAAACATTAGAGTACACAGTATGATTCTTCAAGAGTATCATCAGGGGTCATTCAGTTTCCCCTAACTTCATTAACATTAAACTTCCATTTCAATATTTGTATCCCTGTTGATTCTAATACACTAAGAGTCTTTCACTTTGTCTTGGGTTTCCAGCACCAATAGAATACGTTCTTGTCTTTCAGGATTTGAATGATTTGCCATAGCTTTCTAAATTTATTGATTTCCTTCACTACAGGACAAGCCTTATAGCATACTTGCATTATCTGCCTTGCTACTTGCTTTTCCACGTTGAGATAACTGTGTATCAACATCACGACAGACCTCTTTGTGACTTTTTGTGCCTGCTGGTTGACATTATGCAACTCTCTGTTCCCCTAGACAACGATAGAGTTCTTATTTTGGTGATCCCCTACTGTCAATGGCTGGGTATGGCTGTTGTAAAAAATCATCACTAAGATCTTCTTATCCGTTCCTCGTGCTCCTCCTTTATGATCAGGATATTTTTGGCTAGAATTTGTTTTTTAGTGGCAAACTGATTAAGCTGTAACTGAGTTAAATTTCATAAACCACAAACTGGCTGCAAGCCTGGAAACACTGGAACTTTTGCCTAATTGGAATCAATTGCTTCTCTATTTATACTGGATTACAATGTTATTGGCTCAATTTAGTTTGTGGGAAATAAATTGTTGACGGTTTGGCTGAGCAGCTGTAACAATGAAAAACTGAAAAAAAAAAAGATGTGAAGATAACAGGCACAGCCTGTTTAGCATTGCTAAAGCCATTGACATTATCATGGAGAAATGGCTTCAAGCCAAGAGAAGCTCGTTTGGACAAGATGGAAGAGTAGAATTGTGGAATGTTACTGAACGTTGCAGACTCAAAAGATATGTTTATACCGTCACATTGGCACGCTCCCTGTTTAATGCCAGGGTCCTAATCCACTATTGTTCGTGCTGCATAGATGTTAATATGCACACAGGCTCCATTCTGGGATGAACTAAATATTTCTCTTGAGGGGAAATCCTACCCACGTGATCTCTGTAGCCATAAAGGACAGAGTATGCTGGTTTCTTAACCTCGCAACATGCACTCGGAGCATAAGACATACGGACCTCTTCTTATGACTTTGGAGAGATCTTAGGATCTTTCTAAGATTCTTAAATCCATATGCCCATTCCCTGTATAATGTTATGAGAATAAAACTCCAGCAACCACAGCAAGGAAGAACTTTTAAGAGCTTACTAAAGGAGGCAGGTTGGCTTCTTCTTTCCCTCTTCATCTCATCAGTACTCGGCAGAACTCTCTTCCTGCAATCCAGCAGAGCTCCGCAGAAAAATAAGTGCTGATCTCAAGGCTCTGCCTTCTAACTTAAGTCTGTGCACACTTGCCAGTAGCTGCTTATGTCATCTTGGACCTCCTTAGTAATTCTTCTCAAAGGCTGCAAAGGAATAGATCTACCTGGGCCTAGGCAGCCACTTAGACATTTGCGAAGTTTACTCGGGGTTGGGTACGGGGCATCTGTTGCATGTCACACACGTTGCTTTCTGAACGGCAGTGCAGTGCATCACGTGTTAACAGGCATATCGTGTGTCACCAAACACTACCAAGAACTGGTGTTCTTGTTTGTTTTAACTCCAGTTACTGATAGTGGAGAGACTTGAGATCTGACCGGTTTAACACTAACTCGTATAGCAAAATGCAGGATTTTGCATTAGTAGGCTGCCCACTGCAAGACCTGATGACGGAATAAGGGAAGAGCGAGAGAAATCTTTCTCACCCAGGCTAGGAAGGGCTGGGGCAACAGAGACAGATGTGGAGAGACGTCTACACAGAGTGCAGAAAAAAGAAGCTACTTATGTGAAGGTGGCCTGGAAGGCAGTGTGATTCTGCATCTACGCGTGGTATAAAAGCTTTCTTGAGGCAAGCTGTGGAGAGCACAGCAGGCCAAGCGATATGGCTGGCTTTGAGTGCAACAGGGCCAAAGCCACCCCTGAGGACTTGCCTTCCTTCTGCCCCGCAGCTAGGCTCACACCCCACCTCTCTCCCTAGAAGTTCTAGATTAAGTCTCTTAAGGGAGCGCAGGCCTGTCTGTGATGGAAAATGCCAGCGTTTCAGAAAAATAGGAGTGTTATATTTCTGACATGAATGTGGTAAACCAAGCATTTTGGACTATTACTGACTGTGAAAAAAAAAAACCAAAACACCTACATCTCTGGCTTGAGCTTTCAGCTGAGAAAAATCAGAAACCCATCCTACAGGACATACGTGCGTCTTTGCTTTGCTTCAATATTGATGCAATAGTATATTCAGATTTCATAGGTTTCAACCTTAACCTTAAAAAGAAACCCAAGCTGTTGAGGTTCTTTCAAAACAAAACATAAAGTAATGCAAACTCTGTTTGCAGACAGACTGAAACCATGACTGCAAAGTACGAGCATTTCCCATCTGTCATTAATCTTATTGTGATATTTAGCTCTAAAGCCTGATGATGTTCTGTTAGCAACCATATTCACTGTCTTAGGAGCGATTATTTTAGTGTACATACCACACAAGAAAAGGAGGCGAAACTGTTGGGAGATATTGAGACTTTTTCATTGAATAAAATATAGAAGGAAAGACTGAATTAGGGCAGAAACAAACATGAAAGAATTGAGAAAAGATAATGATAGGAAAAGAAAAAATAGAGATAACTGTAATTCTTAAAAGGAACCCTTTTCTCACAGGGATCTTGCACGTGACATAAAGGCACCGAACGAAGGTAACAACAAAACCTCCAGGGCTGATGTCTTCCTTAATCACTAGGCTTGTCACTGATACCAGAAAGCGTTTCACAAAGAATTGAGAGCAAACCTGAATTCACCCCCAGCTAACAGGAAACTCAACTATCCCCTCAGAAAAATGTCAACATTCTTGTCCTGCTCTGACTGAAACAATAGCACTGCAAGAAGTCTTATGTTTTCCCTGTACAAATTAATGTGGTGTTCTTTGAACTCTGATTATGATTACTTAAATAGTTGAACTATTAATTGCTTCTATGCTGAAAGATGCAGCAGATGTATTTATCAAATTCTTTTATCCTGCACATCTGAACAGACCTGTCATATCTTGGAATTCCACTTACCTGAGAGAAACATACAGGCACATCATTTAAACAACACTGAAGAAAGCTTAACAAGTGAGGATGAAGTGCCTCCTTACTATTTTTAGCTTTTCTGTTCTTTTTTTTGTTTATTTTTTCCTGAGACATTCCCTATTTTCTCTGTAAATGAGTGTTAGAATTCCTAAATCCAACTTTGGGCATAGCAGTGAAATGAATACAACCGTATCAGTTTACCCAGACAAGCACATAAATATGGGTATCCGTCCATTTTCGAGTGTATTGGCTTCAAGTGTGACCATGCATACACAGTGGTTCAATAACGCAGTGGTTAAGTGATCAGTTTGCATTGTACTTTTTTTACTGGGCAAAGTTTTGCAAAAGATGGGGAAGGCTTTTAATTTTGTAGAGTAACACTACAGCTTCTCTTTACAATATATGTCATGCAAGAAAATAAAATTTGGAGAAGTGGAATGATAATAAAGGTGTAACCAAGAAATCTGAGTCTTTACTTCAAATTTCAATTTGAACACATTTTGTTTCCAAACTCTAATGAATTTGTTGCCATCTTGAGTATGCCACCTCCCAAAGTATTGCAGGAACAAGAGTACACAATCAGATAAATTACATATCTTTTTCTAACACCTTCTCGCTAAACTGATTTAATTTATTATAATTGAAAACTCCTTTTTTTAATAACTTGTATTGAGATGTACTTTATATGTTGGTTCTAGTGCCTGTGCATTTTAA
Organism: Phoenicopterus ruber ruber; assembly: GCA_009819775.1. Lineage (NCBI taxonomy): Eukaryota > Metazoa > Chordata > Aves > Phoenicopteriformes > Phoenicopteridae > Phoenicopterus > Phoenicopterus ruber. The sequence goes on along the minus strand of CM020219.1, from coordinate 31,969,472 downwards.
CAGCTAACTGACAAGCCTCTAATGAGCCATTGTCACAGTAATGATTATTGCAGAAAGGAAAAAATCAGACAATGCCATGAACCCTTTCCTCACTTGTCTCCCCTTCTCCCTTCCCTTCCCCTCAGCCCCCTCAGATCTCTCTCTCTCTGTCTCTACTGCTTGAACAGGACGTTTAAATCATGAAACTGCAGATGTACGCCAAACATTCTGTGAACAGTTTCTTGCTATTTATTTAAGAAATTATTACTTGGGACAAAAGTGAAAACTTATCTATTCATTGTGTACCTTTACACTTTCAACTATGCAGCTTGTGACAGGACCCCAAACAGACTCTGGTCTTGAGATTCTGTCACGCGTTTACTTAAACCCCTTCAGCCCATTGAGGATGCTCATCTTTGTATCCGGTAAAACTGTGTTTTGTTAGATTGTTAGAACTAGCTTTTGAGACAGAGAAGACTCACGCCTGCTGGAAGGGATCTGAAAGAAACTTTAAAGCAAACCAAAAGGTGACACAAATCCCTCCCCGTGGGGCCAGCTCGCCTTCCCTGTGTCCCCGCTGCCCCAGCCGGGCGGACATCTCCGGTGCCGCTGCAGCACGAGGGCAGAGCTGAAAAGTAGCAATGGGTCCCGCAAATGAATTGCTCCTTTTCTGCAAGGTTTAAAGGGGTATTCCCTGGCGGGATTAGGCGTTCAGCACATGCACTGTCCTTGAGGAAAAGATACATTTCTTTTCCTTGGATGTCATGATTTATGCTGCGGTTCTCCTTACAACCTAAGTTTAAATTTCTTGGTTTGTAGTCAGGAGACTGGTGTCAAATAGGCCACATTATCTGTTGCTGCTAAGTCAATCCGAAATGTACAAATCAAAGGAACTCCACCATTAAGAACTGCTAACCACCGCGGTAGGTTAGCTGGTAAGATGTGGAGCTCTCTTTCATAAAAAGTCAGGAATAGAAGTTACCATGTTAATTTTCAGCACCCAGCAGCCCTCACATCTGCATATATTTACTAATTCAGAACCTGTTAAAATCAGGAATAGCTTTTCCTTGGTCTTGGCAAATTTTGGATTACCCGGTTCAGTAACTGGGTTTTATCATGAGAGGCGTTTTTAAAATGTAGATAATTTAGGCCTTTTTTCAGATTTCAGTAAATAACAGTAATAGATGAAATAGCATTTTTCTTCCCCTGTGAACATAACTGCTTTTTTTTTCCTCAGAACTTGTTCTAATCTAAAACTCCACCATATTTTATATTAATTCTTTACATATTTTTATGCAATAGCCCTGCTCATTCTTGTGTGTGTGTAGCGGCCGAATCCCACAGTTTATCGGGTAGGAGCATGAGATTTTCTACCTAACGCAGACTAGGTCTGTGTGGTTCATTGACTCTTGTCTTCAGGAAGGAGGCTCTCCTGGAGAGCAGAGCAATTGCAAGTTTAGCAAAGAACTCATTAAGACAAGACTTAACTGTCACAGAAAAGAGAAATAAAATAGGAGGACAGCAAAGAACAAAATCCTTTCTCAGGCTGGCATTCGCAGGGACACCTGCTAGCTTGCAGGATGAGAATTGCAAGTAATGTTACCACTAATATTTTTTTTCCCCTGCAGAATGAATACTAATAAAGTTCAAGTTCCTTTATTGTTCCTGTCCGGTTTGACTTCTTTCCTTATTCCAGTTTCCCCTTGCTGTCCTTTTCCCTTATTTACAGTTATTCCACAGAATCTTAATCTACCAGGTGAGCCAAGTACTAGAAGCTTTTGAGGTTGTCTGAGGTATTTCTTTCCAGCCAAAGCATGACTCTCCCGTAAGCCAGCCGAGAGACAGTGCTCCGTTAAAACAGACCCAGTTCGTAGAATCATAGAACCATAGAATAGTTTGGGTTGGAAGGGACCTTTAAAGGTCATCTAGTCCAACCCCCCTGCAATGAGCAGGGACATCCTCAACTAGATCAGGTTGCCCAGAGCCCCGTCCAACCTGACCTTGAATGTTTCCAGGGATGGGGCATCTACCACCGCTCTGGGCAGCCTGTTCCAGTGCTTCACCACCCTCAGCATAAAAAATTTCTTCCTTATGTCCAATCTAAATCCAGTCTCTTCTAGTTTAAAACTATTACCCCTTGTCCTATCGCAACAGGCCCTGCTAAAAAGTCTGTCCCCATCTTTCTTATAAGCCCCCTTTATGTACTGAAAGGCTGCAATAACGTCTCCCCAGAGCCTTCTCTTCTCCAGGCCAAATAACCTCAACTCTCTCAGCCTTTCCTCATAGGAGAGGTGCTCCAGCCCTCTGATCATTTCTGTGGCCCTCCTCTGGACCCGCTCCAGCAGGTCCATGTCTTTCTTGTACTGAGGGCTCCAGAGCTGGACGCAGTGCTCCAGGTGGGGTCTCACCAGAGCGGAGTAGAGGGGCAGAATCCCCTCCCTCGACCTGCTGGCCACGCTTCTCTTGATGCAGCCCAGGATACGGTTGGCCTTCTGGGCTGCGAGCGCATGTTGCTGGCTCATGTCCAGCTTTTCATCCACCAGTACCCCCAAGTCCTTCTTGGCAGGGCTGCTCTTTCTCAATCCCTCATCCTTCAAGTTGCTTAGCTTGACCCTGAATGGGAACACTAAATATTGGGTGCTGGCTCAAGAAGTCATTTTAAGGGGTGCAAGCAAGCAGTATAATAGGCCTCTGTAACTTTTAGCCACTAGGTAAAACAGATGACAACTCACCATCTGCCTGTTATGTTGTCTTTTAGTGTTTCATATGTACTACAGAAGAGTAATTACAGGAGATTTTCAGAAAAGGGTACAAAGCGTGGTACAAAGTCTTGCTACATAATTTGAATTTTCTGATTCATGTTGCAACTATCCAATGTGTCTGTGAATAAAAAGACTCAAGGTCCAGTAAATCATGTTCACTCTGCAACCAGCCTCTACAGGTTTTTACTTTGTGCTTGCTTTATCTAAAAGATTTTTAAAGTAAAAATCTCCACAAAGCAGTAAAAAAATATAACTCTGGTATATTGTATTCTTAAATTTAAGAAAAATGAGAAAATCTTAGGACATTATGAATTTTTGTAGCAAAAAGTTATTATGCTGCAGTTAGAGTTTGCTGGTGGGCATTTTTTTTTTTTTGAGTGCTCTTCTGTAACCATGCACCAAGCACAATAAAATTACCTCTATTCAATTGAATATTCGCTCTTGTCAAAGGTTAATAGAGTAGGTTCAAATTCAATCAGTGTAAGTGGCTTTAACTTTGATGGGTTTCAAGGATACTTTCAACTTGTCAATGCAAAAGTATGAATCTCCCTTTGGCCTTGAAGTAGCATTAGGACGTTTTTCTTCAAACTTTTGTGCTTAATAAAGTTCTTTGCATTCAAAATGTCACATCTTGGCATCTGTTCATTTTCCTTTTGCGTCACCTACTTCTTTCTCCTCTGCAAGGCATATGCAATGGGAAGAACAGTTGGAACATCAGGGAATTTGAGCTATGATTTCAAAATTATGAGACCAAACTGCATCCATCAAAACAAAAGCTTTGAGACCAAACTAAACACATTGCAAGCTTGATAATGAGTACATGCTGCTATGAATAACCACTGTGAATTCCCTGAAGCTGTATAGACTAGGTGTTGCATGTTCGCTACTGTTATGAGTCATGGAGAATACCAGGACCTCTGACCATTGCACTAAGCTGACACATTTGTTAAGCTATTGTTTTACCAACTGTCCTCCATATCACAGCCAATATGAACCCAGCATGATCAAGCATAGTTGTGTGCAGCAATATGTCATATTTGCATTTGAATCCTGCACAGACTTTTTTGAATCTTCAATAGATTAAAGATTATTTGTCTTTATGTTTTCAGAGTATGAATATGAGAATTGTTTATTTGACTGACCATCTATAGCTGAACATCTTTAGAGATTTTTTGGCTGGATTCAATCTATTTAAACTTAATTTACCGTTCTGAATCACAAACACTTCTTTTTAATAGGGCTGTAAATCAGAAGAAAAAATGAAAGCTACCGGGGTTGAAATGGAAATGTGTCAGAGCATAAATAATCTGCTTTTCTGTGTAAACTGAGCAATGGGAATTTTTCTGCATCAGTTTATGTAGGAAGATATTTAGTTATGTGAAAACAACAAAACAAGACACAAATGTTGCAAAGTTGGTAATAGATTAATTCGCTGTAAAGAAACAGCATTGAAAAGAATAAAAGAAATAAAAGTTCAAGTACTTATCTGAGCTCTGAAGCAACTGTAAGCACTCAGGAAAAGCTTGAGTACCATGACAGACATTGCAGTGAAAATCTTTTCTTGAATAATGTTCTTGTTTCATGTATAAACGGTTGAAAAAGAAAAATGCTAGAAACAACATTTGAAAGGTAAATTCAGACTTAGTCTTATGGACAGACATCTAATTTGCTGTTTCCTAAACTTCTCCTCAACTTCTCCCTTTATTTTAAGATGATACCGCGGAAGATTTTACCTTTCACTAGGAAGACCATCAAAAAAAGACCATCAAAATCATGGTATATGTAACTCTAAACAATACTTTTTTTTTATGCTGTGTTTCCCACTCATGACACATCTGTGTTTGCGTGTGTGGATTTCTTGGCAGAGCTGGCTTTACATGGCTATAAATCTTATCTCAGTTTAGCTGTCGTTCTATGGATCAGTAATTTGATGATTTTTCGGAGGAGCTTTTAGCGTCTCTGAGTAAATAGGAGCATACCTTTGGAACAATCTTTTAAGTGATGCTGAATGAGGACACCAAATGTGGCAAGAACTGGAATTTATGGTGTGAATGTAGATAAAGGATGACGAAGTTCTCAACTGTAGAAGACAGAGGGAAGAAAATGAACCTCCAGTAAGGATGCCTTGCTGTCCAGCAGTCACTCTACCTACAGGGGATAACTTTACTCAGTGTTCACTATCCAGTAACTGCGGAATGCTTTCTTAACATTGTGTGTTGTGTTTTGACGTAAATGCTAAGAGAGCTCTAAATACCTGAATTGCCCCTGTTAGCACTATTAACATAGGGTATTGTAAAGCTGCGACAGTTTCTGTCAGAATGAAATCTTGCAGAACTGAAAATGGGATACTCCAGAATCTCAGTCTTTTGTCTTTTAGGCTTCCTGCTGTCTTTCTAAATCTACAGAAGTATGAAAAGTTAGATACCTGCAAATAAATACAGTGTTTTCTAAAGCATTTCCTTGGGTTCAGTGGGGAGATTCCCCTATTATTGCAAAAGAGCAGATTTTTTTTTTCTGCATTTCTTCTCATGGATTACTCATACACAAAAGGTCAAAACTGATCCGTGTGAAATATATTGATGTGAATACCACCATTATTTTATTTTATAGATTCCAGAAGATTGTAATAAAATTACAAGGGCAGCCTCATTTACTTATTTGGCAATGCAGACTGTATTTAAATTTTATTTTACCTATTAGCTGAAATATAAAAGCCAGTAAGTATAGGAAGTATTGGTAAGTAAGCTTAGAGAAGGGCATACGTATGGGAGGGGCTTGATATCACTGGTGAATAGTCCTCTGCATGTAATCTGTTACATTTCTATTTAATTGTGAATGGTTTCAGACCATCATAAAATTTTTTCCAGACTGATTCTTACCTGATCCTAATCTGTAAATCAAGGAATTTAATATACCATGAAAGATACCTTCTTGCAAAGCTTTTAAAATGGCATGCTGTTTGTCAGTTTAATTCTTCTTCTTTCATATAATATAATTTCATTTTATCCTTCCCTAGAACTTAATGATGAAAGCTGCATCCTAAGATTACAGATCTTTGATTTTTTTCTGGCGTTTTAAAAAGCTAGAACTTTTTTTATCATAAATAAAAGGTTACTAGACTAGTGTGGATAAAATCTGACTCAAGAAACATCAATGTTTGAATAACTCAAGGAAAGCAAAAACAGATATATAAAATTAGAGAGTTTCTTAGTACCTGCAGTGTTATTTTACATACCACAATCAACTACAACTCAGCCCCATCAGAAGGCAAGGTTAGGTTCTCGAAAATGAACTACAGATGTAATCATTTCAACAATTCCAGAAACAAGTGTCATTGGAATCTAAAACCAGCAAGGGACAAAAGATCAGTTTATTAGAGACCCACGAACTGAAAAAGGCAGATAAAAATCTTTTGTCTGATACAGATGTACCTCCCAAGCACTATCAGCGAACAACGGGCAACATGCTAATCACAAGGAAGAGGTGTTTGCATTATTAGACTTATAAAGCATGACCATGGTCACCACAAGCTTTGAAGGCACAGATCATCAATTATTGCACTAATTGTTTGTTCTGTTTGTGTCTGAGGCTAAAAGGAAAGAGTCACTGAAGCAAAAATGAGACACACAGAATTGCTACCTCAGTGACAGTTCAGTTTAAGCGTCTCATTATTCGTTATTTGTTTTGTTGTGCATATGTGACTTTAAGTTGAATGTACTCATGTATACTCCGAGATGCATACTGTGCAACACTTGTGAAATCATTATACACAGTGTTCTGCAACTCCAGGCGTGAAAGCTGCTGCTTAAAGTTCTGCCAGCTTCTTTCTCAGCTTTTGTTTCCAACCCAAGTAGGAAATACCAAAGCCACTCATTATAAGGTTTGGATATCTCTATTTAGACTTGAAATCCAGGTGTTAGCAAGCCTGTCTCTAGGAGGAAAATACCTCCATCGGAACAAGTGCACCTGCTGACATATCTTAGAAAATGGATTATTTTTTTAAAACCCTAACTCATTCTCTTCTGAAAAGGACCCAACTGCAAGGTCTTAACGGCAGCATTGTCCAAATGGTAAAATAGTGATGTAAGGAAGTTCAAAAAGGAAATACCACTGATAATAGAAACTTCCTTGATTATGACTACTTCTCATAATGAACCAAGAATGACAGCATGCAGATGGGAAATTTAACAGTCATATAACATATTTAACCTTTTTTCTAAGGTTATAGAAGTTATCTTTCACAATATAATGTATTATAAGCATTATAATATATACTGAATATATAGCAAAGCAGTAACAGTGATCTGGTAGCAGACACATTCATGGAAACATTTGGACAGTCTGTTGGAAAGAAGGAAGCGCTGGAACATCCAAAGGAACAGGACAAGAGTGAGGGATCCTCTGGCTATGAAATAAGAAAAGGAAAGGAGCAGATACACTACAACATTGTGGACCTTCATCCACAATCTTAATGAATCTAGGAACTTATGGAAGCGCTTTTGGACAAAATGGAAGTAAAATATGCATATTTGCAAAAGGCAAGGAGGTCGGAAGAAATAAAATGATGAAGACTGTAGGACCTGCTTGGCCTGTGGTACTGATGCTTGAAAAAATATTGTCATGCTTCTGAATTCTTGTTGCATTGTGTTTTTTTCTCTTGCAGAATTCTTTGTTCAAATAAACTTTTAACTTTTTTACTGTGTTTGAGGATAGTAATATGACTGTTTATTCAGTTTTTAGTTAGTCCTTTCTTACTTGGGCAAACTCCTGTTGTGGGTCATTTCCTACTATTCAGAGAGAAACTACTAGAGGAAGAACTGGTTCTGGTAGCTGCTTTGCTATCTTATAGCTAGAGAACTATGGTCCTTCGCTAGTAGCACATCATACTGTCACTTAGCTTGCATCATTTTCTTTAAACTTATACTTGCCTTTGAATCCTACACGTGTTTTTTTTCTTTCCAAGAAATGGGTCAAATAGATTAAGCCTGTAGAAGATGGTATAAATACCTAACTCTAAGATATGCTTTCAATGATATGTGATAGAAAGACCAAGGAGTTTAAGGGAACTCATGTGACAGACCCTCCCACCCTCCCCCTGTAAAAAGTACCTATTTGAAAAAGCAGGGACACCCAAGCTCTAACGTAGCCAGAGTACAGAACAAGTCTACTTTTGATTTGCTTTGCCTGATGCTTTCTCTCTTTCCTAGCCATTATCTATTCTTGCTCTGTCTCTTCTTGCCTGCTGTTATTAAATGAATGAACATCTGATTTTGAAGAGTGGGTAGTGATACATCTGTACATAGAACCTTTTTAATTCTCCCATTCCAGCCCTAACAAACCTTACTTGAAGAACATCTGAAAAATACAATTCCTATTGTATTCAAATTGTATTGAGGCTCTAAAGTCTGAAGAAAATATTTTCTTGCCTCTAGGTTCCTGTTGTTTCCTTGCAGAAATTTCTTTCTAATGAATTTGTAATTTAAAAAAAAAAAAAATATAGCGTTGCAAACATGCAGAACTGTTACATTCATTTGGTTTTCATTTGATATTCAGCACCTGTATCAAAGTTTTAAATGTTTAATTCCTTAAAATTTTGTGTTCAATATTTGTAATGAAATTCTCATTGTACAACTCCCAACTATAGATTACATAAATCTTTTTATTTGTAATTTACTTTAAAATATTCCAAATAACTCAGACACTGGTGATCTCTATCTATGTAGTTAGAGATAAGTACTGCATTCAGTAATAGTCTTACATTTCATGATACATAATGCTTTGATAATATCAAAGATATTACATATATCACTTAAATGTTCACAAAGACTTCACACTTTGAAGAGGTATCAAAATTAGCTGATATTTTTTATGACAGTAAGTTAAACCTTTTTGACAACATACTTACATTTCAGCGGTGAATTGGAAAACAATCCTACAACTATTTGAAAGACTATTACTCTTTAATATTCTGGAGTATACCTTCAAAAATGACCTAATATGAATGAAAACTCTATGTGAAATATGAATCTTCTTACTAAGGAGATTTCCTTCTACTTCCTCTCATTTAAGATGTACACGCAGATGTATTAGGTGATTATTTTTTATCTCCCGTATGCTTTTTGAGACAAAAGGTACATTTTTTTTAAAGGCACAGAAGTAATTGACACATTTCAAAACAATATTGAAAGACCAGTCATACTGATTCAGATCAAAGTTTCATCTAGTCCTCTTTACCTGCTTCTGCCTGGCCCTGCACAGCAACGGGGGTTTCAGGCAGAGCCATCCTGCTTCTGAGTCCAGGCCAGACTGATGGATCTCAATCACTTACCAAAAGCTGCGACCAGTCAATATCGACTGTTAGAAAAAAGACTGAACTGGTGGGCTGCTCCTCCAGGAGCAAGGTTGGGGTCTTTAGACCCGGGGTCGCCTGTCCTGTGCTAGTAGAGGCTCGCTGAACTGAAGGGGAAAAAAGGACTGGCTATAAGTGGATATCTGAGGAAAAATGCCAGGGCAATCATGTATCCTCATAATTCCCTGCGTATACTTTCCCAGGCTGCAAACTCTTTCAGCGTAGGGGATTTTCTGAGCATTACGCAGTTTGTCACTGTGGTGTGGCTTATCATTTACAGAAGTGAGAACTTACCGATAACAGAAAGTTTGTAGAAATGTCTATGACAGCATAACTGAGTCAAAGAACCCTGCAAAACAGAGCGCAATGCATAAAGAGGAAACTTATCTTTATGTTTATAAAATTGGAAGTTCCAGGGAAAAACACTTCATTTGTAATGGATCACACTTTATTTTGAAGTCATTCTACTCATGTAGGTTTGGACTAACTTAACAAAATATCATAGAATCATAGAATGGTTTGGGTTGGAAGGGACCTTAAAGATCATCTAGTTCCAAGCCCCCTGCCATGGGCAGGGACACCTTCCACTAGACCAGGTTGCTCAAAGCCCCATCCAACCTGGCCTTGAACACTGCCAGGGAAGGGGCATCCACAGCTCCTCTGGGCAACCTGTTCCAGTGCCTCATCACCCTCAGAATTAAGAATTTCTTCCTTATATCTCATCTAAATCTTTCAGTTTAAAGCCATTACCCCTTGATCTATCACTACAGGCCCTTGTAAAAAGTCCTTCTCCAGCTTTCTTATAGGCCCCCTTTACATACTGGCAGGCTGCAATAAGGTCTTCCCAGAGCTTTCTCTTCTCCAGGCTGAACAAGCCCAACTCTCTCAGCCTTTCTTCACAGGAGAGTTGCTCCAGCCCTCTGATCATCTTTGTGGCCCTCGTCTGGACCTGCTCCAGCAGGTTCATGTCTTTCTTGTGTTGGGGTCTCCAGAGCTGGACGCAGCACTCCAGGTGGGGTCTCACCAGAGCGGAGTAGAGGGGCAGAATCACCTCCCTTGACCTGCTGGTCACGCTCCTTTTGATGCAGCCCAGGATACGGTTGGCCTTCTGGGCGGCAAGCACACATTGCTGGCTCATGTTGAGCTTCTCATCAACCAACACTCCCAAGTCCTTCTCCTCAGGGCTGCTCTCAATCCATTCTCATGGATATCATAAATATTCCTTAAATGTGATGTTATACAATGTAATGTAGATTCTTTTATGAGTAGAACTAAGTTTACAGTTTCACCTACTATATGCATATCAGAGTAGTAGTAATTCAAGGCGTAGTTTATCAGCATCAACTTAAAGCCTTTTTCCTTTTAATAATTGCAGATTTAAAAAAAAAAAAAAGCATACAATAGTAGTATAGGACGTACAGGTGATAGTGTTTACCTTTCCAATGAAATCCCACATTTTAATTTTTTTTCTAAATTTGCCAAACAGTGACCCTGGGTAAGGTTTGAAAAAACAACATTTAGAGAAGATGTTTTTGTTCATCTCTTAAACGTCACTTTCTGAGAAACTCTGGCTCCTCACAGTTTTGCTATATGTACTTGCAGTTTTGTGGTGAGAGTTAGCATAGTAAATGACACGTGACTTTCACCATCCATATATAAATATACTCAAATCCAACCAGTGGCTGAACCTGTGAAAAATGTCAGTTCATAGAAATTCTGCAGAGGAAAGTTCTTAAAGTTTGTCTGTACAAGGAGAACTTTTGTATTCACTTTCTAAACGGAGAGTTTCACGACACTCCTGAAGATAAATTTAAACTGATGACAGGAAAAGAAAAATTGACAAAACAAACCCAGAAAAGATCTCGGGGTTTTGCTGGTAAACAGGAAGCTGCCTTTGTGCAGCTTTCATACAAGATTACTGTTCTCCCTTGTTTACCTTTAAGCACATAATCAATGCATCTGGGTACACTAGGTCAGACACGAGAGACTAGTCACGCTCTGTAGCCAAAACTTTCAGTCGTGTTTGGGACTGACATGGTTGTTTCCAGCAGCTAAAAGTGAGATTTCTGAGTTTGGACTGTGACAGCTTTTTTCATTATACAAACAGTCACAAAGGGACCCGAGTTTCCAATTAGGAATAGGAAATAATTGTGCAGAGAAAGGTAAATATGCTGTTCTTCATTTTAAAAGACACAAAAATGAGAAAGAAACCATGGTGACGAGGAGCTATAGGCAAGAAAATGAAACTGGTGAAAGATCAAAAAATATTTAAAAGCAGGAAGAGTCTCTGTGGTCCTATGAATAGCTGTTGCCCTAGCCAAACTGTTCAGCTTCTCTGCATTAAACAGTTGCTAAAGTTCCTGAAAACTCTTTCCAACTAGAAATGGGCAAGTACTATGATTTGGAGCGGATTTGTAAGAGCATACTTGGGCACTGATAATGCCTCCCTACTTCGAGTGAAACTTGTGGATATCATTACTTCTTATCGTTTTGCTGAAGAGTTGCTGCTGAAGCATTTTAATGACATTTTATCATGCTTCAGAATTCCCCTCCAGCAGGCAATACAATGAAAACACGAAAGAAGTAGTGAAAAAGTGTAGGTAGGAAGTGCAAAGAACAAAACCAGAATATATCGAATTTCTTTTACTGTTCAGGATTCTACATTACTTAATTTTACTTGGTCTATTTTGTGCATCGTCTTATATAGCCAGTTGACTTTTAATTGTCCAGCCAGCAAGTTGACATATAAAACACTATTTGCCAGACCTTTATTTATAAATACTTGTTCTTGGTTTGCAACAAAATTTGAAAAAAACCCCATATATAACCTGAGAATCACAGAATGGTTGCGGTTGGAAGGGACCTCTGGAGGTCATCTTGTCCAACCTCCCCCATTCAAGCAGAAGTCTGGAAGAAGTATATTCTGCTCTCCCCTCATAAAGGTGTTCAAACCCATTTCACTGGCTTACTAGAACAGTACTGTAATCAGCTAGATTTGACTTAGGGGTACTACCAGTGTCTCTTATGGACTGAGTAATCTTTGCATCACTCTTAAAATTTTGTTGAGTTATTAAGTATAACTGATTAAGGCAGTGAACCCGGTGTGTTCCTAGTACGTCAAATATCTTCATTTGAATTCCCTTTCTCTAACTCATTAAATAATTAAGTAGTATCTGCAAGACAGAGCAAATAGGTCAACATGAGCAAACGAGATGAACATGTCCTTGCAGTGCAATATAGTGGATAGAACATATTGATGAAGACTCGGAAACCCTCATGAAGGGTCTGAGGTTTTCCATGTTGCATGTAAGAGATGTAATCATTGGACAGTTAAATAAATGACAAACTACCGTCAAAAAAATAAAACTATCATGTAGTATTTGTTACACTGCAAATGAAATGTTTAGAAAGTTCTTTTGCTCGTGTTTCAAATTTAAGTGCTGTGTCACTTCTATTTCCTCTGAACTTGACCAGTAAATCTGAATCGAATTTGCTGAATAACTTCACTGCCTTGCTTGTGTTTTGAAATAGAATTATATTTTACTCAGAAGCTATATTCTTCTCTAATGAAAAAGTTTATTCATGTATTTTTTAAATTATATGCTATTTTTACCATTGTAATTTATTGTTATTTCCCACCTGCATTATTTTTTCGTTACTCTTAGAGGTATGATTTCAAGTGTACAGAGCTAAGCTAAAGGAAAGCCTCTGCTATGGTTTTACTAGGCCTGAGTAGTTTCACAGGTTCAGTTGTTATCCTTCAAGAACAACAGTATCACTCACAGCGATAAAAACAATAGTGCAGACAAAATTCTAGAAACTTGAGATCAGTCTTGGTTCTGGTTGAGTTCCGTGAATCTTCAACACTGAGCTGGACATTTCACAAGAACATTTAATATTTCTGCATAGATTTAGTCAATATCGCTTTGGTATAGTTGTCTGACATTTCTATTTGCATTCTTGGCTATAAGCAGTCCATACAGAAGTATGAGCCGAGGAAAGGAAGAGAATGAAACCTTTCTTAAAAATATCCACTTGTTCATTCAGGGGTCTATAAGTAACAGTATTGCATTGTTGTGAATTTTGATCAAGTGCTCTTTTGCAAACATTTTACTTCCCTATTTTGCTACCCCTTCTCTAGCCCATATGTCAGTTTGAATTCTAGCTCTGCAGAGCTCATATTTCTATGCTTTACCACAACAGAGAACGGTCTTTACTCTGCCAGGAGGGCAACCATTATACCATTGGGTTTTTAACTCATTTCTGCAACAACAGAAATGAAAGAAAATACATCAACTGGCAAAATAGGTTCTGATAGTCTAGGATGCAGGCTAAGAGACAGCACACGCAAATCTTCAGTGATTTACATGAATTCTGAGGTTATTATAAATCAGTCTTAAGGCTTATTAGAAAGTAAAGCATGGTATCCTCAGGTCATCACATGGGCACAACTTCAAAGAGAACACAAGCTTTTCAGTAAATACACTGACTTTTGCAAACTGTAAATCATCTGTGAGCCACTACTGTTCTACTAATTACAGTAAGAAGCTGTGCTCATTAGCTGTTCTCATCTGGTTCACTGCACGAGCTAAATAGTCCGTAAATGAGCCAGCAATTATTGCTGTGTTACTGCTACCAGCTCTGTTCATATCAAAATATCTTCACCAAATGTTGTGCTTCTTCGTATTATCGCGTTAGGAATTTCACAATTTCATGTTGAAGCAGCTAATTGGGAGGTTGTTCTTGGAAGATGAAGAAGCTTCTAAAACTTCTATGAATGACTGGCTGTCATAAGTATCTTCAACCCATTTATGACAACCTCTTAAACCAGGCAACTACATGAATACATAAATATTGTACTTAATGAACTAAGAAAGAAAATGCACACCTTGCTGTTTATCCTCAGTTCTTCTTCTAATAGTAAACTTTAGTTAGGTACTAGATTTAAACATTTAATTATGAAAGGGAAGCTTTATGGATTTGGTAGCATTCATAGGCAGTGTGATAAATTAGTCATATATGAGTTGTTAGTAAGTATATATACTATATTAGTAAAAGAGGAAATATGAACTTACTGTTCCCACCTGCACCTTCTACAGCACGATTTTTAAGGCAATAACCTGTGTGCCAAATACAGCCTGTAAGTCCCATCCAAAAGTCCTGCAGATGAGTTTTCAGACGGGGAAGTGTGCTTTAGTTTCAGAGGGATAGGTAGGGGATATGAGCTTCCCTTTTCTTACCTCCAGTCTCACACATATACTAAGCTGTAAAAACTTGTCCCCTGGTGGTTTGGGTACATCTTCCTCTGTTTTCTAACTTGCTTTCATTTAAAAAATTATGAAGTTCTTTTTGCTGTAGAATTTATACTGAGTCTGCTTACATTGGTCAAAAGGCCACCCATTTGCTATTCCCATTTTTTATCAACAAAGTTCAGACTTTGTTCTTTTTACTGCCTGTGTGGCTCAGGAGAGTTTTGCCACAATACATAATTAGAACCATTTTTCACATGGGGGACTTTCTGATGTTGCTGAGAGAGAAAGCATTCAAAAAGGAAGTAAATATTGATCTTAAAGTTATGGCTTGTCTTAGAAAGGCGAAAAGGCGTGCACTAGAGATGCAATTCCTGAACTACAGCATTATTTAAACTTGATTTAAATAATGTGACAATAGCAGGATAAAAACCAGTAGTTACAATTTCCAAGATGTTTCTATAAGAACATATGAAGTTGTGAAAGCATCTGCCCTTTAATATGTGAGAATTGCTCTATACAACTTCAAACACAAGCACCATTAATTCAACTCAATTGGCACACACAAATGTCTCTTGCTTCTTAAAGTTCTGGGCTTAATCCTGCTGGGCCAAGGCTTAGGAAGCTAGGAGCATTAACACAATAAAGCAGACACTACCATGAGTAACCGGATAATTACAGTTATGTATTTTCAAAACTAGCTCCAGGAGTGGGGTGTGTGTCCCTGAGGTGCCTTTATAGGGCCTGATCAGTGACACCTTTCCCTACCTGGAAAGTAGGGGCTGCCTAGCAGTGCCTGCTGTCCTTCCGTGGCTGCTCCTCAGCAGGCATCAGGGACACTTCAGGTCTGGCGTGAGACAGGATTCTTCCAAAGGACCCTATGGTGAGCGAAGAGGAAACAGGAGAAGAGAGCATCAGGAAGTGGTCATTTGGGAAAGGAAGGAGGAAGAAAGTATTTTGAAATATAGTGGTGGAAATACTCAGACTACTGAGGTTTCCAGGATTCCTAGCTTATTAGAACATTTATTCTCTTCTTTACATTTTGGTAGCTATCAGCCAAGTAAACCAAAGGAAGATCATTTAATTATGGTTGTGGTAACTGTGCTACTCTTAGGCATCCTTTTAATTGAGGATTAACAGAGTGGGGAAAAAACAACATTCTACGTAATTTATGTTTTCCTAATGTGATTATCCTGCACTTTCAATGGAAGTATATGCTATACATAGAATCATAGAATCGTTTAGGTTGGAAGAGGCTTTTAAGATCATCGAGTCCGACTGTTAACCAGGACCTGTTAGAAAATCAAACTTTTGTCTTTCAGATACTTTTGATTTACGTAAAACTGTTTTCATCCTGCATTAGAATGAAAGTAGACCCTTCCAAAAACAGGATGAAAAATGTAATGTGAGAGGAAGAGGTGTCATGCAAAGGAAACAGAAGCCCAGAATTTAGGGCACCTGTCTGGATATGGGAGCCCTTATGGAAAATCTCATAACCGAACTCTCATGAAGAAATTATGTATTTATGAAATCATGTACATTATATTGAAGATTATATTTTTAAATTTAAAGTTTTGTTTTCAGTGAAACGTGGTTTTCTGATGATAAACACGTTGTCAAAATATTCCAAAACAGCTCCGGTTACAACTTCTTCACACCAGATGATTGTCCTGGACTTGTTAGACAATATTACGCCTAAAAAGTAAACTATCACAAACCACTAGCATCTTAAACTGACTAAGTAGCCCGTTCTTTTAGGACAGAGTTGTTGGCATGAAAGGATGTAAAGATAGCTTTGAAAGAATTTATCCTTCTTAGATGAAAAAAGCCAGATGCAATGTAGTACTGACATTGACATCTTTTTAAAAAAGTTAATCAGAAAATCAACCATGGTGAACGTATTATGTAAATGTTGTTCTTTCAGCACTTAGGATCCTCATTTTATACAATATGAGGCATTTTGACCTGTTTTCTAAAAGTACATTATACTTTTAAGTAACTGCTGTTCAGCAAAAAAACTAAAGCACAACTGGTGCATGTTGATATAAAGGACATCTTCAGCTAATACATAGTCATCTATTTTGACAAAAGACCCTTTGGATTTAGCAACCTTTGCACTCATTCTTCATTTTAATGGAAAAGAATCTAGTTTGGATGGTCCTTCCTTTTGTTGTCATTGCTACATGCAGCAACAAACAAATCAAGGGAAGAGGGATATAAAAACAGGGCTGCAGTAAAGCAAAAGGTCATACGCTGACGTTTGATGTTGATTCTGGAGAATTATTAGCTGCAGTGACTGGCACACTTTACCTTTCTGATTCATTTGCCAGTCACTCTGCAATTATTCCAGGTGCTGCTGGGGAAATGACTCTCAAGTTTTATAGGAGTAATCAGCATATAAATGTTGGCAGGATAAAACCTCCAACACAGGCTTCAGGTGCAGCACTCAATGCAGATGGAAACACTTCAGTCGGTTCTTAGAAGGGGTGGTTATATCTTGGCTGGAAAAAAAATTGTTCTGGTGGAACCTTGTTTTTTACCCTAGTCTTATCTGAGAAATGGAAGAGAAAGTAGAACTTAAGAAACTTTTTAGTATTCAAAAATAAAGAACTATTTTTTTCTAAACTAAGTCCTTTGTGTAAGGAGCAAATAAGAAATCAGAACAAAGGATGTTGGGATTCGGGGGGGGGGGGTGTATTATTTTTATTTTTATTTAAAGGAGTGCCCTGTCTGATCTTTCTAGTTCCTTTTCTTCAGTAAAGTAGTATCAGTGGTGCTAATGTGGCTCAGGTCAAGGGAATACAGACAGCACCATGTTGTTTAAGTCTTGGCATTTCTGAAAGGTTCTAAAAGAGTTTGAATCAATTTTAAAAGGTAACATAATAAATACAATACAGTCTGTCAGCCTACTTTACAAATGTCATTGACATAAAAACATAACAACTTGAGAGAAAGATATTTTTGGGGACTTAAGATCAAAAAGCTGGATGAAGGGGTTAATTAGTAAGATTGTCAGAAACCTTTGGTTGAAAATATCCCTTTCAAACTGTTAAAGAAAGCACAATTTGACCTAAATGAAATTTTACATATAGAAAGTACTTCTTTCACAAGATTTTTAATGAAAATGCCTGATACCCAAAACATTGGAAAAGTGGAAAAATTGTATTTGGATTCTGTATGCTTCTTCCATATTCAGTCAAAGCTCCAGCACATTGCCTCATGTCTCCATTTTTCTTTATGATCTAGATTAACCAGATGAATCTGACTTGGATCCACTGAGGTGGACATTGCTTCATTTCAGAGTATGGAATGTCTTAGAAGAGAGTACAAGCACCTAAAGGCAAGCTAGAAATTAAATCCTTTTTGCTTTCATTTTTTCTCCAAAAATCAACAAATGGCCAGTCAGCTCTAAAAAGAATTTATACAAATTAACCTCATTCAGTTATGTAACTCCAGGAAACAATATAATGCCTCTATTCCTTAAATAATATATTAAGGTAGATATAGATCAAAGAATCATTGGTTTGTTTTGCTAAACTGTAATTAATTCATGCCTATTGTTTTCAGCCAGTAAATCTTAGGCTTAGTTTGGAAATTAACTTCCATCGTCTTTTAAAAAAGCATCCGAATGAGTGTATCTTTAAGTATATTTTGTGTCCTTGGATCATCCTTCTTGTATTAAAGTGAGAGGATGCCTCTGTTGGGTTCCCATCCCTGCACCGAATAGGCAGTAGGAACTATATGTAACACAATAGCATTGCCCCACGACTATTAGAAACCACGAGGCAAGGTCTTGTTAAACCACAGTATCAGAGAAAGAACTTTAGAGGAAAGTATTTACCATCAAATGAAAAATTGAACTAGAAAGAATAGGACGAGTAAAAGAGAGTTCTAAAATGTCTCTGTGGCATAGGTGACCTGGTCCTGAAGGCAAATGTGGGCAGGGGAAGAGAAGATGCAAAAGAATCCTTGACTCTTTGGGAGATAGTAGGCCTGAGGTCTACTCTCCTCTACTTGCATGAGGACTGAAAAAAAAATAGTATTTTGTGTCTTTCTGTAGCTTTAGATTGCTCGTTTGCTAGCTGTTTGATGCTAACGGCTTCACCAATCATAAAAAAAATACAACCTAGAGTTCTGCAATGTAGAGATTCTGTGAGGGAACACATTTAAGCTCCTAGACAGTCTTGGGGTTTACACCGTTTCCTGCACCAATATTGCTTTTGTAGCTGTGGCGGTATTTAATAGATAGACACCAATTCAGTGTCTTGAGTGCTGCTCAGGCTCACTAACCTGAGAAGGACGAGGAATCCATAGACTGCATCAGCAACTTGGTGACTGTCCATGCAACAGCATTCAGGAAGACTGTAACCATACACATTGATGTTTTTCAAACACAGAAGAGTGATGTCAGAGGAATGCATTTTGCATTAGGCTTAAAGACTTTAAAGGAGATGGCTATTCTGATTTATTTTTTAAAAATAGTCTGAATTGCAAATTTATTACCAAAACCTCACTGTCATGGCACAACTGTCACCACTGTGATTGGCAGTTCTATGGAATGCAGCTGTCATAAGATTAACGCTATAATGGACAAGCCGTGCTTCAACAGAGCTTCATTTCCCATACCATTCCGTATGCCCTATCAGTCACTTGAGAAAAACCTTTGGTTTTCTTTGAAAAAAATATGAATATTTTTACATTTTCAATTCTGAAGATGAGCACTCTGAAAGCTGTTGTCCTGGTTTCAGCTGGGATGGAGCTAATTTTCTTCCCAATGCCAATATGCAGGTGCAAAAAGCTGGGAGGGGTATAGCCAGTACAGTTGACCCAAACCAGCCAAAGAAAGTATTCCATACCATAAACTTCATGCCCAGTATGTAAGTGGGGTTCAGCTGGTGGGCTGGGCTCCCTCGCTCTCTCTCCCGCTCTCAGGAACTTTGGGTTCCAAGATTGCTGCTGAGGAAATCGCTGTTCCGAGATCGCTGTTCAGTATCATTCTGAAATCGCTCTCGGTTTTGCTCCGTGATTGCTGCTCGGGACGGGCTGTCTTGGTTGTCGGGTCGTTGGGTGGTGAGAAATCATGCATCATTTGTTCCGTATATTCTATTATTATTGTATTTTTTTATTGTTATCATTATTAATATATAATACTATCATCTTTTCCTTTGCTGTCCTAGTAAACTATCTCAGCGCACGAGTTTCCCTTTCTTTCCGATTCTCCTCCCCATCCCACTGGAGGGGCGGGTGTGAGTGAGCGGCTGAGGGGTACTTGGTTGCTGGGGCTGGGGTTAAACCACAACAGCTGTTCATGTGGCTGCTTACACAAATGTGAAATTATGAAAGCCTGTCTACATGGATGCAATCATCTAAACACATCAGTATGCCACAGCAATAAGAACCCTGTTAGAAGGCAGTTACATCCTCACAGCTGTGCTTCTGTGCGGGAACTTTGCAGTTACGATGCAATGTGCAAATGAGAAAAAAATGTGAACCACAATGTAAGTCCATTATAAACTTAGTACATGAGGACTTTGAGACAATGCATTTGTCTGACTTTTCAGTTCCTACAAATGGTATTGCTTCCGAAAGTGAATGTATTTACACTACTGTTGGGAGCCTCTACAATTATAAGCTCTAAGAATTTGTCAACAATGACAAAAGCTGCTAATTATACATTCTCGTTTTCATTACAGGTCCCAGTGGGAGAAAAAAGTTCAGTTGGGGAAGGATTAAGAACCTAGGGTGTCAGTTCAAAATGCTTGGAAATGTTGTGGAAGTAGAACGTGAAGCTAGTGTTGATGAGGAGACACTATGAGACTGCTTGTTAGCGTATGATGAAAACCGCCTTATGTGTTCAAAGTTCACATCATTAATTAATATACAGTTTAAGTGCCAAAACAGATGAAAGCAAGTCAGCTTCAGGTTTTCTACACTCTGAAGGCCGATCGGATTACTGTAGGTTGAATTAAACATGTCAAAACAGTGACTTTTTTTAATGAAACGACATTACCTTGTCATCTTGATTTGCTCATGCAGCAGCTAAACTTAGTCATTTGGGTCAAATTTATGTGGTCTTTTTTCCTCTAGTGCATTTCAGGCATGGACTACTACTAGTGTCTTTGAGTCCATTTGTCATTTCACACAGGTCTTCAGAGACATAAAGGGTATGGGACTAACATGTACTATTTGTATGTTTTCTGAAGTACTTCTCTAATATTAAACCTCATACGTGTTCTAGAAAAAATTCAGCCCTTTGTTTTTGCCTGCGTATGTGTATCATTCAGTGACATTCTCTCTTCTGGTTCTAGGAGCTACTGTACCCAGTTGCTTCCATGACCTCCCCAAGACCCAAGGACAAGAAAGAAAATCTTTTCATTAAGATAGTCTTCTATGAAATCTCTTAGGAAACTTTGGAAGACTTCTTTTGTATTTACCAAATTTGCAAAGAAATCACTGAGGTAAACCTGCTCTAGCAGGGGGGTTGGAGTAGATGATCTCCAGAGGTCCCTTCCAACCCCTACCGTTCTGTGATTCTGTGATTCTGTGATACTAGATCAGCAGTTAGTTTCCCAATTAATATCATGATTTACTATTATTATGGCATTTTAGATACATAAGTAAATGATCTTGTTATATTTAAAGTACATCCTTTTCTAGTTACACAGTAATGAATCTTGCAGATTACTAAACGAAGACTGCACTAGGTATAAATTATTTTCAAATAAATTTATGAAAAGAAGCCTGTGATATTTCTAAACCTTTTGTAATAAACAAGTATTTTCTACAATTCACTCTGCAACTATAAATATTTCCTTAAAACTAAGGAGAGACTTTAGAGCAGAGCTTTTTAACTTTTTTTTGTGTACAAGAGCCACCATCAGTAGTTGCAGTCACTAATATCCCTGGCCATGACCAGCTCCTACTGCTGTATTGGGAAAAATGGCTGTGTGTTATGTTCCATACTTTGGGAGCTGCTGCTACAGAGATTTTACAGAAGAAGAAAATTCACTATCGATATTTTTAGACCTGGTAGGATATTTTGCTCCTGACAGGACTGAATAATTTAGATGGTTATAGTTTAGTTTTTCATCTTGATAGGATATTTGTACTTTAAAAAAAACAACTAATGGGATAAGGAATTATATAAATTGGGACTACCTTCCACATCAAAATGCTACCTGTGGTTTCGTTTTTGAAATTTATGGAGGAAAACATCTCCATAAAAAGCTTGAAAGTGAGGCACTTATTTTTAAAAAAGCATAGAGCATAACCTCTCGATGACATGCAGCTGTGAAACAGCTCCTCTAGAAGACAATGGGACTTTAAGGCATTTCCAGAGGAACATCCATGCAGTGCTGCAAAGGCTTTTTAATTTAAAAAGTTTAATCATCATCTTTAAAGTCTCAAGTTCCTATACAGTTTTTATTTTTCGTATGGAAGCGATAAATGCAGTTACTACAGAAAGGAAGCCTCTCCTAAACTAAATGGTATGATGCATTGTGAGGTCTGAGAGGGACGGGAAATAGGCATTTGCATTTACCTTAACTTCCAACAGAAAATTTGTGCGCTATAATGATAGCGCACTATAATTAATATATATAATGTGTACACATATACAAAAAATTTCTGCTCTTGATCTTCTGAAAGAAATGAAAACAATATAGAATAACGATGCCACTTCCTAGTGGTAACAATACTGCTGGGGAATGGGAAAAAAGTTGGCTTGTTGAGAAAATCGGGTATTTATTTCTGCTCACATGAAATATAGGTAGGTCAGTTTAGATAGATGATTCAAATGGGATGAATACTGTCTTCTCTTTTGGAGGGCTGAAAGAATCTGGCATGCTCTCGGCAAGGAAACATCTGATTGACTTTGAACGTCCATCCTCTGTCTGACCAAAACTGAAAATGATTATGGGGATTGGCTACTGCTCAAAGATGCTTCTGTGGCACAAAACCAGCATCCCAAAGTGTGCCAGTGAAAAAAAGAACTGTCATCGGATATGTTTAGGGATGCCTGTCTCTCAGGGATATTCCTTTAGTATTCATTTCTGGCAAGGATTTTTTTTTCAGTCTGTTGGAAGAATTTTCCATGAGCTGTTAACCTCACAGGTCAGCGTGAGGTTAACCTGTTAGGACAGAGTAAGTTGTTAGGTAAGTGTTTAATTGTAAAATGACAAGGTGGACTGCAGATTTTCAAGGAATTTTAAAAAATGGGTTTCCTGATGCATAATTAATTTATGTACTGAAGAGTACTCATTATTGACCATGACAATACTGAAGCTGTTGGCCAATGGTCAGTTGTCCACATATGACTGACAACTGTCCTTGTTAACTAGACTTCAAATGAGAGCCTAGAAGAGTGTTTATCAAGGTAACTGTAACTAAATAAGAGGCTAAGACATGCCTTTAATGTTAAATCAGGAAGACTGAAGAGCTTTCTAAACAGCATAATGGACAAAAACCAGAGGTACTTTAAAACACAGAGCCCAAAGGATAATGGATTTTGCCACTGTAAGTGGGAACAGTAGCGTTCTATCAGATACTGAGATTGGCATATTCTGCTTTTTCCAGAGTGCTTATAAACCAGCATCTAATTCTGAAACATAATTAAAGTCAGAGAGCAAAGATATTGAGCTGTTCTTTATAAATACTTGACATTTACTAGCATATAGCTTCTCTCATCAGGATTGCTTTCCTCAAAATATTTGCAAGCTGTACAGGAGCAGAAACATTGAAATGCACCAACATCTAAGTGGCAGGAGCCAACTAACATAGGGAGCAACAACATCAGCATTAAAAAGCTTTAAGACATAAGTACAAAGTACAAGCAACTTTGTAAATATCCATCAAAAATACAGAGAAACTTGTGCAAAGTGGAATGCAAAAGATACACAAGCAAGATCAATTTCAGTGAATTCAGATTTCCAAAGGAATGTATTACCTCTGCCAAAATTCAGATCTGTGTGTCCCTGCCACTTTTCCCACGGAATAGCATTGTCCTTTACCTAATCTCAGAGCCTCAGCAGGAGAGCAGGAGGGATGGATCCTAACTGAGAAGAGAATTCCTCTGTTAAATCTCATGACTTGTCAAAAGGATGGGCAGGTCTGTCACAGGATCCAGCTTGGACCACAAGTCTTATGTTGTCCTACGCACTGGACGTGCCTCCTGGGTGCTGTTTGGTTATTGATGAAATTATCACTGTTTCTGTGGCAGTAAGACTCCGAAGTAGCAGGAAGGAACAACTTCATGCTTAGAACGAGTATTTTAGCGAGATACAGTACAAATATGTATCATATGGGTATTGCTATCTAATTAATGTAGCCTGGAGTATGGTTTCTGAAGTAATCTGAGGTGGAAGGGAAAAATGTGTAGTCATCTGTGTGAAAGTGTAGGAATTTTGGTTTGTACAGCTATTCGGAGAAGCCCTTGAAAAAGAAAATAAAAAAGAACAGGTAATATATTAGACATATTAGGCGACTTTGGTCTTCAGTTTCGGGGAATGATTTGTGTTGATATTCTTATGTTGCTTGCATATATGCACATGTACTGCCTCATCTGATTTCTGTCTTGTTTAATCCTGTTTACATTGGAGAAAAATCCCTGCTGCTAATCTGATAACAATGGGAAAAGTGGCATTGTTCAGACTTTGCTCTTCCCTTGATTCCATTAGTTGTTATTTAGGTAATAACCCAAGAATTCAGTATGCCGTATCAGCAATACTGTGTTTTAAATTTTAGGGAAATTAATGTTTTATCATCTGCCTCACTGGTCTATGAACAGCAGTTCTTCTCCACTGTTATGTTATACTCTTCTCATGCGTGTCATATAAAATGCTGATGGCTCAATATTTTGTGTATGCTGTGCAAATTTATGGGTAACAATTCCACTGGGGACTGCAAGCATGAAATATGATAAAAATTCTTATTCCCTGAGAGCAGAAAAAAGTTCCAAATGTGACAAACAGGAGAAGCAGCAAGAGTTAATTGTCAGGACACCAAGCCCACCTATAACGATCCTTTCTCTTCAGCGTGACTTTGCAACTGTAGTATAAAAAAAGTCAGATGAAGCTTTAATTGAAGCTGTACTGTGTTGTTGCTGGAGAAGCAACAAGAACTTTTTTGTCTGTTGATGCATGTGAAGTGTTACAAATATTTTCTTAACATCTTTACACAATGCTGTTTAAGCATCTCAGGTGTGCCAGTAGTGTAGACAGCCTTAAGCAAATTCAGATTAGTTTTTTCTTGATCACACTCACACTGGAAATCACTAAGATAGCATAGATGTCAATCTATAATGAAATATATTGTTTATCTGATGTGCCGGAAAGGTAAGGTAGATGTAGCATTAAGTCTTTGGACAAGAGTGAAAATGATATGTTACTGTTTAAGGTGACATGGGAACATTCTATATACATGGTACATGATTTTATGGCACGTGTTACTCACCTTTCTGCTATGTAAATCAAGGTACCACAAATAGTAATCTGATGTGAACGTCATGTTATTAGCATGCTTTTGATGTTACTAGTATGCTTTTTGTATGTGAATAGCTCAATAAACTCACAACTCATTTGATATGATTCACGCAATAATCTAAATCAACAACCTTATGCTATGCTGCAGTTGGACTAGATGATCATCATAGGTCCCTTCCCACTGAACTCTGCTGTTCTGTTCTGCTCTGTTCGATTCTAATATGTTGTGGGTTTAAGACTGTTACTAGGCATAACAACACAGGATATCATAAATAACATAAACAGTGGAGTATCAGACAACACACAGCAAGACACGACAGAATGTGAACATCCTGGAATTATTTTTTTCTCTACTCACCGGTGGTTATTAATTACCACTGCTTAGAAGCTTTCCCTCAGAGGTAGTTTTCTCATATGATTTTGCACAAACCTCCAGGAACAGGAAGGATCTTCATTTTTCCAGGTGGAATTGCTTCTAGCCAAAGCATTTCCCTTTGAAGAGTAGATGGGAGAATGAAAAGAAATTGAGAGTGCAGCTAGGCCAGAAAGGTATAGCATTTTCCAAATAGAACTCAGGCCCTCCTATAATATACACTTTATAAATTTTTGTGAAATAAAATATCAAATGGTTCACTTTATTCACTTAGCTGGGTCCACCTTCTCATAACAATTGTCAAGCACTGGTGCAGGTGAATAATGACAATGAGACATTCTTTTGCGTTCAGTAGGAAATGTCCGTATTCTATGATCTTTAAGTCCTTCATGTGTTGAGAGAGTTTTGGCGCAGTTAAAAAAATAACAGACTAGGATGCTGAAAGTACCTAGTGAACCCAGAAAGTACCCGCTGAACTAAACTGCCCAATTGTGTCACTGGCTGGAGTATTGATACTTTGGATGCATCAGTTGTTCTTAGCAAAGATCACATCAAATTACATGTGAATTACTCTACATTACAATCAATATTTCTCATGTCTCAATTTAAACTTTATATAGACAATTTACTTTAAGGCTGCATCACTTACGTGCCACCACCACCATCACCTGTCAGTAGAAAGATCTCATTGCATAGACTGTGAGAAAATCTTGGTAAACTCTTACTATTAGTTACCTGCAAAGGCTACAGTCCATGTGAAATATCCTGAGATCCTCAAGAAAATTTGTGTAGGGCCAAGTAAGGAATAAATAGGCCACCTAGAGAAAGCAAACTATATTACACTTAATCTCTTCAGCAGTTAAATTTAAGAGCAGTTTATCTGCAACTGACTGTAAGTCTAACTGGTAATGGACCATCCTTTAGGAGTATAAGTCAACCCCCCCAGTTGCTCAACATGCACTTACAGGGTCTGGAATAGCTCTGGTTTGAGTGCCTCTTGTACCTGTGCCTCTGTCCTCCTGCCATTTCATCCTCAGTTCCCACTCAGCTTCTGACCAAAGGTCCTCTTGACAGGTACATCCCTGACTTACTCCTTTCTTGATCGTAGGCTGATCCTAACTGCAACTTTTACTTCCTTTTTTTTAGTCCTCTCTAGAAGCCTAATTCCATGTCACTACACTATATACAGTTCATGAAATAATGCTTTAGTATATTGTGCATCTTTGAAGAGAGAGGCTATATTAATTAAAGATACAAAACATGAATGCCTCTGTCTTTAACATTTCTTTCTGATATCATGTTTGGTACCACTCCATGTTTTGCAGGTCTTTCACTTAAATGACACAGGCCCAGTCAGCAGAGAGCGTAGACTCTGTTATTTGAGCATTATATGAGTATTATTTGAGCGTAAAAGTTGGTTTCCCAAGGAAGCAAAATTATCAGAAGAAGACAGACATTCAGTAACTGCTGACCGCAGATGACTAACATGGATGTTTGCTGATTTCTCTATAAGTCAGCAAAAGGCAACTGGTGTTAGACAGGAAATAATCACTAACGAAAATGGATGATAACAGACTCCCATGGTGTTTCTCCTGGCATTTTACTGAAGTTTCTTTAAAAATTCTTACGCTAACCAAGGATTTATGAGAAAGTGGATTCATACTTAAACAATTGCATGGTTGAGCCAATAGAACAATACGTTTTTCAAATTAGCTTAAGTGTAGCTCTTATTAAACTCTCATATAAAGTATCTTCCCATGTTGTTTGCGAGCAAACACCTCTCTCCTGGATGTTAACACACTTCAGGTCACCAACACTTGATAAAAGGTGGGTAATACTGTAGCATGGACACAGTGTCCGGTCAGTGATGAAAGAAACTTATTCTGAGCTTATGCTGCTGCTAAAGAAAATAAGAATTATAGCTTTTGTATATAACATAGCGTAATGTCATGCATAAACTTATAGACTATTTAATATATAGGTTTGGTTGAAACTTGGACATTGCATACATCAATTAAAGCATGGAAGAAGTGATGATGGAGAAAATCAGTCAGTCAGCTTACTAGATGAGATTCTTTTTCTTAACTGGAAAAATAAATCTGCTTTATTTGCTTATTGATAAGTCTGATAATGTTTTGCTTGGTTCCTTATTATTATGGTTTACATTACACTCGCCTTCTGGAGGCTTTTGTTAGAACATCACCAATGTAAATAACATCTTGCTATAGTAAAGCCAGGAGAACAGATGATGTATTACTGCTTAAATCAATATAGCATATAGGTTCTGTTTTTCAAAAACTCGACTGCTCAGATCTATTGACTCAAACTCAAATAATTTAATAGACTCCCGCCTGCCTCTTTTTCTTAGGCAGACAGAAGGCGAAGCACGATTATAAAAAGGACAGCCTATGTCCTTTGCCAAAGCATATTTTTTATTTTTTGGAATTTCTCCTCTCTACGTAGCAGCTGTGGAATACCCATGTTTTCTCTCTTGTTAGGCTTTGCTAGGAAACGTGTTGTACCTACGTGGCAAAAAGTAGAGCATACAGCCATCAGGTATTCCTTTCCACAAATAATATCATCTGTCAGGCCTCTGATATCAAGTATTATTTCAAAAAAATAATTAAAAAAAAATAATTAAAATTAAATTAAATTGAGTAGTTGCTTGAGGGTATCTTTTAGAGAACAAGTACAACGCTACAGGAATTTTTTCCTGTGTTTGATTAAACAGCTTTTTTCCAAAGTGAGCTCTGTACCATTTTGTCAGTTTTTAAGATGCCTCCATCCTTTCTACTAAGAAGGGGTAAGTATGCTCTTAAATTCTTGAAGTAACTTTAAAATTCTCCCCTGTTATTAGCTTGTTTTGATATCTGAGGGGAGAAATAAAATTTTAAGTCACAGCAACTTGTATTACTTACAAATTCTAACATTGTTAATTAGGCCCTGTCTAAAGAAGGGAAAAAATTCTGGCATACCCATACAGAACAGTAATGTAGTCACTTTCTCATTTATTTAAGCCCTCGGTTGTGGTAATTACATATTGGACAAGTCTCCCAGGGAACGTTGCTCATACTCCTTTTAACTGGACCTAACCTTGGGAACGCTTGTGCTTGTCAAACTGGGTGGAATTCAACAGACTCCAGAGATACATCTAATTCTAGCATCTCTAACATAGTGTTAGAAAGCGGACATTATATCTAATATTATTTCTGGGAATATTGCAAGGTGTCATTTTAAAGGTAAATGACACATAAAATGAAAAATGTAAGAAGCCTTGCATTCTACCAGCCTTCCACATTCATAGACTCAAGAAGGCTCTGCTTCCATCTGCAGCGTGCAATGTTTCATTCACCTGGAAATTTGTAACCATAAAGGCTAGGAATAAAAAGGAAAGGAATTACGTAAGTTGCCATATGTGTTCTCTAGTCAGATGTGTTTGTAGTCTTCATTTTCTTTCTTACAACAGAAGTGAGGAACAGTTCATTGAATGTAGCCTACAGGATGACTCCGTCTGACTGCTACCTTTGATTCTGAGATATTAAGAAATAGCTAAAATCGTGAATGAACACCAATAGCCTAATAATGAGCAGGTATGACCGATAGCCTGAAAATGAGCAGGTATGGCCAAGCACTCAGAGGCAGAAACAGTTATACTGACACCACTTAGTCCATGAGAGAATGTCATATTGGAACTCGGCCACCTTTGCAGGAAAGATGGATTGCCTTGTTTTGTGAGATGAAGTGATTTGGGGTTTATGGTTGGTAGGGGTTTTTTTAATATATTTCTGTTTCCTCTACTCCCTTTTCACACTATATTGGAACTTAGGGATTTCAGTTTACTTTGGACCACGTTTTGGTTATAAATAATTTCATTCTAATTGGAAACTATCAGCTGGTACAGCTGCAGGAATCTGAACAATAGCAGCTCATCTCTGAGAGTCAATGTCATTTATCGTAATTCCGGGGCTTATTTTCTTTACTAAATGAAAACGGGCAGTTCACATCTCACAGCTATGGCTTCACCTCCCTGCTAGCTCAGAAGGGCATTGTTCTGTGATTTATACTGAGGTACACTTTATCAGTTTCCTTCACAACTGTTTTGTCTAAAG
This sequence comes from Phoenicopterus ruber ruber, assembly GCA_009819775.1. Taxonomy (NCBI): domain Eukaryota; kingdom Metazoa; phylum Chordata; class Aves; order Phoenicopteriformes; family Phoenicopteridae; genus Phoenicopterus; species Phoenicopterus ruber. The sequence continues at coordinate 31,940,173 of CM020219.1, read as the reverse complement.
ACTTGTTAAAAATGAAAGCTTGGATGCCAAGTAGCCGATTGGCTTGTCCATACACCCGTGATGTCGTCTTGCCTTCCAAATGGTTGTTCACAATCCTTTAGGTGGAGAACACCCCCCATTGTGGGAGACCCCATTCCACTGAAACTTTGCATCACGTAGTATGTTTTGCTGCTGCTAAATGTAAACAGTATGCACTTTTTAGAGGTACTGGAAACATGCCCATATCCCTCTAGGGCTCACTCTTACAACCTTTTTTCAATACATTAGCTTTAGCAGGACTCCACATTCCTCCATGATGCTAGAAAACCTTAGTAAAGACAACTGAAATTAGTCCTTTAGTTTGGGGTAGTTAATTAAACAGTAATTTAAACCTAAAATGTAGTCTGGTGTCTTTCCACTACGGCTGACAATATAATCTGCTAGACCCACAGCGTATACATATGTTCTTCTCTCTATTTAGAGCATTCCTGTAAGAAGCCAAGTTAAATGCTTTAAATACTAGTTATTTTGTTTCTCTTCAGTATGCATGTGCAGCTCCTATTAATTGTAATGGGTGCTATGCGCAGTTATCATGGGTAGAATATTAGACAACTAGTATTGTTTGACAACAGCCCTAACACCCCCTCATTAGCATTTGCTTACATTTACACACATAGGCATATAATCTTGGATTCTTATAGGCAATCATTTTAATGTTATTTAGGCTGGCATTGTCTCTAAAGCGATTTCTGGTAAAAATTAATATAATGGGGGAGGGGACAACGTGACGGCAATTACCAGTGACTGACATGTGATATGGCATATCACCAAATATCTGCTACTTAACCCCAAAACAAGTCCAACTTGATAATACTTAAATTTGATTAAATCTTATGCATTTCCCTTAAAATAAATATCCAGAAAAAGTCATATTAAAGAAATTGCACTCTGTTGATTGAAAGCTCCATATTACTGTGATGTAACCCCAAGCACGTGACCCCACTGACACAGTAGTAATTGGAATAAATATTGGGTTTTGAATTATTTTGCATAGCGATAGGAAATCCACTTACTACAGTTTCAAGAAAGTTCTGACACAGAAATCTGTCCATTGTACTAGATCTTAAATGCTGGTTTTAGTCAAAGAACTCAAACCATAGGTAACATTTCAGCCATGAAAAGCTGAGGTACACAGAGATACGTGATTTGTCCTGGCTGACACAGCAGAACAGTGCCAGGAATAATCAGAATTTTTTTGAGTCTTTGCCTGGTTTCCTTACAGAACAATATTATTTTCTATCAAATTATCACCTGCGTTTCTACATAATTTAACCTCTGTAAGAGGCCTTCATGACCTCAAAGATCCCTCTCTGTCTTCTGCATACATAAACAACATCATGTAGGAACCTGATTTTTTTTTTATACTCTACAATTAATTCTTGAACATATACAGGTGCGTCTCACACACTTATGAACTGCAATTCATCTGTGTGTGTCTTTGCATCTTAACAAGAACTAAATTCAACCAGTCCCTTGTGTTTGCACCCTCAGTAAGTTTGCAGATGACACCAAGTAGGGCAAGAGTGTTGATCTGCTTGAGGGAAGGAAGGCTCTACAGCGGGATCTGGACAGGCTGGATCGATGGGCTGAGGCCAACTGTATGAGGTTCAACAAGGCCGAGTGCTGGGTCCTGCACTTGGGTCACAACAACCCCAGGCAACGCTACAGGCTTGGGGAAGAGTGGCTGGAAAGCTGCCTGGTGGAAAAGGACCTGGGGGTGTTGGTTGACGGCTGGCTGAATATGAGCCAGCAGTGTGCCCAGGTGGCCAAGGTGGCCAACGGCATCCTGGCCTGTATCAGAAATAGTGTGGCCAGCAGGACTAGGGAAGTGATCATCCCCCTGTACTTGGCCCTGGTGAGGCCACACCTCGAGTACTGTGTTCAGTTTTGGGCCCCTCACTACAGGAAAGACATTGAGGTGCTGGAGCGTGTCCAAAGAAGGGCAACAAAGCTGGTGAAGGTTCTAGAGCACAAGTCCTATGAGGAGCAGCTGAGGAAACTGGGGTTGTTTAGTCTGGAGAAAAAGAGGCTGAGGGGGAGACCTTGTCGCTCTCTACAACTACCTGAAAGGAGGTTGTAGTGAGGTGGGGGTTGGTCTCTTCTCCCAAGGAACAAGGGACAGGACAAGAGGAAATGGCCTCAAGTTGCACCAGGGGAGGTTTAGATTGGATATTAGGAAACATTTCTTCACTGAAAGGGTTGTCAAGCTTTGGAACAGGCTGCCCAGGGAGGTGGTGGAGTCACCATCCCTGGAGGTATTTAAAAGACTTGTAGACATGGTGCTTAAATGATGCTGACATGGTTTAGAGGTGGACTTGGCAGTGCTAGGTTAATGGTTGGACTTGATGATCTTAAAGGTCTTTTTCAACCTAAATGATTCCATGATTCTTCCAAGATATACTTGTCTCAGTTCCTCTTTTTCAGGTACACATACAATAATACTAAATAGCTTGCTCTTTCCCTTACTCCATTGTATCCTTCCTTCATATACATACATTTGCTGTCACGCTGCTAGTACATTTTACGTATACCCGCTTGCCCTAAAGGGTACACATGCCCTGTAGAATTACCGGGTACTTTTACTCCAGCCGTGGTTTTGGGCACATAAATGTGTAAGCAGGGTTTAAGTGTTCCCAAGAAGTTCAGAGGGGAAAAAAATCTTCAATTTTTCTCTCTCTATCCCATGCAACGTTGCTGACTTCTGTTTGTTTCCTTTCTGCACATACATGGAGTGCTTGTGGTTTTTTACCCCTTGTGCAGCCCTTTCCCACACATACATACACACATTCCACAAATGTACCATAGCTTGGTGAGCAAATACAACAGAAATAATTGTGTGAATGTGAAAGATTCTAAATGTGACTGTTTTTATGGAAACACTATTCAATAAATGTTGTATTTGTAATAAAAGTGCAGAGTCCTACCCAAATAATTATTTAAATAACTTCTGAAAGAACATTACAGCTGGTTAAATAATGAATGTATATATTCATGAACAACATATGAATACAAAACTATTTTGATCATATTTGCAGACCACTGAGACAAATTGTGCCATTTGAATGTCCAATTTGGAAGCTTGAATACCGCATGCAAAATAAAGTACTTTTGAGTATTCATATTCCTCCATTTATTAATTCCTGATTAAATTAATCTTAAAAAGCGAGATTGCTTCACAGAGCAAAAAACTCATTTCCTCTACCACTGGGTACCCACACACCTGCCGATATTTCAACTAACAATTTGTGTGAGCTTTTATCATGTTTAGTTTTTGCAAAGTGTTCATTTACTCGTTCTAAATAAAAAGGTGTCTAGATGCCTGTGCTATAATAAATATTGTGGTGCTTGGCCTGATGCTCTGCAAGATGTAAACAAGTTACTTCTGGGTACTGCGCATTCTTCTCACCTGGTATTCAGAAAGCAGCCTGACACTGTATTTGTTAAGAACCTTATTCTTTAAGTTTAACTTATTGTTGCTTGCTTTTTTTTTTTTTTTTGTAATGTGCAAACAGTTACAGTAGTTTTATACACAAACCCCCAGGTATCGTTTCTAGCTGTCAAAGTCGCAGGGCCCTGCGGCGGCGCGGAGCTGACTCCGTGTCCTGCAGCGACATCTCGTGGGAGCTGGAAATGGCGCCACTCGCCGCTTGGCTTCCAGGCTGCTGGAGCTGGGCCCACCAAAAAAAGCCACGTCGGCGATATTTTTCTTAAAATAAAATAATAAAATAATACAATAAAATAAAATAAAATAAAATAAAATAAAATAAAATAAAATAAAAGATGTAAAGAAAAGAAAAGATGAAAAGAAAAAAGAAAAAAAGGAAAGAAAAAAGAAAAGAAAAGAAAAGAAAAGAAAAGAAAAGAAAAGAAAAGAAAAGAAAAGAAAAGAAAAGAAAAGAAAAGAAAAGAAAAGAAAAGAAAAGAAAAGAAAAGAAAAGAAAAAAGAAAAGAAGAAAAGAAGAAAAGAAAAGAAAGAAAAGAAAAGAAAAGAAAAGAAAAGAAAAAAGAAAAAAGAAAAGAAGAAAAGAAAAGAAAGAAAAGAAAAGAAAAGAAAAGAAAAGAAAAGAAAAGAAAAGAAAAGAAAAGAAGAGAAAAGAAGAAAAGAGAAAAGAAGAAGAAAAGAGAAAAGAAGAAGAGAAGAGAAGAGAAGAGAAGAGAAGAGAAGAGAAGAGAAGAAAAGAGAAGAGAAAAGAAAAGAAAAGAAAAGAAAAGAAAAGAAAAGAAGAGAAAAGAAGAAAAGAGAAAAGAAGAGAAAAGAAAAAAAGAAAAGAAAAGAAAGAAAAGAAAGAAAAGAAGAAGAGAAGAGAAGAGAAGAGAAGAGAAGAGAAAAAAGAGAAAGAGAAGAGAAGAGAAGAGAAAAGAGAAAAGAGAAAAGAGAAAAAGAAAAGAAAAGAAAAGAAAAGAAAAGAAAAGAAAAGAGAAAAAAAAAGAAAAGAAAAGAAGAGAAAATTGACACGCATCCTGCAAAATTTATATCTTAAGCAGATGTGTGAGTGGATGAAGTTTCTACTTGTTATCCTTGAGGTCTTAGGTGTCACCATAGAAAAATAACAAAAAATATATTTAGGCCAGGTTTAACAGACAGATGGTCGCTCCCCTCTTCTTTGAGATGTTTCTTTCTGTGTCACCTCCCCTGTTTTCTCTACTCAATGCTATCTCTAAAAATAATCCTTAGAAATAAAACATTGTTACTATTATATTTTAGCAATAAATAATTATTTTTGTAAGTTATTTATATAAATCACTTTTACTTTATATGAACAATGCTTAGGTGTAACTCTATCAATAAACTTAAAATCAAATTGCAGTCTAAGTTACTTAAATCAGAAGTCATTTTTATTGTTAACCAGCAGCCCAAACTGGCTTGGCTGTGTTTGATACTCTGTTCATAAAGTGTGACTCTGGATTTGGGGCCCATACTTTGCTACCCCCAGCAGAAGATGTAAAATGAAAAGGCTCTTAAAATCCAACAAGGTAAACACAATTCCGCCTCACACTAAGCAGATTATGCATGTGGGGAAGAGCCTTTATTTTGCTCCATTTTCTTTCCACCCTCTCTCCACTCTTAACACAGTAAGCCAATTCCTTGGAGAAAATCTCTTTAAAACACACAAGCTACTGTAATGCAGAGCAGGCTCACAGGAACATGAACACGTAAGCCTTTCCTTTGCTTAACAAAAGAAAGCCCGTTAGTGTCAGGCATCATCATGTCTGTAAAAACTATTGTAGCCGGTTACCTACGTAGCAATTTTCTAAAAATACATATCTCAGCCTTCTCTCAAATGTATTCCTGAGTTTTGTACTTGGCTCTCTGGAGATTTGTTTGTTATTCAGCATACTTGTAAAACAGCGTCTGTTAAATATGAAGAAACTGCCATTTTGCGTCTGTAATACTGCATTGCAAAATGAAAAGGTTTTAATTTTTATGAACGGTTCTGTAACAGATATTTTTCTGTGACAGACATTCTGTTGAGACTGCAGTGGAACTGGTTGAGCAGAGATGAATAACGTATACCTGAAAAATAGTCTAGTAATATAGCAATCTTTTTCTGTGTCCACCATTTGGAAACCATGGGAATTTTCTTAAAACCCCAATTATCTACATCACCAAATCTCTTGAAATGTGATTCCAATTCCCAGAAGAGCTATGAATTGTGGAGACTTAAGCAGAGTCTCAGAAATCTTCCCATAAACTGACAATCTAATGACATGAAGATTTTAATTCCATTAGAGCAGAGAGAATTTTTAAATCACAAATTAACAAGAAAATGTATGGAAAAGAGCAGAGAGAAGGAGAGGAGCAAGGTAGTCACTCCGGAATAACTCTGGTTCTGCTGCTCTGTGGTGAGGTCTTTCAACACAATCTGAAACCACAGAACATTCACTCTCCATAGGGATGAGTCACATGCCCTGTAATATTTTTGATCTGCATGTTATTTGGCTCTGAATATTAGCTGAGAAAAGGAACTTCACACCAAGTCATTGTTAGTCATTATAATAGATTTCCAAGTATTGGAATCATGTAATAATGATGTACGTGGAATGAAGCTTTTTTGCTATTTGGAAAAAGCAAGTTAAAGCAAGAAAGCCAGGAATACTGAACTCTAGTTCGGAAAAGAATAGAAAACCAGATCTATTTAAGGATCAAGTATGTATACTAAATCTACACCATTAGAAAATACTTGTCAGTAATTTGAACAGATTCCCTAATTCTTTCTTGCCATCAGGGATGATCTAGAAAGATTATCTAAAAATGATGAAAATAATTTTGCTTGGGTTTGCACTGTCAGCCTCTATATTTAAAGCATTTGTTTTTCTAATATATAGCATAAATTGATGCAGAATCAGAGAAATCTCAGAAATAGAAACATACTCAGCACATTTTTTGACATAGGATACATGCAGGGTTTTTCCTGAAGCACTTTGTCAAGTTCAGTTTAAAAATTCCCTTTTGATGGCATTTCCATCATTTCCCTCAGGAAATCACTCCATCGGAGAGTGTACTGTTTTGTCAGGGAATTTTTCTTATGATCAACCTAAATGTTTTCTCTCTTCCTTTGGCTGATTAGCTTTAGCTACCTTTCCATGGATTTTGTCACTCAGCTAGCAGTATTGTGGCCTACATACTATGGTTGTTCAGGTTAATATGTTTCTGTTGACTAAAGGCCATGCAAGCATCAGCTCATGAGAAGGATCAGAGTCAGGAAAACCGTTTGTATCTTCTACTTCCAGGAGTTCGAACTTTTGGGAAGCATAAACTTCACAGCTTTTGTATTTCTCGGTAGTAAGGTGCCATACTCTGCATTTGCAGAAGGAGCACCTGCCCTGCCTGCTATACAGAAAACTATCTATCTGAAGGGTCTAGGATGAAATTGGGTAGAACACTGTTTTCCACATGCTCAGTTTTGCTGCTGTATGGTGCCACAACCTCTCTCCAAGTTTCCGTATTGTGATTGTAATGTTTGGGAGGAGCTACCTCAGGAATGTAGGGCCTGAAGTTACAATAAAGCCGTGGGGCTGCTTGTGTTTGTGTCGTGGCACCACAGGAAGTCATGGAGGCCGAAGGCGTGACTCGAGGTGCCGAGTGTTGAAGTTGACAGAGATCGAAGCGAAGAAAGGACAGACGGAACCTCGATTCTTCTGTGCGGGAACTCAGTGGTGCCCCAGAGAACATATTGAAGAGACACAGCATACCTGGGTTACTACTGGGTGACAATGCTGTGTTCCTACTCAGGGCTGTGGTACCAGACTGATCAAACTATTAGTCTGTTCTCCAAAATTAGTGGACCCAAGATTATTAGCTCTGGAGGCATATATATGCACATATGAGAACTTGCTGTGTAAATGCACAGCATGTCTGAGGCATCCTGGGAAAAATTCTGCACAAACATAGGTGAACTTAATGTGTATGTGCTGTAGATCTGATCTATTCAGGATATATTTGACTCACTGCAGAAACAGTATGGCCTTCATGCATATGTGCAATCATATACCTGGAAATCCAGTAGACCACCATCTAAATGGGTGAAATGAAAGATTAAAAGCAGTCAAAATTGGTATGACTGGCAGGTTTTTTCCTCCTTTTGTATTTACTCTTCACGGATCTGACTGGTTTTGCGTGCTTCTTCTCTTGTCAAAGATTCATCTGTGCATATTAGTTCTGTGAAGTGACTCCTAACACGAGCTTTCTCATCTGGATGGACAATTGCATCTTCAGCTTTAAGCTGTATCTTACTGAATCATGAACTATAATTTTGATAGTAGTTATTTATCTTGCTATATCTCCCACAGTGAAGCGATACCTTCTATATTTAAAAGTGGTACAAATGACCCAGGTGTTTTAAATATATTTTAGATAAAATTTATTGGCTTTACTGCTTAGCATACCATCCCTTTCATAACTATTTGGAAAGATGCAACGGAGTATTTGATGAAGCAAGCTTTATATAAAGAAGACATTTTTTACATAGCAAGGCTAAAGATTAGGTATGTGAATTGACGAGTAGCATTTATGACTTCCACAGATTAAATACAAATATAAATGTCTTTTAAGATCTAAGCAATCATTTAGAAGTCTTAATAAAATGTGTCATCGGGCTCAAATTAGATTACATATAATGGGAAGTTACAGTTATGATATTTTCCTTATATATCCAAAGAAGACATGAATAGAAGTGAAACAGCTGGAGAGGAAAATGAAATGTGTATTTTCTCTCAAGTGAAGGAATACATAAGAGATTTCCATTTATCTATTTGCCTATCTATCGTATAGCAATATTAATGCCTCCAGAGATAAAGATGAAGCCTCTTTCCTGGGAGAAAGGAATATATTTTCAACCTCATAGACAGAATTTCCTTAGAAAGATGTGAAAACATTTGTCAGAATTAAATTTTCAAAAAGTATGTAAAGAACTTGGAATATAATATCCCATTTTCAGTAGACTTAAGAACCATAAGAAACAGAGTAATATTTCAGGACTGCAACATTTGGAGAGTAAAGGCAAAACTAATCAAGGCAGAAAAAGGAAATTTGCAAAGGTGCTTTTATTTCACATGTATAGTTCAATCTATTAATTTTGCCAATCCAGCAAAACGCTTATAATAAACACCTGAATAATCCCATTATAATCAGTTAAATTATGCATGTGCTTAAAATTAAGCATATACCAATGAGTCACGGATCTTGATCTATAATCAAATGTATCCTCAAACATTTAAAATGCAGCATCCATAGAAAAGCATCCATTCTGATGCTCTTTTTCAGTTCATTTTCAATAGCGTCTATGGCCATGGACAATTCAGTATTCTTTTTGATTTAGGAGACAGGAAAATACACCAGTACTATATTAAGAAGCAATATTGTTGATCTTAATGTGTACTTTAAAACAATGATAAATTTGTAGCAATAACATTTTCACTGCTAAGAGCATCACAACAGTAATTTCCTATGTGCATGTGTGTGTGTGTCTTCTCTCATCTCTGTTAGTGTTCTGCTATGATGTTACAATTGTTTGGTTTGTCCTTTTCTGCACAGTTGCAGGGCGATAGGTTTTCTTCTCAGTACCTAAGGAAAGAGAAACGGCATCCACAGATTTCAGAAGTCTTACATGATGTCTTTTGTTAAATTATCTGCATGATTTCCTTTCAAAATAATAAGGCAGGAACATCCTACTTAGGTGAACTTATTTTAAAAAAGCAAGCAAACAAAATAAATCACTTATAAGACATAAAATAAGTCAATCACAAAGTAGCATACAGTTAACAAATATATGGTGACTATACAGACAAATGTTACCAGACTGGTGCACAAGATTGTTCTTGTCTGTCTCAAGCGTTGCACACAGTGATTGAGGGAACACCTACCAACTTTGCATTAGACACATTAAGGTGTCCTACTCTCTAAGAAATCAACCAGAAATAAAATCAAAATGCAGACCTTAGTTGCCCTCACCATCTTTTTAATGAGGGCAAACTCCAGGAAGTGTCTTCAAAATACAAATGTACAGAGCCACGTCTCCTATCAGTGTACTATGCCAGTAATTTGCCAAGAATGAAAAGCAAAGAATTTAAGGCCTGAAGTCTTCTTCGTTTTAAGAAGGCTGGAAATGTTTATCACGCATGTTTGGTTTTTTTAAAATCATCCTTGCTTTCTCAGTTGATGAAGTCTACTCTTTCTTTGTATAGATGATATTACTTGTAGGGCCATGGAAGTGACAGAGTTGGGTTTTAAAGACCAGCTCTTGTTGCTGCAAACTGCAACCCAGTCTGCACTTAAACCTGCATGAAATTGAGTATGTGAAGTAGTAACATTGATACCAGCATGGCTACTTTTTGTTTAAAATAAATTATTGCACTGAATAAGGAAGAGACTATAGCATTGTCTCAATAGAATCAAAGTATCATCCCTTCTTTCAGTATCAGAGAATGTGAAGAATGCAACAAATAAAGGTTTTTCTTTCAACTATTTGTTAGACTTTTATGTTAAATGTTAACAAAGTTGAATTAAATAGTAAGTCTTTAAACAGTCTACCTGTACATTCCCTTACTCAGTTTGACGGTTTCAACTAAAAATTTTTGGTCTCATTTCCTGGTACCTGTCCTAAAATCCTGTTAATCACAACCAAAGCTGGGGGGGGCGGGGCAGGGGACACGGGACGGACACGACACCTAACCAGCTCAACAAGATGAATGCAGCCATTCCCCTGAGGTGTGTGACATGGCATGCTGTCCCCAAGAGTGGAGAGATCTACCTGTACCACATTCTGAAACACCCAAAGGTCAGACTTACATACATTCAACGTCTTTGGCATAAATGCTGATCCCCCTTCATTAGCTCTGACCTCCCCAGGTGGGGTCTTCACTGCCTGTGACAGAATTTACTGAATCTGTCATCCTCAAAGTGGCATAGAGTTCCTGCTGTGCTGTCACGCCACCCAAGAAAAGAATGTGTAAGATTAGACAGTGAACCACGAAAGCTCTAGTTGACTGACGGACCGACAAGGTTGTCTGACTGTTGTCACATAGAAAATTTAATCTGGCTCTTAGAAAACTTTCCTTCTCAGTAGTGTCTATGCTTGCTGTTGTCTTGGGCATCTCCGGACACACTGCTTAACTTGGAAATGCTTATAGAAATGAAAAATGCCCTTTCTGATGTATTTGAGAGCACTTTCTGGTTTTCCTGCTTGCTTAAACCTAAATGCCAAAGTAAAAGCCCGTTACATGAACAGAGGAAGGAGAGCTACTGTTCAGACTCATCCTCATCACCTTCATCATTCTGACATAGTAAAGACATCTTTCAAAAGCAATGGTCACCAATAATCTGTCACAAAATGCCCTAGCAGGTGCCATTGACAGGTACAAGGTTACAGAAGAACCTTTAAACACCCAATTAATATTTTTCTATACAATTCTGCTCCCAAGATCATGGCTCTAAGTTTATAACTTATTCTGTCAGAGACAGGATTCACCCAAGCTAGTCTCCTATTTCAAATGCACAAACTTGCATACCAGGCTTTTACTTTTTTCCTTCTTCTGGAAGATGAAAAACGCTCCTTTTCCTAATGCACCTCTGATAGCCAGAAATACAGCCGAAAGCTATCATACTCACTAGTCTCAAGCTTGCCTGCAAACAGGTAGCTGTCAAGATCATGAATTACCTGTGACTCCCAGCTTGCCAGACTCAGCCTCTTTCAGCATCGTGCTATACCACTGAAACATTGAAATGAAAATGGAAAAGGATAACCTGATCAGAAAAGCATTGACCCATAAACCTGTAACTTAACACATTGAAATTGAAGGAATGAGTTGGCAGGGACAGGACTAAATATGACACTGTATAAGACACATCCCAGATCTTGGTCATGACCGAATTAAATGAGTAATGTACCACAGCTGTGCACCACTTGTATCATTTACCAAATTGCAAATTACTGGGGAAACAAAAATGATAAATCAGCCTACATTCATCTGGCTATTTTTAACCATCAAACCAATAGAGAAGACTCGTGAATCTTGGGTTGGTAACTTCTGAACACACCAAGAACCTCCCTGTGGTCCTAATCTTCTAGAATGGGGGACAGTGTGTTAGGGGTCCTAACACCTTATGGCTTTATAATATGGATTGAAGGTCCTGTCTGGTAGGACATCACTTCCTACACAACCTGCTGGGCACACAAACAGCCACCTATTTGCAAGTGCGCAGTAGACTGTAATGAGACTGTGATAAGGTTCATATGTTTAATTTGCATTCTGGGTCTGACTTCCAGGCATCTCAGACCTAGAGTTTTCTCTCAACCTTGATAAAGATTACATCACTTTGTCCGTTTTCTAAGTAAATACATCGTATGAATTAAAAAAAGACCAATAACCATTAAATGACTGATAAAGAAGACTGATAACTGTTTTGGGGGGGGAGCTGGTCCCTACGTGCCCTGGGTTCTGCCTCATTTCCTTTCTTCTCTCACACAATTGATACCTTTCCTTTTAACAATGTAGTGGAGATGCCAAACCAGAGCTAGGTTTCGGTATTTAAGATTTGCCTAGAACACCAGATTGGCTCAAATAACACGTTTCAGACTCTGCTTCTTTGGCAAAAGTAGCAAAACAGCCTCTGCCTCCTACCTGCAAGTTCAGATAATGTCATCATGGCTGTTCCTCAGCCCCTGAAGCTGAAGTAATCATCAAAACCAAACATCTTTTCTTATCTTTTAATAGTAGAAAGAGAAATCACTGCTCTTTCTGTCTCTCATCCTATCTCATACCCTCAGATGTGCAGTTTTATCTTTAGCATTAGGGAATTAAAATCAGTTAACACTGCTGAGAAGTCTTGAGCTGGCTCTGAATCACTTCTGCCAACCTCTCTGAATTCTGTTCAGCAAGTCCCCACTGTCAGTAAGCCTATTTTTTTTAGAAGCATTACAGACCCCAGAGTAGGAAGATGAAACTGCAATGATGATGTGATGCATTTAAAATAAACTTCCTTTGCTCCTCCAGTCTTTTTGCTTCTTTCCTAACTTGGCTTCAGAATGTTTCTTCCCAAATTTCCCTTTGATCAGAGAGGCAAGAGGAAATGCCTGGAACTTTGAATTGCTCATCAGCACTGCCACCAGTACCTGGGCTACAGAAAGGTCACTGTTGGACTACAGCTGCTCCCACACACAGTAAACAAACCAGGGAATATAAAGAACTCTGTCCTAGTCTCAAGGGACTAGTGGAAAACTCTGCTCGCATCCTGGGTTGGTGCCACAGCATGCAATGCTGGGTGACCGGCAAGGGAGTTCCTGCGTCCCGGGAGAAAGCCCTGTGCCAGGCCTGCAGTTCCTATAAGGAGTTAACCAGCTGCGTCAGCATGTCGGCTGAGCCATCCCCAGGCTCCCTAGTGGGGTCCTGCTCCTAACCCAGCTGGTGTGTTGACTCAGCTGAGTACCCTATGTGGGTGTACTCCTATGTGGTGAGCTCCCATTTAATTACATACCTTAATACCTGTCTTCTTTTTGGCATGCTCACTCCTACCAGATCTAAATCTGGACTGAATTCTGGCTCATAAACTTTACTGTTTACTTCTTTGAGACAAAAAATGGCCAAAGGTTCTCAAGGAGGTAGAGCCAAGGTAATACATCTAGGACATTTTAACCTTTATGTCTTTGCCTGGGTCCAGCCAAATACTGTAAGTAACTACAAAGGGAGGTGTGAATTATCCACCGGTCATAAAGCTTTCAGGAAAAGGAGAGGAGACAACTCCATAGTTCTTCCATAAAACATTGCTGAAAAAATAGCTAGGAGAATAAAGAAGAAAATGAAAAATGTTCCTCAGGTTTTCTTTATATCACGTACAGAAAAGTCAAAACAAATAAAAGAGTGCATTTTTTTTTTCCTTTAACCGGTCACCTATAAACTACAATTTTATTTTTAATCCTCTTCTGTTTAAACAGTAGTCCTATTTTTATGTAGCACTTCTGTTGGCAATTTTCCTCCAAGTGCTTTGAATGTGTTCATAATAAGAGCGTTAGTTTAGTGATTGCTGCACTAATGTGATGTAAGGAATGAAAAGAATGATTCATTTCTTATTCTAAAGCTTTAAATACAAATTAACACAAAAAAAGCCCCACTAATCTTCTTTTGGGGGGATTTAGATGTTACAGTATTACACAGACTACTTAAAAGCAATAAAAGAAATAACCTTAGAAAATTAAGCAAAATGAATTTTCAATTAGTTTCAGAAACCACGACAAATGCATTTTGAAAGGCAAGAGTAAAATGCAACTTTATTCAGTATAAATTGAAATTGCCTTTTGTGCTTAATATAGTTCACTTATAATTAGCTGAAGATTTTGTTCTGGTTTGAAACAAAGTTCCATCTTGAGATTACTATGTACTGTGTACACAGAACTTTTATCAAGAAAGGCTGGTGCTGCAGGGTTTGCTTTGACAGCCTTTATCATAGCTTTATAGAAATGAAAAGTGAAAGAACACAGCTGGTTTTAACAATGGGGCATGTTCAACATTAGACCAAAACACATTAGATATTGCAAAATATTGCACATTATATTTATAGCTCCATGCAAGTTTTTGAAATTCATGCTGATGCTGCTCTAATCCAGCTTCTTAGAACAATCTGTCCCCTAATGATGGAGTTAGATTTCACTTTGAGAAAGTGCTTTTTAAACCAGTGGCAGGAGGGTTGGGTTCAGAGCGCTGATAGCAAAATAATGAATTTAAGCATATTCTAAAAACACTGTGGTGCAATTTGAAGGTCTCTCTCAGACTCTGAAACTACATTTGCAGTGCTCTTTTTGTCATTATGCCTTACTGGTTTTGAAAACGCCATTATGAGAACTTCCTAGCATCCAGCCATGAGGTCCTTTGAATTATACTTATGGTAATAACATTTAGGATAAGATTCCCCAAATATATTTAAACAGCAGGTCCAACACTTAAGCACCACTGAAAGCTTCAGAAACCCCCACTCATTGCTTCATCATCCTTGAATAATCTAAATTTCATAAATTCTGCTGAACATACACAAGGTCACTTAAATCTTGAGGTCACCAATCAGTGTAACACCTAAACCTTTGCAAATAGATTAATCAATCAGGCATTTTTGTTTATTTTGGGACATGGGGCCTTTTTTTAGCTACTCAGAGCACGTCACACAAAAGACAGTAGAAAAGGAATAGCATTCTTTTTTTTTCTAGCAGGCTGCTGGTTACAGCCTTCACCAAACATTTGAGAAATTGAGAATCTAATTTCACCTCTCCTAGTTTAGGAGACAATTTCAACACAGATCTACCTTCTACGGAGCCATTCTTAATATAATAAAAAACCAGAGAATGGCTCATAGATGAAAGCGGCTGTATGGCATTAAATGAGAAGCTTTGAAGTAGATGAGTGCATGTACTGGTTTAAGCAATAGTCCATAAATCACTACAGTCAGTGAAAGACTTGAATTTAAAAGATACTGATCTTTATTTTATAAACCCCTCCGGTTTACGTATTTATAAGACTGTAAGGCTGAAGTAAAATGAAGGACTACGCCCTTGCCAGTGAGAAGGGGCATTTCCATTTTAGTATGAATTTGTCCCCTAAGCACTCTTGGACAATGGAAATGGTGGAAATGGCAGATCTAGAAGATATTACAGCCTCAGAGAATAATACCCATTTTCTTTCTGTCCTCTGTCCTTCCCTCCCTTTCCCAGAACTTTCCCAGAGCTATTAACTCTAGTGTTTTGGGACTGTATTAGACCTGTGACAAGGAATCGCCACTTTCATAAGACTGATGGCAGTCTCAAAGGTTGGCATACCCCAATAGAAAAACTATTCTCAGGCCGCTGGAGGAAATTAGAAATGATGAGGAAGGAGTTTTGAGCTGGTCAGTCTGTTTGCACATAAAATAATGGCAGATAGAATTGCTATAGTGTATGACCTTATCTGTAGACGTGTAGCCTTCGGTACCGGAAAATCACAGATCAAGTTTAAGGGAAGAAGCATAGCAGCATTTTATTTCATATGATGTTCTAGATGAGGTAACTGTATGGAACATTAAAAAGGTTCAGTTAGAAATGCCTCTCTTCTTGAAGGTGTGGTTCAGTTCGATCATACCTGCTGGTAATGATTCTCCATCATCTTTAGTGGCAAGATGCAGGTGTGGCTAACGCCCGCAGAGCTAGCGAAACTCTCCTTCTCCCGCTGCACAATAAGGGCAGATCCCTTCTGCTGCCCCTACCGAAGTCTCCTGAGAACAGTTCCTGGCCCATCCCATCCCGTGCACCGTGCCCGCTCTTGGCAAGGAGAATGCCAGCTGATCCAGGCCAAAAATACGCCAAACAGTTAAACGACGTGCATGATCACACGACAGAGCGAGAACGCAAGTCCTGAAAGGTTTAGTTAATTAGTATAGATTCAGCCATTGCTTACGTAAGAGATTATAGATAGGACTGCTGCTGATTTACTCCAGAAGCGAAAGCATATTGATACCTAATGTGGAACAGGTTGCTCTTTATGATGTTTGGAAGAGCTTGCAATCTGCTGCTGCAAAGTCAAACTCATTCCAGATTGAATCTTTTGATCTCATTGTATGTGATCAAAAAAATTCAGTGAAAATAATTTGCAGTGAAAAATTGAGATAATACTCCTGTTTCCCCGTATTTTTGCTTATATTTGTAGTCAAGCTTTGAATCCATTATTGTAAGCTTGACAATAAACAACAGCTGAGACTGAAATAACAAGATTAATATTTATAAATGCTATCAAATATCTTTGTCTACCCAGTGGTATACTGAATGTAATTTCAATATCAGAAGGCAATCCTATGTCATTAAGAATAAAATGATGAATATTTTCCATATGTAATGAATACATTGTATTGCTGGGCTGTAGAACGCAATCTTCATGTGCTCTAGTTTGATTCTACTGATGTTAGCAACTCAGATGACCTGGCAGGCAGTCTGATGATCCACTCTGAAAGTTCAGTCTCTTTACAAGCATGAGAATCAGAATTCTGCTGATATAATTGGCTTGACAAAGGATTTTTAATAATGAATTATTACATAAATATTTTAACCTATTTATCATTAGCACCAGTATTCGTACTCAAGAAGTACAAATGCTGAATATAAAGTTATTTGATAGACTGTGAAGGCATAAATAATGGATATTTAAAACACTTCAGGTTTCAAATCAGAAATTGCTGCTATTAAGATAGTCAGGATATACCTTTGGTTACATGAAATCATTAAGCATGGCCTTTTTTTTTTTTTTTTAATTCCATGTTAGTGGAGTTACTGCACTAATGGTGGCATATGAAAGCTTGAAAAGAGAGTAAATCTTACATTTTCCATCACCATAATTCCTAGATCAATTTTGTAAATGAAGGGTAAGAGTACGATTTCAGTGTTTGCTTAACTCAGCTGTGGGAAGTTGGGTGTCAATAATAAAAACTATTAAATATGAGAAGGCGTGAAAACTGGATACTAAGTGTATCCAAGCTCCCTAGTTCATATCTACAATCAGTCCCCTTTCTAAAATGTGTGGCTGATGTGTATGTTTCAACAACTGCTTGGTAAAAATGGTAATTTGCTTATTCCATGCACTGTGTGGAGTTTGTTTACTTTGTAACATATGTTATTTGTACAGAGAGTAATGTCTAGCTATGTGAATGGTATGATATGCATCTTTAACTACATTAGTTCATCATGTGTTATTAAAGTTCAGAAGGAGAAAATGTGTTTTCACTTCTGTTGGTTTTCATTTTCTAAAAACCAGTTTTTTCTTGGCAGTGACATTATGCTGAACTGTGTCTAATGATAATACTTCATTTAGGTGTAGTACTTCACATTTATGGATGCAAAATCAGAGCCCCACACATCTTGAGGATTGACTTGGCAGTAACAATATTGTTGTTCTGCATAAAAAGGAACATCACTTACAGATTGTGGGAATAAAATAATTTATTTTCCTTGGTTTTTGTTGGGGTCTTTTTTGTCTTAACTTGTTAAACAAAACATATTGCATAATAAATTAGACTGATGATAAAATTCTAAATGAATGTATATTGCAAATAAATTATTATATGCCCATTTTATCTCTTAGTCATATGCATCCTTTTAGAGTTTCATTATAGATAAAACATTACATTGGCTAGTCACCTCCTGTAACTGTTTTTTCTAGCTGAAGCGTTTCTGAAGACCAAGGCAAAGCATGATGTGGAAATACAGTTAATGACTAATATCAAGGATCTGCTTAACAGAACACAGAAAATATAGATGCAACACATTGTTTGATATGGACAGATGTAAATCTGATGAAGGCTAATGTGGCATCTTTATAATAATCTCGATTGGATTGGGATTTTACCCAAAGTCCTCTCTCCCTACTTCAGAGATAATAGTACATGTCTGAAATGTTTGGTGTCTGGATAATGACATTCTGTCCTAATCAAGCAAAAAAATTTTTTTGAAGTGTGACTGTGGTAGAACAGAGCAGAACAGTAACAGCAATTAAAAAGATTGACATGTGGAGAAATTGCAGCAACCTTTATCATACTTCAGAAAGCATTCCTACAAGTTTTCTACCACAGAAAATGAGGGGTATACGTGGTGTTCTGGTTTTCTAACAACTGTGTCTACAAATGGGGCTCATGATTCTGAACATCAAGACATGCCCACCAACAAAGGCTGCAAAACATTGTTTCAATTCAGTGTAGTTGGCAGATACATCATAATGTTGTCATTTAATCTTACAAGAGCATATGAACTTTGAAGTCCGAAACATCAAACAGTTATAAGTATACACAAAAGATCTGAAATGCTACTGTATACATAATCTAACTCTCAAGATGGCATTAATCTTTACATAAAGTGTTTCATTGTATAATTCATATGGAAAGAAATGTGAAATATCAATGTATTGTAAATATAAACACAAAAGCATTGAGATAGTACAAGTTTATGATCTTTTTTTTTTTTTTAAATCAAAGCTACAAAAGAAACAAGAAATTTAAGAAGCTGACCTCTGAATAATGCCCCTTCATATTAAAATATTAGGTACATTAACAACAATTTTACTGAAAAAAATGTTGTTACATTTTGCTGGAGATTTTTGAAAATGAAATATTTCTATGAATAGAAATATACATCTTGGTTGACATTTACGAGTATATAGAATTTACCACTATGAGACGATGCCATTGATCAGTTTGCTGAAAGAACTGAATTATCATTTAGATTACTGAATATTCAAGCGTGTAAACGAAGCAAATAATGCATTACAAATGCATAACTGAATCCAATAAGCCTATGACATTCTTGCTGATGTTCAAGCTGGTTTAGGCAAACTTGAATAAATAAATAAATAAATGGACTTTGAAGTGCGCCTTATAAGCCAAGACAGGAGGCCTCCAGCTCGTTACGATACACAACCCAGACATGCCCCGCTGGGTTCAGACTGGTAAGTTGGGCCATCCGGAGCAGTATTCTGTCTCCAACGACAGCAACAGGAGATGATATTTAGGGAAAGCAAGTGAGCCTGGCCACTTCTTGCAGTCCATCCCCTCCCTGCTCCCCAGCATCCGCAGTTGTTTCAGGGGGTGCTAGAGGGTACATCCCTGCCTGTTTTCGTTAGCGTTTGCTTATGGACCTTTGTCTGTGAATTTACTTAATTCTTTTTGGATTAGACTTTTGTACTTGGGAAAGATCCAAGTTATCTTCATTGAGCCACTTCACGTTTACACTAAGTTGCTCAGCTGATCTTAATTTCTGCCAGTAGAAAGAACAAAGAGAAACGCAGTCACCTAACAGAGCCAAGTCAAGACCAATTATTGAGTAACTTTGCAAATAAATTATTAGATTGCACCTGAAAACAAATAGAAAACCAGTGCACTTAACACATCAGCAAAGGTGTATGTTACCACATTACTAGGCAAAAACCATGTAACAATCCAGAGCTGTGAGAGGAAGCTATACTGTTACGCTTGGCAGTTGACAAAGGAAGTTGTAGGAGTATACAGACACTGAGGATTATATACAACCTTATACTAAATACTCATGGAAAAAGACTTGAGTGCCGATGAACAGAAATTAAAAAAAAAAAAAAAAAAAAAAAAATCTTCTTCTTGAGTGAATTTACTGAATGTAGAATTCAGTTTGATGAAAAATATTGGTATAGATGCCAAAGTATGATTCAAGGTAGGTCAAAAATTCAAGAAGCTCAATTTATTTCACATCTCGCAGTTTCAGTTTTGAAAATTGTGCTGCTTATTAAAACAAACTGGTATAATTAATAAATACCTTCCAGTTAGCTGTAGGAAAGTGCTGATGAATCTAGAGGTTGTTTAAATATGTTTTTATTGTCCCTGGGGTACCTATCAGATCTGACTTAAGCAAGAGCATATGTGTCTAAATGAGACTAAGATCCTTTTCTGCTGTTGTAACAGACCTGCTCTTCCATAATTTTGTGTCAACTGTTTTCAGGAAAGGAAAACTGTTGAATTAGCTCAAAATAGCAGAATTAATGTAGATTCTGCCACCAGCAGTTGATGTAGAACTACCTAATTTCCAATTTGGGGTATGTTGGCATGCCTGTAACGCTAAGGGTTTTGAAAGCAGGAAGTTGTCAGGTTTTTGTCAACATTGCATAAGTTGACATCTTTGTTAATAACATATATTTATATTATCTATGTATTTATATAATGATATGTTATTTTATTACTGTGTGTATCATATATTTATATATTGATAATACTAAAACAAGACTTACTAATGAGGATAAGGAAAATGGTTCCTACTTTTATAATCTTTCTGTAAAACATTTGAAGCAGACAAACATGTTCAATGAATGACTCAGGTGTCCACAGGAGCAGTTTTGTATAAGTGATTTGGTGAAACTGAGATACTTGCTATTTCACCATCAGAATACCAAATACAGTAAAGACTATCAGAACAGTAAATGATAAGAAAAGTTGTGATCCTAGTTCATAATTTTTTTCCATTTCTTTGCCTTCTGTAAGAGATTAATCTTGCTCACAGCAGCTTTGTGCGATAGGAAGACAATGAACTACAGGCAACCAATTAGAATTAGCATACACTTTAAGTGTACATGTGGATATGATGTAGGACAAGGCTGGATTCAGAAATTAAAACTCATTATGACTTTAGACAAAAATGATTGGGTACTTGCATAGAATATTTCACCCCATTACTTGAAAAAAATTGCTTCATCATCTTTAAAATATTTTGAGCCATTCATTTTCAGAAAATGTATTCAGAATTTTTTTTTAACCTTTGTGCTTATGTTTATTATACTCCTTCTAGAAACTACAGTCTTACAGTCTGCATTTTCTGTTCCTGTGATTTCTTTTAACTTTGCAGCATGATCTCCATGTAGACAAAACCCCCTTGAAGTCTATACTAAATCAGTCAATTACTAATTACAGAATGAGTTTGATGGTATTTAAAATATATCAGTTCTCTTCTGTTTAATTCTGTGAAGCTTATTGGTAAAACACATAATAAAATCCCTTTTTAATGAATTGTATGACATATTTCTTCATTTCTTCCTCTTTTGCCTTTTTTCACTTGCATTCTAGTTGGCTGATAAAATAAGATTCCAAGTTTGCAAATTGTAATAGCTTGTTTGCCAATCGTAAGAAAGACATTCTTACCAGTTCTAATGTATATTGTACTATTCGTGAAAGCATCAGATTGATGGCCTTGAAATCTGACCTTTTCCACTACCAAAGGATGAGGGTGGTGGGAAGAGGAGGAATCTGAAATTCTCCACATTCTCTTACGAGTGTTAAATCACAATGCATTGGCAAACAATGCTTTAAAGGACAAGCTCACAGACTTTGATTCTTGGCAGTTTGTTGTTTATAAGACCATTGAAGGTTGCTTAAAGCCATGAAAAATGAAATAGAGAAACTGAGCAATGTGTTGCATAACAGAGTCGTGGTTAAGTCGTACTACCCATATGCACCTGAAAGTTCAGGACCTGTGGAAAAGACAATGGAAGGAAACTGTACAGGATATTTCAGTCCTTGGCTTTTCCATTGAAAATGATCTGTATCTCCAAAATTTCATAGTTCATTAATGGTAAATGAGAGCACATACAGAATTGGAAATGTTTTTTCTATTAAATATCAGCAAGCCTTTCCTGCAAATGACAGCACGTCTGTTATTAGCTGTCCTTTGTACCTTTGAAATTTGTTGTAGTAAAGGATTAATCACCATCTACGCCCTTGGTTTCCCTTTCTACAGTAGATTTTCAGACTAACACAGATTTACTGTAACAGAGAGTCATACTGCAAAAAGAACTAAGGCTGCCTTCCTACATATTCCTCCAGCCCTACAGAACAGGATCACTCACTGTACAGAAAGGCTGGGATGTACTATTATTCTATAGGCCAGAAGTTGTGTAGGCCATTTTTATTAGGTATTGTTAATAATAAGCCATTAGCCTAATGGAGAGATACTTAATCTTCAAAAGTTCTCAAACTTTAAGTCAGTTGAGAAGATTTCTTGTTCAGGTATTTTGTCGTCTGTAGACAATTTTGTACCTAACGTCACGAAGGTTATACAGTATCCCTAATCCTGTCAGTAGGGTGGATGGTGTTTATGGAGATATTTTTAAAAAAAACCAAAGCAAGAAGTAGAGATAGTGAATGCCATGTCTGTGAATATTTTGGATTAAGGAGAGCTGGGTAAATTGTCCTCACTTTTCACCCCAGTTTTTTGTGGTGTTTTTTTTTTTAATGCCTAGGTTCTTCTCCTAGCGTATGTACACTAAAGATAGGGTCGGGTGGGGGAGATTTTGGGGGAGGGAGTAATCGTCTGTATAATGCTTGTTATTATATCTAAAGTGATAGTTGAGGGCTAGGAGCTGAAACAATATTTTATGAAAGTATCATGTTGAAGTTTTTGCAGGTTTCAAAATATTTAAATATGTAAATTTCAATGAAGAGACTTCAGATTTTTTGATAGCCTAATGATTTTAAGCATCTCATTTCTAGTCAAACACTGACAAAAGATGTTCAGATTGCAGTGTGAGATGGTTTCTATGGTTACAGTTGTTTCCTAGCATTTTAGTGACATCTTTTGTGAGCATTGGCTGCTTCACTTATTTGTCACTAATGTATGTGTAGAACTATAGTTAATAGCCTTGGGCGGACAATTTTTTTTCTCTGAATGGTGGTATTGTTTTTTAGCAGCATTTTTCAATAAGGTGACAATGCACTAGAATACTAATGGTATGTATGGTATTTTAAGATGTCAAGTTTTCAATAAAATGGTAATGAAAATTTTGCATTTCATTTAATAGCTAAATATTCATGAATTTTTCACAGCGTGATCAAGTGAGCAAAAAATAAAGAAACTGTATAATGTATAATACTAAACATCATAAATGTAACTTCTTTTCATAGAATCTATTCAAGACTTTTTAATAAGTAGCTCTTTAGAGATTTAAACCAGCTGTAATAAAGGTATATAAAACTGAAACTTTAAATTAATTTAAAATATTTTGATAGATCTTATTTATATTGTAGTGTGAATGAAACATACATTATGAATAATATCCTACATGTGCAGAAAAACTGTTATGACCAAAGACTGGGCACTTATGTGTGATAAATGAGGGTAAACAATTATATATTCAAATGCAAAGACCACTCTAAGTCAGAGACTATTTTGTTAAAAATATTTGGATTTATTTGAATTTATTTAATCACAGTGTTAAAGTGTGAATTATGATCAGCTAAGAAGAAATGGGTGCAGCATTATAATTTGTAGAGCATACTGCTATCAATTCCTCAGCATATTAAGAGTTCAGTTCTGTTTCTATGTTAGACAGTAGGAATTTTGCTGTTGTGCTTAACAGAAGCAGAATTAGGTTATCAGATGAGTTAATTCCCTATATATTGGCAGTGCCAGTAACCATATGTGCAGTGATTTATGACATGATTTCCCCCTTTAGTCTGTACTTACAAAGCTCTCTTTTGCTGAAAGGTAGACACTCTATGCTGGGCATTTTTTGTCAGCCAAGTCAGTATTTTAAGTGTACATTTTTAAAATGCAAGTATAAAACGCATTATTCAGCAGCAACACAGTAAAGGAACACTGGCCTAAGGGTTGTTTCTCCTCTGTGTATGAGGGAGCTTCCTATGAATTCATTTCCGAATCATAAGAACCTGTACCATCAACTCCATCACTACTGCATGATTGCAAGGCATATTTTTCCTTACCTCTAATTTATTTTTTTTAAATGTTGGTGTGTTATTTCAAGTTATTCATTCTACATATCTTTCTCTGCAAAAATAGTACAAGTAAATATACATACAGCATCATATCTCTCAAAGACATGCTTAGAATAGAGACATGCTCTAGAGCAATGGAATGAATAGTCAATTTGCTCCAGTACCAACCTGTTAATTGGGCTGAATTCAAGATCTAAAGCAAAATACATGAAGTAACTAGCTGGAACAACTTAGCCAAAATAAAAGCAGGGAACAGACAGATCAACTATATATGCACACAGGTGACAGAGTAATGTGCATTCTCCACATAGGGAAGCACTAATGCCATGAAGAAGGCAACCATCCCTGTATAGGGCATCCATTCTCACTTCCATGACATAGCCAAGACAGCTAAAGGACCACAAAAAGCCAAAAGCCTCTGGTTACCTGGTGATTGCTTCAGACCAAACTGTTTGCTCTAAGCTACCCTCCAGATTCTCATTACATGCAGCTGAACTGAATTCCTTACACAGATATGGCCTGTGATCACAATGAAAAATCATTATGTTAACATGATTTTATTTTGGTTTTAATATGCCTGAATAAAGACAAAAGAGTAGAAAAATCAAACCTTTAATCTAATTTAGATCCTGGCTTCCTTCCTGACCTTTAGGAAATTGTTAAATTTTTCATCTTACAGGTTTTTTTTCATACTTGTTTAGTCTCTTTTTCCTGTCTCATTTTAGGGAACTTATTTATTAAGATGGCTAATTGACTGAGACTTTGATTTGAGTGGTAGAATTATCCAAAGGTCTCTTGCTAATTTGCTCCTAATAGCAACTGTTTCAGGTTTAGCAGTAAAACAATTAGATCACATTCCTATCAAATATGTCTACTTGAGTGACTCAGAAATTCTAAACAGAGGAATCAAATTCAGTACTTACAGATAGGATTGGCTATATATGTCTTCTTCCTTATAATTTATGTATCAGTATGCCAGCTTAAGCCACAGCAGTGGTTTATGCCAATTTAAAAGGAGGGCTAATGTATTGGGGGTTTTTATGTAATCCTCATCTGGTAACTACACCTTCTAATTTCTAAAAAAAAAAAAAAAAAAAGAAGGAATAAGAATGCCTCTTAATGATTATGATTATACCTGCAAGAGAAGAAAGGTCACCTCCTGCATACTGTAAAAAGCCAGATCTTCATGAGTTACACTCTAATACTGTATGTACGCATGTCATTTTGATTTCCTGTTTTGCATACCAAAGGAACTGACTAAATGCCATAGAATAAATACCCCAAACAAACTGTACTTCACACGATTATTGGCTGAGTGATTTTGGATTTGACATACACTCCTCATTAACCTCTTCATTCAACAATCCTCTTGTTTTATAAGCTCTCTTCACAAGTTTGTCTTGGACTAGAAGTATAATACTCCATTATTGTTAAAACATTTCAGCTCACTTTTAACTACTCAATAACTTGGATAATGAGAGGCATGGAAGGAAACTTAAAATCTAGGAGTAAACTTAATGTAAGTAGGATGCAAGTGCATTGCACTTGCATATGTTATGTGAACTTTCATCGGTAGAAGCTTAACTATAATCTGTCAACCATGTCACTAAAGTTACCTTAAAAGAAAAAGGGCTGGCTTTTTAAGAGTGCTTTAAGAAGTGTACAAACCTAAAATGAAAAATCCACCTTCCAGCAGTGGCAGCACTGTTTTGGTTTTTCACATAAAACATAGCAAGTGCTATAATGAGATGTAAGTTTCTATCTGCAGTTCAAAGCACCTTAGAAAACAAGAGATAATGGCTCATTATTGTATTGAGCATACTGCATTGTATTACTGAGCACAAAAGTAATATCAGGTTTTTGACTGAGTAATCCTTCAGCAAGAGGCCTGTTGTCAAAATGTCCCTGCAAGGATTTCCTCTGTAGAAGGATATGCATATTGATGAAGCGTATGCTGATAATATATTATTTGTGGACCAGAGAATAAATTTAAATAAGCATGTAACCTTTTCTTTTCTACAGTGCTGGAAGTTATCTTAGTCCTTTGCATCCAGATTGTACTGAGAGTGCCATACTTAGGCTACCTGTTGCTGCAGTAGTTCATAGGATGTCCAGGTTGTCACTCTCACCGTACAAAATGTTGAGTACAGGCAGAGGTGCATTGTTAAGTCTTGAAGTGATTTTTTTTTTTAATTGCCTCAAAGCACAGCCTGACCCTAAGCTGATGCACATCATATATTCTGTAGGCATAGCCTACCACATGCCACAACATGACTCCTGCTTTTAAGGTGTTTTTCTTCCAGGCGTTCTTCCTGGGAATCCAGTGGAAGTTTAAGTGTAATTAAACGGAAGGCAAGCTTCTGTTAAAATTGAAGAATGTTGCCTCCTCCAAGCTGCTCTTTGGAGAGAGGGAAATCTTTCTTCGGAATTTATATTAAAGCTTCACATCAGACAAATGAAGGTTTTGTCTCTGGGAAGATCAACCAGCTGCTCCAGCTCATTGTACTTACTAGAGGAGCAGGTGGTATGCAGTGGTTCCTAAAGATCAAAGAATCCCCAAACTGCCAAACTGCACTTTTTAAGCACCCTGATTGAAAAACAGGGCTTTTTTGTTGTCCATTTTCTATGTGTTCACAGGTGTACCTAAGGTACCACCACAACAGAGGCCTGTGGGACAGGCAGCAGAGCACAGTCACACAGGGGGCAGGGCCGATGCCTCACCAGCCAGGGCCTGGCCCCACAGTACCAGAGCAGGGCAAGCAGTGCAGAGCCAAAACAGGCAGCTGGAGTCCAGATCGTCAGGTAAGCATGTGCTGACAAGGCAGGTCCAAGCTCAAGCCAGGGAGTCAATCCGCAGGCCAGGATCAGGGCTGGTGAGGGTAACATGGGTCAGATACAGCCCAGTGTTACCTGAGTAGGCCCAGGCCCCCAGCAGCCCTACAACACAGCTCAGGCAAGGAGTGAAGGCACAGGGCTCAGTTTAAATGGAGCCCATGGGCAGAGGGTGTGGGTGGAGGCGCCAGGTGAGTCCACTCAGGGCCATTAAGGCCTGTTACAGTGGGCTCAGGGCCCCGACAGAGGCTTCTCCTGGCCTTATCTGCACTGGGTGAGTGCTCAGAAGGGTATTGTGTCCCACGCTGGTCCCTATGTACAGTAAGAATTCAGACTGCTGTCTTTAGTATAGGCTAAAAACAACCCTTAAATTGCACACGACCTCAGCAGAAAAAAGGAGATCTTACGCACTCGGTGTTAAGATTGAACATTTGAATGGTCTGTGTACATGAAACCCCACTTCTGCCATGTCACCAAATGTCTTGCAACCCCAGCAATAGTATTAGAGCAATACCAGTCACAGCAGTATTAGGGTTGAACTCTGTGCTATACAAAATGTAAAGTAAAAAGTATATTTAAGATGTCTTCAAAAAAATTTTATTTTCATGCGTTTATTCACAGTAACTGCACTTTTGCCATAGAATAATTTTTACAAATCTGTATTTCTTTATAACTACTGACTGTTTTAAGAACAACAGTAGCTCTTTTTATCTGAAGCAATGTCCTTTCCTATTCAGCAATAATATCTTGCATTTTATAAATGTTTAATGACAATAACTATTGTACTACCAAAGCTGCTGGTAGACAGCCTATGGAATTTTGTAAGATGCAAGCGATACCTGAGAGTATGGTCAGCGCTTAAAAAAGATTGGAGATTAGTCAAAAAATCTTGGAATATACTATGGAAAATCATGAAATCTTTCTAGAAAGTTGCCTTTCTCAAATGTGCTGTAAGTCCTGCTTCTGCCAAAGATTATTTTTACAAGGCAGCTCTCTACTAATGGAGAGGCCCTCCATGATGCTGTGCCTGCTACTGACTGCTAAGGGGTTTTTTTTCCTATTCACTATTCATTGTAGATTTGGAGTTGTTTTTGTGCCCATGAAACTGAAGACTAACAGTCTCTGGAGCCAAGCATAGTCTCTTTGTTGGGTAGAAATAAAGCCTACAGGAGAGGATGGATGTGCTCAGCGTCCCAGCAAGTGGCTTGAGATGAAGTGATATTGGCAGGATTCAGACTGAAATTATTACAAAACATGAATGCCACATGTGCAACTGCTGCCTGGCTGTTTCTGTGCTTCTCTCCTTTTGTTAAAAAGTGCTATCTTAAAAAAATAGTAATAATCTTGATCTTGTGCCATTGCTATCTGAAAATTGCAGGGTCTTATAGATCCCAGAATGAAGGATCAAGGGGGAAAATGATTGTTCTGCCAAACATGAAGCTTTTGTAATGACAGTATTGTGTATTCCTTCCACAGAACAAGCCTCCCATTTAGCTTAGCTTGTAAACTAGCCTTACCTAGAAGTTTGGTGACATGCTGTCTCCTTCCCAAAACAATCTGAGAAGCTATTAACAACGGTTATTATCCAAGTCTAGCAGTTATTAATAGTAGATTGGCATATTTTCAGTTTTATTCATTTGGGTTGTGCTAATACAAAGTTATATGGGATTTCCTTTAGGTTAGATAATCACACTGTATTTTGTGATATTAAACCGAAGAAAAGCACTGTCTCGAGCCAGTTGCAGGCAGGCTCCCTCAATCCTGCCAATACTTCTCAATCCTAGTTGTGCTATCCCTTTTAGTCAGTCCTGGGTTTGTCAACAAGAAATCATGCCAGCTGAGTAGTGGTTTTGTGATAAGAACAGTTGGAAATTAGTATGAGATCATTTTCACCTTAGAAAGAGTTTGAATCTAGTTTCAAAAGTGAAAAGCTGGTACTTACATCATTGTCTCTTGTTCCCCTTTTGTGAAATAATGTCAGGGTCTTCTACGATAACCTTCATTATTTCCAGTATCATGTGCCACTCTATTTTTGTTAGTACAAGAATAAGATCATTATAAGCAGGTTAATCTCAGAGTCATGAAAGCTAAATTGAATTCTTGACTTTGCCAGAAATGTTTAGTAGCGGTGCAGATGAGAGAAGATGAAAATATCTTAGTAGATATCCTATGGTCTGAAATTAGAAACAAGAACATACTGAAGCCCAATTACATTCCTTGATCCAATGAATTGGATTCATTACTGAATGGGCATCATTATTGAAGCCCAATTGCATTCCTTAATCCTGATACTCTTCAGGAGAAAGAACAGCTACTATTATTTCTTCGGTAATGTTACTGATTTTGGAATTACTGCCCATGCATCCTCGCAAAATCTCAATTATGATCACGCCCTCTAATAAACTCACTGTTCTAGGACAAGCCTGGTAATTGTTCTAGAAAATGCATTTTCTTGGCATTGCTCCAGAAAGCCGGGCATTTGGAACTTAGCCTCACAGTCCAACCCATTTAACGTTCTACTCCTTCTAATGTAGTAATATCCTTCAACAGATCATGACAAACATGAGCACTGAAGCTCTTCTGTTAATGAATTGGATTTCAGTTTCAGTTTCTCCACCATTTTGTGTTCTTAATCTTGCATAGTCTTTTCTCTCTGAAGATGGCTTCTCTCCTAGCACACCCTTTTTTGAGTTGTGCCTTCTCATAGGTACCAGATGGAATAATTTTGGTAGCCAGATTCCCTTTAATACTTTCTTTCCATTTCTTGGTTTATGTAAAATATAGCCAGTCTCAGTCTTTAGTATAGCGCCACGCAGGCACTGTACTCAACTATTGTGTAGCAATGGTTAATAGAATCTGAAGAAGCTAAATTTCTGTAATTCCGACCCTTCATATATTGGCTTAACCAACACAACCGTATATTGCCTTGATTCTGAATCACCACAATTTAGTTGAGTTGTAGTCTATTAATTTTCAAATACTACAGAATCTTTAAGTGAATGCAAAATACTTGGGTTTTTAGCCTGTCATTTGCAGGCAAAAATAAGGACAGGATTACTGACATTACCACCAAAAGTCTAGAGTAGCATTTTTCACCTTTATTCTTGTGAAGTGGTGAGAATATATTTTTGTAATTTTTAAATCCTGTCATTAGAGCAATGAATGTGATCGTACTGACATGTGAACAGGGTATTTACTAAATGAATTAATTTAGCTTTTATACAGTATAAAGAACTAAGAATCACGTTTTGTCTTTTTCTCTAAAGCTTACTGGCACTTTACAAGCACATATCGAACATAAAAGCTAGAACACTGTTGGGTTTCCAGCTGCTGTTTGATGATCATCCTAATTTTTCTTCATCTTTAAAGACTGTGACCAATCTAGAGCAAGTTTAGAGAGATGTGTTGGAGGTTTGTAGTTTTCTTCATGTGTTAGACCTGCTTTGGATTAATCTTGTTTGCATATTTCCAAAAACTATGTTTAGAGGAAAATTTTGTTCACAGCTTTCTATTGGAAATTTTTGTTAGTAAGAACCTTCTTTTTCCATCTTTTGCTCTCATACGCTACGTTCAAATTGCCTTTTTATAATTTTACTATTTTAAAAATTATAATCTGAAATATATTGGACTCTGTTACTCCTTTGGACTCTAATGGTAACCACACATTCAGTCTTTGAATTATTTCCACCTGATTCTAAGTTTTGACCATGGTTATAAACTTACAGTTTCATCTGACTCAATTACCTGTGCTATAATAGGATATTTTACGTTCTAATATTGCAGTAAAGTAGTTCCTATTTCGTTATAGTTCTTGCTAAATTTTATGTTCATGACTCTGCTTCATTCCCCTCAGTTTTACCTCTACTGATGATACAGAAATGACTCAGAGTCCATCACCAACATCTTTTAAATTGACCAAAGATAATTTACATCATTGACAATACTAGCATAATGTGATTTTAAATTATTCTGTTTTCAATAAAGTGCTTGTGGAGAGATGCTGTAGAATACCAAGTGCTAAGGCAGACATTTTAAATTTATTTTATTACAGTTTCCAATTTAAATTACATATACAATATATAGCATTATTGTAACACAGTTGTGATCTGAAAGGCCAGTTTGATGTTTCTCCTGCACCACTGGAACAATGAAGATGCATGGTTTGGGGGCTGAAGAGGAAAATCACTGCATCTATTTAGTACATAATTGAATTTACAATTGTAATTTTGAGTGAGGAGGCCTTTTACAGGGACATTTGCAGCAAATATGAAGAAAACAAGAAATACTGACTTTCATTTCTGTAGCCTTTTTCAAAGTGTTTGTATTGAATAATTTTGGGTTTTTTTGACAGGTCATGAGAAGAGGTTTATGATGGTAGCACATATTTTAGAGGGGTTTTATCCAGGGGTATAAGCTCGTATAGTTCATTTTACAGAGGGGACAGTGAAGGGACAAAGGGCCTGTTTGATGTTGATATGATGTTGATTTTCAGATAGTAAGTCAAAGGTAGAATAGAGAACACAATTTAAAAAAAAGACAGAATTTGAACTATTAAATTCTGTGCATTTCGAAGAGTCTATAATTTCATTTCCAGTGTCCTACATAGACATTTTACCAAAAGACAGCTATTCCTGACGTGATGTAGCTTAAAAGCTGCAGCAGCCATAGCTCCTTTTAAATGATCATTTTTTATTAGTATATTTTATGTATCAGGGTAGATTTCTAAAATAATAACTTGTAAGAAAAATAATTTTAAGTCCACAGAGAGCTGACCATTATCAGAGCAGTCGTTCTTTTTCTGTTTTCTTTCTGCTCACTGAGGTGGAGGGGGGGAGCTGAGGAGGTGAACATACTTAAGATCACTAAATACTACATTTCATGCAAGCAGCTGCTAGCTGCCACATCAGAATTATGGGAATTTGGATGCAAGGTTGCCAGAAAAGTTGTGGCATGTCCGTGCTTGCATATTCTAAAAAATTCGACTGGATATGTAACTTAGAAGTTGGATCTGACTTCAAAGTTGACCCTGCTTTCAGCAGAGGATTGGAATAGATGACCTCCAGAGATCCCTTCCAACCTGGGTTATTTTATGTTTCTGAGTATGCATGATTACTATGGAAGGATATAACTTCTGACAAAATAATCTCAAAATAGTCTCAAATTACTTGTTCAAATTTTCTAATTCTAGAAATTCTAGTTCTGCACTCAGAATTTGGGTGATACTTAATAACTGTATAATGCATAATGCTCAGTAGTAAATATAAACTTCTTAGTTTATGATTATTGTGTCAGGTCGACATTACAGTGCACTTAATTTTCAGAACCATTTTTTTCCTATCTTTTGACCAAGTTTAAGATTTTATAATCTTGTAACCCTATAAGGGGAAGATTAAAGTTCTTGCCTATTTCCATCTTGCGTAATTGATTGTATAGTGACTTTATGATGAGGTTCCTTTCAGATACAAGCTCCGCCAAGAAGGCTTGATCCAGTGAATCTTGAATACCTATGTATTCACAGAAAATATGCCCAATAGGAAAGCAAATATAGATAGGCCAAATTCATGTTTAAATGTGGGTAAATATTCTCAGGCACATATCCTCTGTTTATTCCGTTTGTGTAAATGAAGAGTTGCCTTAATATTCCCAGAAAGATGTCAATTCTAGCTCTTCATAGTAGATGTAATGTCGATAACTGGTAATCAGAAGGATAGCATTTTATCAGAGCATAGGAGTAAAACCAGTTCTATTACACTGGACCATTTATTTCTTTTTAGCTAACGCTTCCCTATAAGACACTTACATTGCTGAATTCTATATTAAGGTAACTGAGTGACAGTTTGAATTTTAAAGAAAATTTTATAAACTGTGCAAAGGATTTTTTGGTTTTCTTTAAAAAGTGCTTATAGTTTTGTCCTAACAGCATTCAAATTCAAGAGAAGCTGTTACTGTCATCCTCTCAAACTGCAAGCATGGATTCTATTTTTTTGAGGAATATGACTCATTTTCCAACAGCCTCAGATTACAAATCCGTATTTTCTGAGAAACTGGAGTCTATGTGTATATTGTACACAATGGCCATGTATTGTTCTTCAAAACAGTTAGAAATCTAGAATTACTCCATGGTAGAGTTCAGTACAGTTCTCTCAAAATTTAGGTCAGAGTTTGAACCGGTACCTGTAAAACTTTTCTTACGGGGACGGAAGGTCTGTGAAAGCTAATGCATAAATTACTGCACATTTTTCTTGGCAGAGAAGATCTGTCTTCTTCTACTCCATAACAGCCTCTTTGTAATTTGCAATATTTTGTTTTTAACCTTCTTCTCTATCTTCATGGTATGATTTTTTTTCAACAAAAATGCATGCTTTGAAAATACAGCTCACTTAATTGAGCAATCTCCAGTCTATGTTATTGAAAGAGTTTTTCAACTTGGATAGTGTGTCAGTTTTTTCTACTAATCAGCTTTCAGAAAGCACAAAATTTTGTTTGTATTTGTTCTCTTTTTACACTGAAGTGCTAAATTATAAAGCATGACAGGTTTCAGAACCTGGGAACTGTGGCAAGAGCTCTTCCACTATGTATTGTAGTAAATCATCTTCTGATTTTATTTAATTTTTGCCTGTGCATTTCAGTGCAGCATCTTTCAGGTGGGGTTGTGGTAGGAATGTCTTTAGGAAGCAGCTAGACTCCTTTTTTTAAATCTTATTTGCTGAAATAGCTGAGTATATGAAAGCTGCTGTAATTGTAATGTTTTTGTCCACTTAGCGGAAGTCTGTAAAAAGTCTGACATTCTCTGTAGTGTAGTATTCTTCATCATGTAGATTCAGTAAATTTGTTGTTACAGGACTGTTCCAGAATTCATTGATAATGCTGGTAATGCTTCTTTCTCTGAAGAGAGAAAAGATAATTTAATCATGTATTTAGAGGAACCCTTCAATAAATAATCTCATGGTCTGTAAAAGCACCATATTAAGGAAAAAAGGAATAAAAATCAACCAATTTGAAACTTTTTCCATGAAAGTTGAGACCCAGTTTTGGGAGTGGTCAGTAATTCTAACTGTTTAATTCTGCAGAGAGTTGTACTTCGAAAATCAGTATGAGTTGCCATTTTTCATATTACAAAATAATTGTTTATCATATGCATAAAGAATGTTTATCATATGTTTATGCACATTAATTTATTCTTGCAATTTTGATTAACCTCCACCATCAGACGGTGAAAATGCTTTTGCCAAGTGGTAGCCAGTTTACTTCATGGGATTTTTTTCTTCAGTCTTTTTTTCTTCAGTCTTTTCCAGATAACACACAGAAGACTATGTTATTGAAGTACTGATGGTTGATTAAAGTGTTTTTACATATGCTTTTTATTTTTTGACTCATCCATATGATAATTCTTTTCTCTTCTCCACAGTGATGCCACACAATCAACATCACGATTTTTCAGCAATATCGTTGTGATAAGTAAAGGATGGTTAAAGTCGCCCATTCCACGCCAGTCAGTAAGAAGAAACAAGGTAAAGTCTATTAACTCCACTTACTCTCTACTATAAGGATGTTTCTTATTCAAAGGTTAACCTAATCTGTTATACCTCACAGTCATTCAAATAAAGATATTTCATAATACATAAATCTGTAACTGATAGCTAACAGACTGTAACACTACTAGTTTTATTCTATCCGCTAGCATTAGCTATTTTTCTGTTCATTCTTTAAACACAAAGTACTTCACAGAAGACTTTATTGATGTCATTTTATGCATGTTTACACAGCATTGTTCTAGGAGAAATGAAAATTACATAAGGATCTAAGTGTTACAGCTGCTAAGGCAGAAAACATGTTACTGTTTCCTAACTTGAACTGCAGTTACTCCTGCAGATCCAGTGGTAACATCTGGTCACAAAACATGATGCTAATACTGCAGGAGCAAGATCTTGGCATAATTATTCCAGTTCAATATCTATGCTTTTTCTTTTTGCATTAAGTTAAAAAATCATTGAGATAAAACTGTGTATTATATCTTTTGCTTTCATTTTTCCCACCAAAAACCAAAGAAGGCCGTTTATTTAAAATGCTATATAATAAATATCTTAAATAAGTAAACAAATATTGTAGCCCTCAATGGACAGTTTTGCAAAGTGTGAAAAAGATGTGAATAAGAAACTTGTCTGATTCAAAGATGAAATAGGTTCAGGAAATGCTTGGGACTTCAGAAATGAATTTTAACTATAGAAAAGATCTTTGGAAGTAAAGATCTTCAAATAAAGGTGCTTACGTATGTAAGACTATACTGGTGACTAGAACCAAACAAGAAACAGCACATTTTCAGCCCTGCAACTCAGCCCAGCAGGCTTTCTAGAAAGTGATATTGCTATTATGGACTAGCAGAAATGCATTAAATACTTTTCTCAAAGTTCAGGTCGCATGGATATTGCACTTTTGAGTCTGTTTTCCCATAAAGAGCTGTCTGGAAGAAAGGATAGTGTTTCAAGGATAGTCTGTCTTGCACTGTGAAAATAGTCATGAAAGTACTTCCCTTATTGTGTCATTATAACATATAACTGATGAGCCTTATTGCAGCCTAAAGACTCACATGTTCACATCAAAATGTTCTTTGTATTTTTGTTTGAGAAAATTGTTCAGTATTTTTATATTGATGGTGATAAACTACATTTTCATTGATACATTTGAAAGATTTTTAGAAATAAGGACCTAAAATTTGATTTTTCAGGTATTTAAGTTTGAAGACTTTTTGCGTTATATTTTGCCTATTTAGCTGATAATGTAAAATCTGAAAGATGGTACTTACTATTTCATTCTTATTTTAGAAAAATTTTGAAATGCCACAATGTTCCGTAGTAGGAAATACATAGAAATGTCATAAGTATGACAATAGATACTGGTAGGAACAATAGGACAATAGATACTGGTTCCGAACAGGGGAAGAAGCAGCCCTAACATGAATGGAAAACGGAAGAGGTAAAAGAACTCATGGCTCGTGAAAGAAGTGCGCCAGTCACAGTGCACTGGGACTGAGCAGGGGATGGTTTACAGCTCTGTTAGTTCTTCTATCTGTTCATCTCGTTAAATCCGCACCTAATAAAGGTGCAGTACAATAAAGGGACCTGATTTCCAGAGGAAATCAGAATTTTCTGAAAATTTGGCCCATTATAAGAAGTATCGGCCTCCATTTGAAAAAAAGACATTAAAATTTGTATCTTGGCTTTTTTGAGCCTAAAACCAACGTTAAACCAAAATATTAAATAATTTTAAGAGGAGATTGTTTGTGATCTCAGCAGTTAATCTGCATTCTTTCTTGGTTGCTAATTTGAATGACTCAAGTCATATTGGCTGTGTAAATTAGTGGTATGAGGAAGACTAAATTAATGTCTCAGGAGTTGCCATTGACAAATGAGTCTTCCTAAGGCTCATTTGAAAGTTATGTGGCCATATACTGGCTTTGGCATCAGTTGGTGAAAAGGGCTGCTGCCTGTGAAAGCAATGCAGTCAAGTGACAAAGTACACAAAATTAATACTTTGAAAATTCTAATTTAAGGTCTGGAAATATATACAAAGACGCTATAGCAAACTTTAAGTCTTTCTAGTGGCATACTAAGAAAGATGGGAAACTCCTTATGTGCCTTGTTTCAGTTTGGAATGGCAAATACTGTAATGCCATAATGATAGTTATTTGGGCCAAAGTGTTTGCTGTCAGGGTCCCTAAATGGGATTTGGGAGTACATCTTTGTAACAATTTTACACATTGGTGCATTTGTAAAGTCCTAAACTTAACTTAGATTGAAGATAAAGACAAACTGTGGTATATAAAAGGAGTGGCCAATATAAAATGAGACAGACAGAATTTGAGGGCAACAGAGTGAGAAATGAATGAGAAACTTAAGTTGGTTGCTTTGTGTATTTCTTAAGCACCAATTTTATATGGACATACTTGGCATTCCTTGTTTATTTTCTGAATTCTTTTTTCCTAGTGCCTGTTTAAATAATAATTGTTTGTATAACTGCATATCAAAACT
Source organism: Phoenicopterus ruber ruber (assembly GCA_009819775.1). NCBI lineage: Eukaryota > Metazoa > Chordata > Aves > Phoenicopteriformes > Phoenicopteridae > Phoenicopterus > Phoenicopterus ruber. The sequence goes on along the minus strand of CM020219.1, from coordinate 31,903,531 downwards.
ATATAAATATTTGTAACAGCCTGATTTATATTAAGAAATTTGAGAATAGCCTATCCAGTATCATTACAAAAATTTGAAGTATGATTCTCTCCTTTAAATAAGGTCTTTTGCCTGAGCGAACGTAGTTTTTCTTAATTGTCATACAGTCATGTTCTCTTTGGTACTGATACTCTGAAATACCAAGAAATCTGCAGGCTTCCATTCCAGTTATCATGAATGCTAGGATAGAAAAAAATGAGGAGGACACAATATTTAAAAAAATATTTAATTGTTTTGGCTGCTACTTGAATAAACTTGGAAATGTTTTAACCTTGCATCGGGAAAATGTACTACTAAAATGACTTAATTATTTGTAAGACTATGTGTATTTAACACTGATAATATGAGTGTCACATCTACATTAGATTCACTAGTCTACTAATGATATTTTATCTAAACTATAAGCATCTCTTAATCCTTCTCTAATGAACAGAGCAGCTTTTGGGATTCTTGATGCTGTTACTACAGCAGTGTCAAGTCCTAGACTAAGGTTCTACCATTTTCCTCTACAGCTGAAGTCCCTTGATTTTAAGGATTTATAGTATTCAAAACCAAGTGAATTCAAACATAACTGAAATAGGGTTTAATAAAAAGCCTGAATTTTGAAAAATGATGAACTTATTTTTCTTTCTGTGACAGTCAGCATAGACAGTGGGACTAAAGGTTGGTGGACAGGATCCTGTTACAAACATGCAGTTCATCTTTGCTATTTTTTAAGTGCCATGAGCTATATTACATGCTAACTGCATCAGATAAATCTAAAATAGTCCAGCTATGTGGTATTATCTATGTTTCATATTTAATAGCACAGTAGAGCTATTTAATTTTAATCAAAAAGCATCATTTATTTAAAAAAATAAATACAGCATAAAAATATGTCACCTCAATAAATCTCAGTGGCTATGTACTCAGAATAATGAAATGCATATCTGTATATAGCATGGTGGCTGTGTAAACACCACATTTCCATATAAATCAAATTATTGGTGTGACTGAAGATTTTTTCTGTTTGGTTTCTACAAATGGATTTATTTCTTAGACTTTCTCTTTACTCAAGAAGTGAGAAAACTTAGTGGAAATTCTAATGCAACTGAAATCTTTTAAAAATATGTCATGAGAGTTTTTTTCTAATAATTACTCAGAAATTATAGGAAATACTATTTTCTAATACTTTTCTTTGCAGCATGTGAATCATTCTCATAATGGCTCCTAAATCCACAAAGCCTAGTAACTATTTGGGGTTTGGCCTGGGATTTTACATACACTTCATTAAAACTGCATGCACAAATATCATATAGTGGGCCTTGAAATTTTCAGAGCCTTATCATGTAAATTCCTTTTAAAATATTTAAATAAGTGAGATTATCTGAGGCTCTGTGCTCAAGCTCTTTTCACTAAGCAGTTTCATATATGGCTTTTCTGGAATAGCGATACAGAATCTAATAGCAATTGCCTCATTTTGATTTTAAGTCATAAGCAGTCAGAATGCTTTGAACTATTTCCATTAGAGGAGAGAAATTATTTGATAGAGCTTGTTCATCTACAAAGAATTTACAAAAGCTTCTATATATGAACACAGCAGGAATCAAGTAACTGGAGAGAGTTAGTAGTCAACATGGATTCACCAAGGGGAAATCATGCTTGACCAATCTGATAGCCTTCTATGATGGCATGACTGGCTGGGTGGATGAGGGCAGAGTGATAGATGTTGTCTGCTTTGACTTCAGCAAGGCATTTGACGCTGTATCCCATAACATCCTCATAGGTAAACTCAGGAAGTGTGGATTAGACGAGTGGACAGTGAAGTGGATTGAGAACTGGCTGAATGGCAGAGCTCAGAGGGTGGTGATCAGCGGCAGAGTCTAGCTCGAGGCCTGTAGCTAGTGGTGTTCCCCAGGGGTCAGTACTGGGGCCAGTCTTGTTCAATTTATTCATCAATGACCTGGATGAAGGGACAGAGAGTACCCTCAGCAAGTTTGCTGATGATACAAAACTGGGAGGACTGGCTGATACACCAGAAGGCTGTGCTGCCATTCAGCAAGACCTGGGCAGGCTGGAGCGTTGGGCAGAGAGGAACCTCATGAGGTTCAACAAAGGCAAGTGCAGGGTCCTGCACCTGGGGAGGAATAACCCCATGCACCAGTACAGGTTAGGGGTTGACCTGCTGGAAAGCAGCTCTGCGGAGAAGGACGTGGGAGTCCTGATAGATGACAAATTCACCATGAGCCAGCAATGTGCCCTTGCGGCCAGGAAGGCCAACGGCATCCTGGGGTGCATTAAGAAGAGTGTGGCCAGCAGGTCAAGGGAGGTTCTCCTCCCCCTCTACTCAGCCCTAGTGAGGCCCCATCTGGAGTCCTGTGTCCAGTTCTGGGCTCCCCAGTTCAAGAAAGATGAGGAACTACTGGAGAGAGTCCAGTGGAGGGCTACAAAGATGATTAGGGGACTGGAGCATCTCTCCTCCGGGGAAAGGCTGAGGGAGCTGGGGCTGTTCAGCCTGAGGAAGAGACGACTGAGAGGGGACCTCATCAATGCTTATAAATATCTCAAGGGCGGGTGTCGAGAGGATGGGGCCAGACTCTTCTCAGTGGTGCCCAACAACAGGACAAGGGGCAATGGGCACAAACTGAAACACAGGAAGTTCCGACTGAGTATGAGGAAAAACTTCTTCACTGTGAGGGTGACAGAGCACTGGCACAGGCTGCCCAGGGAGGTTGTGGAGTCTCCTTCTCTGGAGATATTCAAAACACGCCTGGACGCAGTCCTGTGCAACCTGCTCTAGGTAAACCTGCTCTAGCAGGGGGGTTGGACCAGATAATCTCCAGAGGTCCCTTCCAACCCCTACCATTCTGTGATTCTGTGAGACAATTTGTCTTCTCACATTTCTCAGCACTTTCCCAGTATTCCTCTCCTCAGAGACATTTCCACTCTTTCCTTTGCCTCAGGGGCATTCTACTTTGATGTCTCTATGGCGTTTTGACTGTTTCTCCAACTTTGTCTTTTCCTAGGTAATTTGTACACAGATACACCCACATCCTCTTACTAGCACCAGAGAAACTCCTTACTCTTCAATGTCTAAGCAGCCTTATATGTCGGTGAGGTATCAAATTTTTTATGTTTCTTGTTCAAAAAAGAAGTAGTAACAGCTTGCTACATCTATCCTGAATAAAGAGCGACTGTCAACTTTATCATACTGTCTCCCCCAAATAAAGCCTTATGTGTTGTCTGGGGATGAACTGTTTGCATAGTTATTTTAAAAACTGTTGAGACGACAAAATACATTTCACATAGAATTCCTAGCCAAAATGAAATCTGTACCCAAAGGTCTTAAAGAAGTACAGTGATTAGGTCGTTTTGTTCCTCCACTGGTGAGCTGTGTGAAGAATTTTAACCCATAGTCAAGGCCTATGTCAGCTTTTGAAGGAGTTTGATTCATGTTCCTCCTAATCATTTTTTGTTCCCTGGGCTGACAGAAAGGGTTTAACAGAAAAGGATCACCAATAATGCCTTGTATTTGCCAACAGAGCCCAGCAGAGTGTATTTAGAATGTCACAGTATGAAAGACAATGGAGAGTGGACATAAGTGTCTTCTATTTACAGGGATCATAACGTGTAATATACAGTTTCAACATTGAGATAGACTGCAGTAAGCCTGAAGGATTTCTGATGCTTTAACAAAAGACTTTGAATGATTCCAAGGGCTTGAGATCTCTAGCTTTGAACAATTAATCATTGATTAACAAGGAAAAGTTATGCTTTTTCCCTGAAATATTCATATGAATTGCTACATATTCTGTCAGCATCTCTTGTCTAGAGCAGTGAAGTTCACAACTGTTAAGAAGATCCCTTAACTGAGCAGATAACAAAGGGCAGAATAATTTATTTTTTGTTTGCTCTGTGTCCTAACTAAATTTCAGATGTAATCCAGTGAAGACCAGTGATATTCCTGAGGATATGAATCAGAGAGAAAGAAATCAAGGTTAATTAGCAGAAGTAAAGATGAAGGAAATTATTTGTATAATTTGTGAGTCACTATGCTGTACCAGCCATTGTGAAAACCATATCACATACCATGCAATTAACAATCTCTGTCTAGCCACCAAGATAGGGAGATGTGTAACAGGCTGACCAATTTATTATAACAGGTCTTTTTAGACTAAACTGATTGCAGAAAAGACTGATTGCAGAAAAAATTATGGAGAATGTTGCAGATGACATAAAATATAGATGCTACATATGCTAGCATTTTTCCAAATCTTTAATCATGCTGAATATTACATATCTCTCAGTATAGGGGACCCCATAGGCAGCCATAGAAGAGGACTGAACAGGCTGTCATAATTTTTCAGATAACACATGGATAAACCATGGCAGTTAATTTTGCCCAATTGCGCATGTGTCATTTTCAGGCTGCCAAAGGCATGTGTAAACTGGCTTGCAGTGCCATTATTCATCCTCTTGCTGATCAAGAAAGAAACCACATTTTATTATTACACTCTATACGGACTCATTCCTTAATAGACTAGTTTTGGTGCGTTCACAGCAGATCATTCCTGCTTGCTCACTGAAGCAGTTGTAACTCCCTGTTTCTTGGTACTATATCTGGGAGTATTACACTCATGAACTGAACCTCATTTGTGCAGCTGAGAAATAAACGTGCAGAACAGTATCTGTTGGAGCAGGACCTAGACCTACTGAGTCATAGTCCAGAACATTATCAGTCAGAACTTTCTTCCTTCTGTACAAAGAAGCCTTTTTCCCTCAGTTTGTGATCCGCAAAATCTGCATAAACATGAATTTAGAGGTTTTACAGATGTGTAAAGAAAATTCAAGACCTTCAATATATGTTATTGATTATATAATATATAGTACTCTCTCCTCTGGTTCCTTATAGGTGTAACTTCTTGCCTTGGTATCTTACTGTCAGTTACTGAAATACTAGACATGCCAACTTGTGAATGATATTTAGAAAATTCTTGCAGTCATTAGATGTCCCATGATTTTTTTACAAGAGCATCAATTTTGGTTGAAGGTCAGCTGGAATTTTGCCTGCCTCACACTTCTTTTGTATTTTAAATTATTCTTCATAATTTTCTGTCTTAAATTATCATGTAGTTTACTCAGCACTTCTTGAAACTGCTGTATCTCACAGTAGTATCTGTGTCATAGCAGGTGAACTGATCCCTGGTATGTTTTATATGAATATTACCTTTTCCAGCTTTTCAAAATTATAAATTCCTCATTTTCTAAAATAATAGCTATGGGGTTCTTCTGCTAAGATGTTATCATTATGTGGTTTTAAGTCTATTTTGAATTATGCTCTAGATAAATTAATCTGCATTCTGATCTTGTTTATATGAGTTCATATGCTCATGCCCTTTAGAAAGAGGACATTGTGCACACTTTCAAACGTGTGACGTGTGTGAGAAGGCACAGAAGCCAAGCAACAATGAGGTAAAATGAAGAGAATAGACTTCTTAGCATTGCAAGTACCATCTGTTCTGTAGAAACGCATCCTCTGTGTTGGCATTGCCACAGTGGTATGACATGTGTTATTACTTTTAATCATACTTTGTGCTGAAGAAAAGTCTGGTTACATGACAGATTCAGAGGTTGCAGACTCCCTCAGAGCTAGTGCCTAGAAATCCAAGACAGCTTAGAGTGTTCAATATTTTTGTTTCTGAAATATAATGACCTGTGTAAAATTATGCCACTGGGGACCAAGCTACTAGGGCACACATTATTACATTTGTATACAAGATGAAGAAAGCAGACAGTATTTACATGAAAAAGATGACATTTTCATAATATTCTGGAAAATTGTATGCTGAAGAATTTGTCATCGTTTTTGTACAGTAAAATTGTGGGGTATTACAGGATAATACTAGACAGAAAAAATGGCGGAAGGTTTTCTGTCCTGACTCAGACTTTTTTGCCAGATTTACTAATAATAACAATGGTTTGTTTATCAAAACAAGGAAACAGTTCAAAGCCATTACGTAAACCAGTCCTTACTGAGACATCTGTTGTGAGGTCCTTGCATATGTCAGAAGGAAAAACTTACAGACCTAAACAACGTTCTTTATGCATCATAACAACTTTGTTTGTGTAATATACAAAAACAGGTATCTAATTCTTGTCTTATTGCTAGCCACTGTCAGCTAATGTAGATGCAAGATGTTGTCCTTATGCATTAAATAGAGACACAATCCATAACTAGTATGGGTTGTCTTTTTTACAGTTACTGAAGTATTAATAGCCGCCATTCCAGGAATCACACATTCTAGTTCTGTTTGCCACGACAACCAAATGATGTCATCTTCCTCTCTTGATTAGACCTCACTTTATGTCATCAGTGACAATTACCTTTCAAGCATATACATGCGGGGATATGTAACTTCTGGCTATGTGTTGTCAGGAGGCTGTTACTAATAGCTGGAGCCCAAGGTTTTCTGAAACAAGAGAAACAGCCTTTTGGTCTTGTGTTAGATTCAAACAGCATGGCATCTAACTCATGTTATACAGTTACAATGGCCAAAACTACAGAAGCTTGGCAATTCACTTAGGAACTCAAGTACTTTTTGGATGAAAATTGAATATCAGAGAACTATTTTATTTGATTAAACATTTAAATCAGTGCTGTTTTGAATATATTCCCAAAATATCTTTTCCATGACTAGTTTTCCACATATTATTTGTTTGGTAAAAGTCTGTGCAATATTTCAGTTTAAATGTTTGGTTTTTTAACATTCTAACTTGACTTGTCAAAAATCTCAGTAGATGCCTATGGTGTATTCTTTAAAATTCTTCAGTGTCCTTCAATATTCTAGACCATATAGAGTTAATCATAACATACAATTTTAGTTTTATAATATTGATTGCAAATGATTAATAAAGAAAATTAGATTATGTCAGGTTTTGTAATCATTTTCACTTGTTTACTAGAATAAGCTAAGAAAATTGTGTTCAGAATATATGCTTTCATAGTCTTCATGAGTCACCTGGGAAAGGACATTGTTGATTAACATTTGCATGTAGGATATTGTCTTGCACTTTATTAAATCTGAAAAAAAAATGGGTTTGTAATATATTTATGTATTCTGTTCTAGCTCAGTCTTCAAAGGGGTGGATATTAGAAATGCTGTAGTTTGCATGCATATTAGAGCAGATGTCAATGAACTTGTACCACTAAAAAAGCTATGTAAAATGTGCAAATCAAAATGTGTTCATCACAATCACTTAATATAACTGCAGATACAGCATATGCCAAGACCCATTAAGCATGTATTTCTTTGAAAAAAACCCCAACATTCTGCATTCTTTTAATTCTGTTTTCATCATTCCCTTTGAAATCCCTGGAATTTTTACCCTGAAGAAATAATAATATAAGTGATAACACACTATTATCCATATGATTAGTCACATCATTCTGGTCTTTGGGAGACATAAGGGGGAAGTACTAAAATCTACTCATTGTTAAACACCAAATATATTGATTTCTTTCACTTAGGATTCTCAAAAAGTAGCAACTAATAGAGTAATATTAAACATCTACTAATAGACAGATAGATAAATAAATAAATAAATGTAGATTTCTATCATTGTATTTCCAAAACTATTTTCAACAGGTGTGCTGAGTTGTGAGTCCTATACAAATATCAGAAATGGTAACAGAGAGGACGATATGTCACCATTTTGAGAAAAACATGGGCCAAGTCCGCCATTGCAATACTAGCTTTAATTCTAGACTGAACAGAAAATGTAAAGTTCAACTTATGATAGCCTTTCTAAACACAGAGATATTCAACTGGTTCAGGACTGTCTCATTTTTATTGTCTGGCTTTCAAATAAGTTCTTGTGAGGCTTAGTAGCTTCAGCTGAAATTTGCTGGAAAATAAGTTAAATATTGCAAGCTACAGACATATGTGAACAAATCTGAACCTTTTTGATGGTAGTTAAATCACTGGACTTCAGGAAGTGATGTATTTTAATAAGTTTTGGTGGTTTTGAATAAGTTGTCTTTTACCTAGTCGAAGAGGTTTATGGTTTTGGAGGTTCCAGAAGCAGGTTCTAGACTTCCTTCTTACTTATGTATGATTTAAGTACTACTTAACTCCAATGTGTGAAATTTGTTATTTGGGTGGCAAAAAAATCTTTCTTAATGCTTACAGAGTTCCCTCACCAGTTTAGGTTTTGATTCCTACTCAAAAGGAATGGCTGCTCATCCTGTTGTCAGAAGTTCCCGATACTGGGACTGGGAAATAGGACCTCTCATTCCTCATGGTAGTCCTTAATATTATGTCAGAAAGGAAGCACTCGGTTAAACAATCCGTACCTCTACTCTTTCACTTGCTCCTTTAGTGCAACAGTTTGCACAGAGTGCAAATATTAGATGCCCAGCTTGACCTGCAACCTGCTCTGAAGTCAGGCCACCACATTATGTACTAGCTGTAGCTTTGATATGCTCCTCGTAGGCTTTCCCAAAATGCATGTATTACAATTATTCAGTCCAGAGGCTGCACATCTCCCTGTGCTGTCTGTTTCCTCCAGCAGTGCTTGAAAATGTGCTATTATTGAAAGAGTTAAAAAAAATCCCCTTGGAAAAGCTAATTATTGCATGCAGATACTTCTTTGTGTGATCAAGGAGGGGACAATTTAATAGGCTCTGTAATACAACCAAGAACAAAATTGCTTTAAAGGAAGTCTCTTGTTGAGTGACAACTCTGTTGCCTGAGCCAATTAGGTCCCAATAAAGAGTGTTGAATTGGCTCCTGCTTTCTCATTAATTATGTTCTGTCACAGACATGGGGCTTGATTTAGCAATTTTGTATTACATTAAGATACTGAAAGGAATGGAACAAATGGCTCACTCTGATAATAGGCATTCTATACACGGTGTGACATTTACTATCCAGCTGTCCATAAGGCAGCCTAGCACTTCAGTTCAGGGGTTTATTTGTCATTGCTTCAAAGGGACACTCAGCTTTTCACAAAAAAGAAACAGAGAGGCTAATAGATAGGACAAAATGTACTGCTGATATGCTTTATTAGAGATAGGATGCTAGGGTTTTGCTAACAAGCTCATCCGTTGGGACTAAGCCGAGTTTGCTGTCAATCATCCTACACACAAAAGCACACTAGTTAACAAGGAGAAATGAATTACAGACACTTATTCCTGCCTGTGGGATCACAAATACACCAATCTGTGAAAGAGGCACAAACTCAGAAGACAAACTACATATTTGTCAATAACCTCCTAGAAAGAACCCTAGTAATTCTTTGAAGACCTTTGATTTAGCTTCCCTCTAAAATACATGTATAGGAATGTTTTAGTTACCATGACATTTTTCCTTTGTTACTCGTACAATTTTTCATCACATTAAAAACACAAAACTGAGGAGGTCTGCAAATGTTGTGCTAGGTATATACACTGCCTTTATACCAAGCCACAGGGGGCAGCTGCTGTTGTAATATTCATTAATAGCACAGAAAATTAAATCTCACAAACTTTAGGTTCAGGCTATCTTGCGTCAATGTGTAGAGCATAATCTAAATCCCAATTTATATCTTATATAATAATTAAAGTAGCAGGATTTTTTTTAGGCTGTGCTTATTTTTTTACCCTCCATTGTATATTTTCATGGAGAGTTTTGGTCTATTGCTTGCATTGCACTTGCAGGTTCAGAATTCAACGTGTATAAGTAAATTTGTTTATACATGTAAGTAAATATTATTAATGTAGACATATATGTGCATGTGTGAATTTAGACATAACTATTTGACCCTGATTTCTTCTTCTTGTCAAAGCATTGCCATTATAATATAACATGTTCGATGTAAATTACTTCATCTAGAAATAAGAATCCTTAGGAAACTGGGAATTTATTTTGCAAAATGTTAGGTTTTTTTAAAATAATCCAAAACTAAACTCTAGATATGAAAGAGCAAAGAGGAAAAGAAAATGAATGTGTGTTATTGCAGAAGGAAAACTACGGTGCATTTTCCAGACAGAAATGTGTAGTCAGTAGGGGCTTTACTGGTGTGTGTATAATCCTTGCCATTAAAGTCTTATCTAAACTTAAGCATTGATTTCCACAATTTTCCATGTTTGGAGGATTTTCTGCAGTAATATTTGTTGTTTCAGATGTATGGAATGGTATTTCTGAGACTTTACTGTTAGCCAGTGACATTACCTATTTGGGAATACCTTATTTTACCCTATTTTGAGAGAGATGTCCTGCAGATAAGTCCTTCATTACCTTTTCTGCTGCACATGGATCACCCTGAGAGATTAGAAGGGGTGGGATGGGGTGGGGTCAGGATGTTCATTCCAGAACATTGGGTACAGTCCCAGACACTACAGATCTGCAACCGCAGGGAAAAGCTAACAACATCTTCTTGGAACTGTCAGGTTTTGGTACTCTTCCACCAAAATAATAAAACCTCCTTTAAGCTTTGTTCTTACCTTTGCACTTGCTAACCGCTGCAGGCTGGGAGTGAGAAGGAGTTACCTCTAAGAAGCTGCCAGAAGTGAAATAAGATGTGCTGTTGGTTCTGATAATTGAGGAGAGTATGCAGACTTCTCCCAGTGACCCACTCAGGTCTGGGTTAGTGTAAATGAGCTGATTCATTGGCAATGCTAGCAGAGGAACATAGGGACGTTTTTCCACCTGAAAAACCTGGACCACAGACTTGGGACCCCTCATGTTAGTTAATTGAAAAAAAAAAGCAGTTCCCAATCCTTAACAGAAGTATTAGTGTACTAGATATAGGAAGGAGGGTTTGTAGATAGGTAGGCAAGACAATATGCATTTCATGAGTTAGGTAGAAAGTTCTCAGGTGAGTTAAACTACAGCTAATTAACCACTTCTTCCAAAGTGTAACTTTCTTCCTGAATGTCTAAGGCTGTGAGTCCCTGCAGAGCATCCCCCCAGCAAGCATCTTCCAAGGAACTCCCAATATTTTTTTTTACTCTTTGCTTCTCCTTTACAGTCCTTCAAAATAATCTGAGAACTTAATATAATAATCACCTAGTGCAATGGATAAATATAGGCTAAAGAAACAAACTCCTAACCAGTTAGTTGCCTAATGCTTACTCCTGACCCATAAAGGGCAGTCTGAACCTGGTTATTGTTTTGTAGCATTCTTATCTTTCTGTCTTGCTTTCCCACTCATTAATTAAGTGCTCTGCTATTTCTGTGATGATTTTGCAAACTTAGAAAGGAAAGCAAACATGCTACAAAACATACTTCAGTATTACTGTTATCAACTCACCAACCTCGTCTCTTGTTGTGTAGGTGGTGAAATCATCTATCCCCATTATCTTGTCAGGTCTTGTGCTTGCCTTAATTTCAAATGGCTGCATCTCTTCCAGGTATAGATATTTTTAGTCAAATTTCCATTAATTCCTTTTATTGCCATAATTGTCTCCAATTTCCTCTTCTAAATAAAAATGAAGCATTAGAAATGTGTAACTTGGAAAAGGAACATATCCAGAGTCATAGTCAATTGAGATTCAATAGCTTCAAAAGCAGCTGTATTTGAAAAGCATTAGCCATGTACAGCTAGAGAGCTTCTGTGCAAAATAAGTTGACCCAGACAGTAATTTAGGTCATACTGAATTTTTTTTAAAAAACATTAACAAAGAATGAAGAGTTCTTACCTTGGTTTCCTCGATCTTAAAAAAGTTTTCCCTCTTCAAATACAGATTCACTTTGATATAAAAGTCCTAATTCTCCAGTCCAGTGAACACAGGATCTGAAGGATTAGAGGGATCACATTGAAATTAACCTTTTTCTGAAACAGACCCACAGCCCTAGGTCTGGCATGGGTCACAAATTAGGCTTGAGATTACATTTCTGTGCACCCAGAGGTAATGAGCCCCTGAAGAGCAGTTATAGTAGTGGTAGTAGTGTTCCATCTATGCTCTCTCAGTGAAATATAATTGTGAGACAACACCCTCTACCAAGACGTGGTTGCACGTAAAAGAAACTGAGAAACTAGTTTGTCTGGTGTGTTTCACTTGGATTGTTGATAATTTTATGGCGGTAGGTGCATTAATACAAATTATTGTTTTTCAATTACTACAATAATAATTACAATCATAGAATTGTTTAGGTTGGAAAAGACCTTTAAGATCATCAAGTTCAACCCTTAACCTAACACTGCTAAGTCCACCACTAAACTATGTCCGAAGCACCATATCTACATGTCTTTTAAATACCTCCAGGGATGGTGCCTCAACCACTTCCTAGGAAGCCTGTTCCAATGCTTGACAACCCTTTAGGTGAAGGAATTTTCCTAATACCCAATTTAACCTCCCCTGGTGCAACTTGAGGCCATTTCTTCTAGTCCTATCACTTGTTACTTGGGAGAAGAGATCGACACCTGCCTCGCTACAGCCTCCTTTCAGGTAGTTGTAGAGAGTGATATGGTCTCCCCTGAGCCTCCTTTTCTCCAAGCTAAACAACCTGTTTCCTCAGCTGCTCCTCATAAGACTTGTTCTCTAGACCCTTCACCAACTTTGTTGCCCATCTTGGACGCACTCCAGCACATCAATGTCCTTCTTGTAGTGAGGGGCCCAAAACTAAACACAGTATTTGAGATGTGGCCTCACAGTGCCAAGTACAGGGGGACAATCACTTCCTGCTGGCCACACTATTTCTGATATAAGCCAGGATGCTGTTGGCCTTCTTGGCTACCTGGACGCACTGCTGGCTTATATTCAGCCACCTGTTGACGAACACCCTGTACTGGTTTTGGCTGGGATAAAGTTAATTTTCTTCATAGTAGCTAGTAAGGGGCTATGTTTGGATTTGTGCTGAAAACAGTGTTGATGATAACATAGGGATGTTTCGTTGTTGCTGAGCAATGCTTACACAGAGGCAAGGCCTTTTTTGCTTCTCACACCACCCCACCAGCCGAGGAGGCTGGGGGGCACAAGAAGCTGGGAGGGGACACAGCTGGGACAGCTGACCCCAACTGACCAAAGGGATATTCCATACCATATGACATAATGCTCAGCATATAAAGCTGGGGGAAGAAAAGGAAGGGGGACATTCAGAGTGATGGTGTTTGTCTTCCCAAGTAACCGTTACATGTGACGGAGCCCTGCTTTCCTGGAGATGGCTGAATACCTGCCTGCCAATGGGAAGTAGTGAATGAATTCCTTGTTTTACTTTGCTTGCGTGCACAGCTTTTGCTTTACTTATTAAACTTTCTTTATCTCAACCCATGAGTTTTCTTACTTTTACTGAGTCCCTCCCCCATCCCACTAGTGGGGGAGTGAGCGAGCGGCTGTGTAGTGTGTCGTTGCCTGCTGGGGTGTTTAACCACGATTCATTGGCAGTACTGACCTGGAAAGACAGAGAGGGACCAACAGTGGATGAATTGACTGGCCATCTCCAGCAATATGAAGAAAATCTCGCTTTCTCCCTCATCTCTGCTGTGGAGAAACTGTCCTGGAAGGTCCAGCAACTCAAAGAAGATATGTCCTACTCCTCACCCGTACGGATCAGTTTTCTCAGCTATTAGGAGTAAGCATTCCTCTACTCAAGAGAGAGGATATAGAGGGGGTACACACCACGGGCCACCATGTGGTTTTACCTGCGTGACCACAGAGAGGACATGAGGAAGTGGGATGGAAAATCTACCTCGATCCTAGAGACACAGGTACATGAGTTCCAAGGAAAAACAATAACAAAAGGGTATTCTTCCAGGAAAATTGCTGCTCCAGTTTGCAGTGAGCAGTTCCCCAGACCGCATAGAAGGGCTGATCTTACATCTGATCTTAATGAAGGGGCTCCTGGTTCGTATTTACAAGAAGTGAGTAACAAAAACTATGACCAGGACTAGAGGGGCCCTGCCTCCAGCCAGGTGGAGGAAAGGGACAACCGAGTTTACTAGACTGTGTGGATTCGATGGCCTGGCACGTCAGACCCACAGGAGTATAAGGCTCCAGTGGACACCAGTGCACAGTGTACTCTAATGCCATCAAACTATAAAGGTGCAGAACGCATCTGTATTTCTGGAGTGACAGGGGGATCCCAACAGCTGACTGTATTGGAAGCCGAAGTGAGTCTAACTGGGAATGAGTGGCAAAAGTACCCCACTGTGACTGGCCCAGAGGCTCCGTGCATCCTTGCATAGATTACCTCAGGAGAGGGTATTTCAAGGACCCCAAAGGGTACCAGTGAGGCTTTTGGTATAGCTGCCTTGGAGACAGAGGAAATAAAGCAGCTGTCCACCTCGTCTGGTCTCTCAGAGGACCTTCTTTGTGGCGTTGCTGAGGGTTGAAGAACAGGTGCCGATCACCACCACAACGGGTTGCATTGCAGCGATGTTGCACCCATCGAGACTCCCTGATTCCCATCCAAAAGCTGATTCGTCGACTGGAGAGCCAAGGAGTGATCAGCAAGACTCACTCACCCTTTAATAGTCCCATAGGGCCAATGCAAAAGTCTAATGGCGAGTGGAGACTAACAGTAGACTATCATGGCCTTAATGAAATCATGCCCCACTGAGTGCTGCCATGCCAGACATGCTGGAACTTCAATACAAACTGGAGTCAACGGCAGCCAAGTGGTGCGCCGCAATTGATATCGCTAATGCGTTTTTCTCAATCCCTTTGGCAGCAGAGTGCAGGCCACAGTTTGCTTTCACTTGAAGGAGCATCCAGCACACCTGGAATCGACTGCCCCAGGGGTGGAAACACAGCCCTACCATTTGCCATGGACTGATCCAGACTGCACTGGAACAGGGTGAAGCTCCGGAACACCTGCAATACATTGATAACTATGAAGAAAATTAACTCTGTCCCATCCAAAACCAACACACACCCCCAGGTCCTTTTCCACCAGGCAGCTTTCCAGCCACTCTTCCCCAAGCCTGTAGCATTGCCTGGGGTGTTGTGACCCAACTGCAGGACCCGGCACTTGGCCTTGTTGAATCACATACAATTTGGCCTCGGCCCATCGATCCAGCCTGTCCAGATCCTGCTATAAAGCCTGTGCACTGACAAATGAAATCTTCTTCACAATGAACCTCATTTATTTCAGTATTGCACAAGGAAGCAAATTCCTAATGACGATAAGCATTAAACACTAATCTTTGCATTTACCTTAATATTCCCTCAATCCTTTCCTCTCAATTCAGTTTACAATTATGAGTCCTCCTCAGCAGCTGTTGGTATTTTCCTTTGCCTATTTGCCTTGTTGGTTCTAAGTAGTTTCATAAGATTTTTTTAATTAAATGTATTTTTTATTTTAATTGGATGTAGATTCAGCATTTTTTTTCTTGTCTGTAATGTCCATTCTACTAATATCTAAGCTTGCAAATGTCATCAGTTTTAAGATGACATTTAAGTTTTTTTATCTAAAAAAATAAGTAAAGTGAGTCTCCAATTTTACTTTTATTGCAATCAACCTGATGCATGATGTTGTCTTTCATCTGGGAAATACTGAAAGGTACTCATAAAAAACGATTAGCATGCGTCTTGGGAAGGAATCTGAAGAATTAGAGTAAGATCTCAGAATTTGTCTGTGAGGTTACCAAGACCATCTGCAGCACTGTCACTGAACACAAGGCACAAGACCAGGAAATCCAGATATTTGCAAGATGAAAGACTTAGGAACTTTGATAAAAAACTAATTATTTTCTGTCTCATAAGCCATAGTCACCAAAGATGACATGTTGGGAACAGTTTAATATCCACAGATGCCCAGTGACAGGTAGTATTGTGATCTAAAATAGCTTTCCAATTATACTACATTTTTTGCAGACACTGTTTTTTGCTTTACAGAAGTTCAGACAAATGTTGTTCACGTTCCTGATGCTTCTGTAGTCCTAAAATCTGTTGAACTTTGGCCTCACAGTAGCATATTGAGTATCACTGACGTCAGTCAGTGTCCCCTTGAGATTTTTTAAATATAAATTTGTGCTTTTTCTTGGAAATAAATGTGATATTCATCCTGATTGCAGATGGTATCACTTTTGTACACTGTTATGAACTTTCTTTCAAAATCCAAAATGATTTTACGTTATAAAGTAACTATATTTTATTTCTTTTTTCCTTATACTGATTTCTGTGCTGGTTCTCTGTAACTATTTCAGAACTCTGGTTAGATCAGGAAATTTTAGATGATGGCTAAAAGCTTTTCATCCTTTTCTCCAGAGGTCTGGAAAACTAATGTAACTATGATGTAGAGATAGTCTATGAATGTTATTAAATGAGCCATGAAATGTCTCAGGCCTTACTGCTTTACTGTTGAGCTTAGGGATTCCAAAGGAAAGGAAATATCTTGCAGTCTCCACTGACTTCGAGGAGGATGTGGCCAAGCAATTGGTAAGGTATGCTAAACTAATATATGAATGTAAATTTCTGAAATCAGTCAGGCCTGAGTTATGGACCATTGTCTGCTATTAATTCACATGGAATCCCATGATGATCAAATGGTTGCTGTTCATCTGTTTTGGAGCAAGATTCTAATGACTAATTAAAGTATCCATAAAAGTAAGTTGATTTTCCTGTTTAATCTTTTTTTAATTCAATATAAACATTGAGTCTGGAAAATCAAATGGTTCTGTCTTGGTCAGTTTTGCTATTTCAGATTTTAAACTCAAGCAATTTATTTTAAGTGGAAGTAGTAAGCATAAGCTAGAACAAGATCTCTTTCTTATACATCCAAGTAATTAAAAAGTTATTAAGACATGAAACTTAATTTGTTGCAAATCTTTAAGTAGACAGTGTTGGAATGTAATACATGAAAAATGAAAGGTGTGCCGCAATTGCAGCATAGCATTTCAGATCTGAAATCTGTTTGACAGCATTCTTAGTTTGGCTTGGCCATATTATAGAATCTCAAGGGAAATAATAATGCTTAGGAAATAGTAGCTAATTACAGTTTTGTTTATGAACTGATTCAGTGAAACACGTAGATTGTATATCTTCTCTACATCTACATTATGCTAATTAGCTAATAACACATCTTCCAAATGTTTTTAAATAGCTCTGTTTAGATTCTGACTCATACAAGTAGCAAGCTGTTACTTTTTTTGCATGAGCTACAGTGAGTGATTAAAAATTATGTGCATGACTCAAAAAGAAAAGTTCAGGTTTTATATAATCATAAAAAATGATTAGGCAGTCCAGTGGAATAGAAAAACACGAAAGAGTTGCCGTTATTACAGGAGTGGACAAAATTAGATTTATATTCTTTCTGTTTAAGTATATGAAAACAGGTCCTACAGTTTTAACTTGACTCATACTCAAGAAAAATTAATACACACTATGAAATACATATTATTGTTTTATAGTAGTATAATCTATAAAAGGGCAAAAAAATAAAGATACATTTCTGTAACTGGTTTAAGCCAGAATTATCCCTTGGAATTTTCTGGTTACTCCCCACACATGAATCAGACACAAGTTACACAAGAACTGTCTGAATGTGTTCAGATTGCCAGTGCAAGACTA